>JAKGSA010000130.1:124884-239278 GCA_033558755.1 Philaethria dido
AATTGTCTTAACACTAGGTTCTCAGGTTCCCTCTGCTTACCCTGCTATATATAAGCGGGACACAGCGTGAAGCTAAAAAAAAAAGAAATAATACGAATACGTAAGTACCTGATATTCAAACAATTGTAAAGTACACACAAGTAATTTGACTAATTGGAGTTCTTTACAAACAATCTTAGCTGTTAATTATTAGGAAAATCGAAATACCATTTCGCCTCCCAAGAGTGTCATCAAACAATCGATCACTGCCTGTATTACTAATCTATTCATAACGATAACATAATTACATTCAATCAAGTACTCTTTTTCTCATTAAACTTCTATTTCTGAAGGAAATATCTTTAAGAATTACAGACATAAAATCTTAAAACAAATCTCATCAAAAACTACTAAATGTGAAAATAGGAGTCAAGTTCAATATAAAAAATACGCGTGGTCTGACTTTGATGATAAAGAATTGATAAGTGCCAACTTCTGTAATCCTAAAAAAATTTAAAAGTAAATGAATAAATTGCAGCTCAGCGTTTGATTTGGGTAGTTTTTATATAAGAATTACATTATATAATTGTTTTTCAAACAATTGTGAAATAATTTGACTAATTGGAATAATAAATAGGATAATCGAAATGCCAACACTCCTCCCGAGAGAGTCATCACACAATCGATCACTGATAGTAGTACAAATCTATAAAATAATAAGATATATAACATAATTGTACGTTCTAACAAATACACTAATCTCTTTCTGACGGAAACATCTCTCTAAAGACTGACAAAAACAATACATACTTAAACATTCATAGCTTCACGCTGTCTCCCGTATATAGCAGGGTAGGCAGAGGAAGCCCAGTGTTAAGACACTTCGTTCCCCACTTTCCGCCGAATTGAGGCATTGTGTGCTGAGTGGCGGAACTCAACGACGCGCTTTGCCTTGTTACCAAACCCAGGAAATAAAAAATTCGAACTCACAACCTATCGCGTTTACAGTCGCACGCTTGTGCCTCTGCGCCACGACAGGCGTTGTCAAAAATCATTAATCACAGAAATCACATTAAACTAAATAAAATCATTCGCGTGGTTGTCGACTGTCAGTAAATGGTTAAATAAAGATGTAAATAAGCGCCAAGTTCTGTAATTAATACTGAAATTTATTATTAAGGAAATAAATTGAAGCTCTGTCATTCACTATTAATCATATTTTTATTATTTATTATACTTATACGCAATATTTAAAATAGATTTTGAGTTATGGAGGATTCACAATGGTGTTAAATGTAATGCAACGTTCCAAGTAGAACTTGACTAGACACACAGCCACGCATGTTTAAAGCCTTCAGAACAAAGAACAAATAACGGGAGTAATCCGTTAACTAATAAACAAACACTTTCCCGCTTTTCCGGATATTGCCACTACACGAGCTTTAAGAGACGCAAACTGTAGATTTGGTAATTGTTTGTGGAATTGTTCCTTTTTTATAGAAATTAATTTAGTGTAAAATGCAAGTGGAGTGATTTGTCACATGTTTTTATTAAGGAACCTGAAATGGTAATTTTTATTATTATATAAATTAGTCTTTAAGCAATATACATGCGTATTTGTCGCTACCGCTCGTCCCACGTAGCAAGGTAAACAGAGAGAGTGTAGTGTCCTAGTGTTCGGACACTCCGTTTTCAGTTTCCTGCCCGAAAACAGAACATTACCTGTTGAATGACGCCACTTTAAACCGCGCTTTGTCTGATTAGAGGGTGGAAATAAAAATAGTTTAAATAATCCTTACCCGAGTAAAGATCGAACCCCAAACTATTGCAACTACAATCAAAGTCAAAGTCAGCAGAATTTGAAGAAAGTAGTCCCTTGACACTATGTTTATATTAAGATTCTTACTCTCTTTAATTTATCAAGAAACCTTAAGACATTAAAATCCGAATTTCAAAAGATAATATTGAGATAATACTTGTTACAGGATGGGGCGAGTCGCTGCTGTCGCTGCCAAAGAAATGGCTCAGCACCCAGGTCTACGGCGCCGACGACGAGGACTGTCAAGTAAAATTTATTTTTATAGTAATATAGTTTATTGTTACTTTCATAATGATTTATTTATAATTATATATCCATATAGTTATTTATGTAAGCTTGCATTTAATATTTAGGTTGTATAGTTGAAGTAGGTTTATTATATTAAATAAATATTTTAATCATTTGTACACCAACCCATATCTTTTTGTATTCTGTTCTAATTTTTAGTAGGAGTTGCCTGGAAGAGATCACCTGTGGTGATAAGGCCGCCTTTACACCAAATTTGTATTCTCTTCTTGTCTTTGTTTTATTACAATGTGCATTTATATTTTTGTTGGTGGTATAAAGTATTAAAGAAATAAATAAATAGGTGTACTTATATATACTGCCCTAAAAATCAACTTATTCACGCCTGGTAGAGGTAGGTACACAGATATATAGTATTAACATTTCCATTTGACAAAACATAATTATTATGCATATGTAGTTGTGGTTTTCGTGCAATTAAAGGCTAATTTCAATTAATATAATTACAAATCACTGTTAAAATTGACTATATTATTTACAACCATAGGTTATTATAATTATAATAGCTCTAAATGCCTCAATTCGGCGGAAAGTGGGGAACGGAATTGTTGAAAGAGAATGGAGTGTCTCAACACTAGGTTCTCTGGTTCCCTCTGCCTACCCTGCTATATGCGGGTTAAAGCGTGAAGTTAAAAAAAAAGAAAAAAAAAGCTCTATCATAAAAGGGATTTATTGAATCCTATTAATATTATTAATGCGATAGTTTGTAAGAATGAATGGATGTTTGCTACTCTTTCACGCAAAAACTAATGAACGTACGGAACGGAAGATGAACTTTATAGCAATATAGCTTATACATTAAAATAACACATAGCCTATAATTAATAATTATTTTGCGTACTATGACCGTTGTACATACAGCTCATTTAGTACGCCATCTAGTTTGATTTACAGAAAAATCGAAAAAGAGTTGATGGTTTTCGCAAGATTTTAACGAAATGTCAAAGGAAAGTGGGGAACAGAAATTGTTGCAAGAGAACGGAGTGTTTTAACACTAGGTTCTCAGGTTCGCTCTGCCTACCCTGCTATATGCGGGATAATGCGTAAAGTTAAAAAAATATATATATATGTAGCGTAAAAGCCATATTGTTGAAAAAAACGAAAGATTCTTTGTTCGTTAATTGGTACGTGGAACAATTTTTCATTTCGTTCGTTGGAACATGAATATAATATGCATAAACGACTAATTTGTGATTTCCACGTTATCTAATGAATACATGCCCTGTATCAGTTATTTTTAAAAAACTTAGGCTAAAGACATGAAATATAAAATTTAAAAATTTTACATTAAAATGTAAAAATATTAAATTAAAAATATTAAATTATTTTCTTGTAATTCAATTATATTCTTTGATAAAATATATTTTTAATTTTAATTAAGTCGTTTAAGTAACTTTTTCTTTTTTTTTAACTTCACGCTGTATCCCGCATATAGCGGGGTAGGCAAAGGGAACCAGAGAATGTAGTGTTAAGACACTCCATTCTCTCATTCTTTTAACATTTCCGTTCCCCACTTTCCGCCAAATTCAGGCATTGCGTGTTGAGTTGCGCTTTGCCTTGTTACCAAACCCAAGAAACAAAATTACTAAATTTAACATTTCCTGGAGTGGAAATCGAACCCACAACCTGCCGCGTTTTCAGTCGCACGCTTGTGCCGTAACGTAAACATTTAAAACATGCCTGATTTACCCCTGTGGAAGTGAGTTTTTTTTCTTTCATAAAGAAAAATAACAATTATTAATTTAATTTTACCAGTATACACAAGTAGCCAAGCTACCTGTGCCGGAGCTCCAGGCCACGCTGGACGCGTACCTGGATTACGCGGCAGTGATCGTGAACCAGCAGCAGCTGGAGAAAACACAGGATATCGTGAAGAGGTTCGCAGAGGAGTTGGGGCCGAAGATGCAAAATATACTCCTCGAACGACAAAAAGAAATGACTAATTGGGTAAGTTTTTAACTAACTTCAAAAAAAGGAAGTCCTCGACTGTATTTTTTTATGTGTACCGGATAAGTTTTTACTGAGCGAACCAATTTAGATGTTTTTTTTATGTGGTATCTAGTGCTTGTGATGCAGTTCCATTTTAATTTAATTAATATATGATGGGTATTTTTTGAGTTATTCGTAATATGTTACTAATTAGTGCATTTTTTGTAACCAATTTTATTTTTTGTAAAAATCATAATTATTAAATTTGGCTAATAAAAAAATTACAACAATTATTTTTTATCTGTAAAATCAATGTAGATAGAACTCTTTTTTTACTCGTTGAGTAATTGACTAACAAAATGATTGTGGGTTCGATACCCACTCAAAAAAATGATTATTTTTTTCATTTTCCCACTTCGATAAGACAAAGAACGACGTTGATTTCGGATGGAAAGTGGAGAATTGAGTGTCTTGACACTAGGTTGTGTCTAACTATCCCCCTGTACGGGAAAAAGCATGAAGCTGAAAAATAAATAAAAATATATAAATAAAAAATCCTTATAATCCTTATAAGTTTTAATGAGCGTTACCATAATTTTCGTGTTCTTATCGTTTCTGACGGAGTTGGCTTGGAAAGTTACAAAACATAACAATAGCTGAACCAAACGGCATTGTTTCATTTGGTTTTTCCATTTCGAAAACAAATATGCGGCGAAAATATAAACTTACTCCTTTAACATGTTCTCTAAAATTAAGAAATTTTGCTTGTTACTTTGCTTTTTGAATCAAATTTCTGCAAATTATGGTTTAGTGAAATCGAAATCATTTGAAGATTTATTATTAAAAGAAATAATAAAGTCTATAGATGTTGCGAAAAATAGTGAACATTTATATGAAATATTATTGAAATTATTAAACAGTGTTTGTGCGTGTATGCAGGAGACAATAAGTGAAAAACAAAATTCTGTTTTTAATGTTGAAGCTTCACTACAAGTGAAAGATGACAATAATCAAGTCGGCAATATTGATCTTTATAAAAAAGTTTACAACAGGACTTGTGTTAATTTAAAACAAAAAATAATGACAAAAATCAACGATGGTTATAATGTTGCGGATATAGATATAAATAAATTCAATAGAAGACAATTTCATATGGATAAAATAACTAAAGAAAACATGCAAAGTACATTGTTTGATATTTTAATAAAGAATCAAAGAAATCGCAAATATAGAATACGAAATTTAGATTCCTATAAAAATAAGATTTCAATGACAAATGACAATGAGTTCAATGTAGTTATAATTATTACCTTATATCCAAATGCAATTAAGGAATTAAATAATATTAAAAATTTAACTGAACATCAACTGGACAATGTATTTTCCCTACAATCACCTGTAGATATTGATATAATTCGTACAACAACCTTTCAAAACAACGATAAAACTCCTAAGTTTGATCACATAAAGAAGTGTCACTTATATTCTATTTATAATTTTTTAATAGAATGTAAAAGAAACAATACAGTAAAAATATTTAAATTTTTAAGAGTAAAAAAGTCACTAAAAATATACATAAATACAATAGCTTATGAAAATTTTGATATTTATATGAACAAGTGCTGTAGTAATGAGTCTATGTGTGAAAACTTAATATATAAGAATACCTTTGACTCAGAGGAATCAAAGACAACTTATCCTACAAAGAAATATACTACAACATTTGACGAAAACTATCAAATGATTATAAATAATATTAGGATGTTAGTGTATCAATACGCTAAGAAAATGAGCCACATCAAACGTAATAACAGCTTAGAGAAACCATCACTTGATGATATTATTAATTATCAGAGTAATAATTGTGATATGTATAATACATATAAAAATTCTAGCTCACCGTTTGGCAATAATATTGCAGAAATTAAGATTCAAATAGAAAATTATACAATAGAAGAAAAAAGTACTACAATTAATCCCTTTACAGTTATTGAATCTAACAATAGTTTAAGGGCTGTTACGAATTACTTGCAAACAAAAAATGTTCCTTTCAAGAATATGTCAACAATAACAATGGAATATATTTCTACTGCTACAATAAAGTCACAAGATATCACAACTGAAATGTCCAACAAAATAAAGAAATGGACGACAGAGAGTCAACCGGCTCGCAAAAGTTTACCAATTCCTGAATTTATAACCATTCGTAGAAAGATAACACCAAATCAAAAGACACGAGAGTGCTCAGCTGAAGTCATTCCAAGAAATAATAGCAATTCAACGAAAGTAAATGGCAATAAAATGGAATTTCTAAAACAAACTACACAAATAAAATTCCTTGATGGTGAATTGGAAAACATAATTTCAAGATTTAATAAGAATAAATATGTTACTTCTATTATTCCTAAACCAATAAATAGAACAAATTTTCTAAATCATGATATAGCAAATAATAACGTAACTTCCAAAGTAAATAGTGTATATTCGTCAAAAATAAATGGTGTTACCTCAATGAACCAAAGCAATACGCTTTTAAATATTAGTAAATACAAAAAAGATAAGGATAAGGTGCCTCCCAAAATTATAGAAAATAAAATATTAAATATTGATAAAAGCCATATAAGTACCAAAGGACCTATAAATAATTATAATACAATTTCAAAGGTGTCAAAACAAATAGTTAATACAGATTTTGTTACTGAAGTAACCAATAAAAAATTAAGTAGAGTATTTAAAAATGATCCATGGAAACAAAAAGAAACAACTGGTGTAGGCTTTACGAACACAAACACGGTAATAATAAATTCTATTGAAGAGAAACAAAGGAGCAATTTTAAAAATATGAATACTACAGAGAAAAATTCATTTACGTTAAATCAAACAATAACAAACGTGTCACTGAATTATGTGTCTGGAGCTCAAATTTCATATTTAGAGAAAAATTATACAGACAAAGCATTGTATTCTCGAGCACACAATTTACAGCATACATGGACGACGGCAGTATTAACGTCTTTGCGACATAAACTAAAAAACACAGATATCTTGTCAGATATCGGAAAAACTATACCAAAAATAATATCTAAGCCTTCAATGAGTAACAAAAGTAAAACAATTAAATCTCAAAAAGGACATTCAAGAATCGCAATAAATACAAATATTACATTTCCCTTATTCAAAATCAAGAATATAACGAGAAGCAAATTTATAACTACAACAGAAAAGGATCAAATCATGGATTCTATAAAGAATATTACTGTGCCTAATGTTACAGTTGCTAAAGTAGCAAATAAAGATTTGCAATTAAATACTTGTAACGAAAGTGATATGACTTATATTCACACACCTAATAGCAATACGTTTAAAAGAATTTATGCTAACATATCTAAAAATGCTACTCTCAATACAACGCAAACCCAAATGCAGTTACAGTATTTGACTGGTTTAAGTTTACCGCCATCATCACATCACACAAGATTTATTACAGATAATTTGTCAACGGTAAAACCTATTATTTTAAATTCAATAAATAATAAAACGTCAAATTATATAAGTAATCAAGTTACATTAGCAATAAATAATACAACTTATGCTCCTACCAATAATCATAAGTCAATATTAAATATCATTAAAAATATTTATTCAAATATATCATACGACAACAAGACAGATTTAACAAAAAGTAAAAATAACAAAATTCAAAAAATAGAGAATGTAAGCTACAATAGACTTGATGAAAACCTATTTCAAAAAGACAATAACAGCTTAATAGATAATAAAATGACAATGCCTACATTTCAAAAATTCAATAATGAATCAAATCAATTTAAAACTAAAATGTCACAAGAACCTCAGTTTTTTATAACGAGCGACACAAACGAATCTTTTGTAAATACAATAAGAATATTTCTAACACCACCCACCTTTAAACCAAAACCTCGTAAGCACAGTATAACACGGTTACAGGATCACAATGTAAAGGATCATATAATAGTCACTACAAAATACTCAACAACAGATAATCTAAATGATGTAAATTATGGCATCACGGGAAATGTAAAAGTTCCTTCAACAGATATTGTAAACTTTACAATAGATATTGTAAAATCTCTTACTGAGGATAATGTCAACAATCCTACAAGTAATTCTCTACGGCGATATTTAAAAGATTCTATAGCCAATAATACAAAACATTCTAGCGTGGATAATGTGAAAGATACAACAACGAATACTGCGACAGCTCCTTCAAAAGATAACCGAAGTTATACTAAAACGGCAAGTCATACAACAAATAATACAAACTGTCTTGACACGAATAGTTTGAAAGATTTTACAGCAGATAATGCAAAAAATCGTACACTAAAAAATATTAATAATCCTATAATGGAAAATTTGAAAGATGTTACAAAGGTTGATGTAAATTATTCCACAAGATATAAAGAAAAACATCCTGTAATACAGGATGCAAAAGAACCAATATTGAATATTGCAAAAGGAACTACAATAGCGACTGCAAAATACCAAACAACAACAGATGCTATGAATGATTTTATTATAGATGTTGCAATAGATCCTACAGGAGATACTACAAAATATTCAAGTATTAGAATAAGTTCTTCAACGGATAGTAAAATACACATTACAAAAGACTTAACAATGGATAATGTAAAAAAAAATACAAAATTTACTACAGTATATCCAATAATGCATACTGCAAAAGATTCTAAAACAGATATTGCCAATAATTCATCAACGAATGGAGGAAAAGATCCTACATTAGATACTTTAAGCAATCCAACAACAGATATCGTAACGGGTTATATAAAAAATAGTAAAAAAAATCCTATAATAGATATTACGATATATCGAACCATGGATATAAAAGATTCTACGATGCATACTACAACAGTTGAATCAATGCATACCGTATATAATCCTCTAACGCATACCACAGCAGCTCTATTATCAGATACTGTAAAATATCCTATGACGCATAGTGCCATATCTCTAACAATGGATAGTGTACAAAATATTACGACAAAAATTGTAAAAAATCCTACAACACCTTCTGTAAAGTGTCTAAAAGCGGACATTGGAAAAGAATCTATAACTGATTTTAAAGATACAAAAACTGAAAATATACAATATTCTACAATACATAGTACAACAGATGAATCAACGCATATCACAGCAACACCATCACCAGATGGTGTAACTAATCCCACAAAGCGTATGGCAGCAGTTCTATCAGCTTTTACTGTAAAAAATCCTATAATGAGTACTGCAAGAACGCATATTGTAAGAACTCTAATGATGCCTACCGTAAAACCTACAGGGCATACTATAACAAGTCAAGAAACGGATATTGGAAAAGATCTTATAAAAGATTTTAAAGATTCAGTAACAGAAAATGTAAAATATGCTACTACAACAATTGAATCACAACCACAAGTAGCATTATCAATGGATATTGTACAGAACCCTTCAACATATGCTGCAACAGCTGTAGCAACGGATACTGTAGCATCTTTGACTACAGATTCAGAAAAAGATTTTATAATGTATAATACAACTGTTGAAACAATGCATACCGTACATAACTCTACAACGCTTGCTGCGACGTTTCTATCAACAGATACTGTAAAAGATGCTATAATTCATACTACGAAAGTTAAATCAACGCACAACAACAATAATAATCTAACAAAGTATGCCGCAACACCTCTATTCAAATTTACTGTAAAAGATTCTTTAAAGACTACTACAACAGCTCTAAACACGCATACTGCAGCAGCTCTAACAACACATACTGTAAAAAATACTATAATAAGTACTGTAAAAGGTACTATAAAAGATAATATGAAAAATTCTGCAACGAACACTAGGCAAGGTCCTAAAATGAATACCGCAACATTTCTATCGATAGGCACTGTAAAAGATCTTAGAACTTATACTGGAGCAGGTCTGTCAAAGGATATTGTAGAAAATGCTATAACCGATTCTGTAAAAGAACCTACACCGGAAATTGTAAAAAATATTACAGTGGACATTGTGAAAAATTCTGTATCAGGCACTAGAATGAATACTGGAAAAAATTCTACGACGGACATACCAACGACTCTGTCAGCGGACAATGTAAATAATTCTAAAACGGACACTGTGAAATATCCTACATCAGACACTGCAGCAGTTCTACCAAAGGATTCTGTTATATATCTTATAGCTGCAACAACTGCAACAACGGATACTGTGAAAGAACCTACAATGAAGATTACAAATAATCCTACAACGACTACTGTATCTATATATAATACTGATCCTACAAAATATTTTGTAAAAAACCAGCTTACGGAAACAACTCTTTTAACAGATACTGTAAAAGATCCTACAACACTTACTATAGCAGCTGTAACAACGAATTCTGTCAAAAAAAATATAGTGCATACGAGAACAGTAAAATTTACGCATACCGTAAGTAATCCTACGAAGTATGTCACAACAGCTCCATCAACGGATATTGTAAAAGATTCTATAATGCACACTACACCGGCTCTAAAAACGAGTACTGCAACAGCTCTAATGACGGATACTGTAAAAGATGCTGAAGCAAATTATGTGAAAAATCCTGAAACGGATACTAAACAAAATCCTACAATGCATACCACAACATTTATGTCGACAGCTTTATCAACGGAAAATGCAGAAATTGCTGCAACAGATTGTGCGAATGTTCCTACAACGTATACAATTAAAAATCTTACAACAGATACTACGGACACTGCAAAAATTCAATCAGTGATTACTGAAAAAGACTTTTCAACGGATACAGCAACAACTCTATCAGCGGATACAGTAAACGATCGTAGAATGGATACCGCAATATTTCTATTCCTAGATATTGCAAAAGAGTCTACAATAGACTCTGCGAAAGATCCTACAACGTATATTCTAAAAAAAATTAGAACAGACACTGTGAAAAATTCTACACCGGAGACACCAACATTTCAATCAGCGAATATTGTGAAAAAGTCTTCAACGGTCACTGCATCAACTCTATCAGCTGATACTATAAGCGATCGTACAATGGATACCGTGAGATTTCTATCGATAGATACTGTAAAATATCCCACAACGGATACTACGAAAGATTCTGCATTAGACACTGCAACATCTCTATCAATGAATACCGTGAAGGATACTTCAACGGACATTGCAATAGCTCTATCATCGGATACCATAAGAAATACCACAGTGCATACTACAACAGTTCTATCAATGGATACTGTAAAAGATCCTATGATGAATTCTGTAATCGCTGTAACAACAGATGCTATTAAAAAACCTAAAATGGAAGTTATAAAACGTCCTAGAACGGATCTTGTAAATGATTCTACGACAAATATTGAAAATAACCCTACAAAGGATGTAGCAAAAGTTTCAGCAGCGCACGCAGAAACGGCTCTTTCAATGGATACTGTAAAAGATCTTACAACGCATACTGAGATAGGTCCAACAACTTATAATATCAAATATGGCTTAATAGATCCTATTACACATTTTGTAGCGACGAATTTAGATGATTGCACAACGGATCTTTTAAAAAATCCAACAAAATGTAAAATGAAAGACATTACTATAGATATTGCAAATGAAAATGCAATAACGGATCATATGGATAATTCTACGGCGAATTATGTAAAATATCCTATTACAGGTAATGCTAAAATGTCAACTTCAATGTTTAATGGAAAGAAATCGGCAATTTTATTTTCAAATAATTCGAAATTTACTTCACCAGCAATTAAATATGCTCTGGAAATAAATATGACTATAAATCAGATGACTAACATAGAACCAAAACACAATGGAACTCAGTTGCCTAAATCCATAACATCTAAGGAGAATAAATTAGAATCAACAAGCAATCCGTCTTCACCAATGTCTATAAAGAAAATTAAACAATCAGCGATAATGGTTCCAATTACAATAGTTATTAATAATACAAATATTAATAAAAGTGACAAATTCACAAACTTCAATGCACGGTCATTTACAAGTAACATGTCGCTGACGCGGTTACGAAATACACTAAATAACACAGAGTTAAAAAATGGCTCAAATTATAATCAAAATGTACAAGTGAAATCATTGAAACATACGACTAACACAAACAATAATCAATTAATTAATGAAAAAAAAATTAACAAACGTATTCAATTTATCAATACAACTTTAAAATATAGAAGAAATCAAATAGCAATTAATCTCAATGCACATACCCCTCACTTTTTAAAATTATCTTCTAAGAATCCTATATGGGTATTCAGCAATAACACAAGTGTCACTAAGTCAATGTCGACAAAAAATCCTATAGACTTTACTATCAAAAAGCTATTAAATTTTAGGAACAAAATAACTACATTGTCTTCAGTAAAATTATCAACAGAGAAATCTAGAAACTTTAATAAAAGTACAATGGGTGAGAATTATACACGTACAACTTTTATGCGCCACCCACTGTCGTCTATGAAAAGTACAAAATATATTAATAATAAAAATATCGAAATTAAACCAAATATTCTTATAGAGGCACCATTCCTCTTCAGCACTACTAAAGCACTTCAAGGCAGTAATAATTTATTATTGCCTGTCGTTACCGCATACTCTCTAGAGTCTAATACATATAAAAGAAAATATAAAACAAGTAGCAACTTAAACCATTCACGAGCCACAACACAATTGGTCTCAGGTCAATCGTTAAGAGAGAAAACAGAAAAATGTACTTTTGAAAATAGGAAGCAATATGTAACTATAAATTCAATGACCACGAATGAAGTAACAAGAGAAAACAATCAATTCAAGACAGATATTTTCCTAGAAACAACAAAATTTGACCATAAAATATTGAATAAGACGTTTAAAAACGTATCCAATGGTACTATATTTCAAATTTTAACAAAAAGTGATAATAATTTAACAGCAAGACATACAAAAAAATATTCATCTTATAAAGAGTACATGATAAGCACTAAAGCACATGCAAATAAAAAGTATGAGATGTATTTCGATAAGTTTAAAATTTTCAATTATTCACAAACTGGAAGAACATACAATTATGTAGAAAATGAAAGGAAATCTAACGAGAGTTTTCATGTTACACAAAGTATAGATAAAATATACAAAAAAAGTAAGACAGTAAGGTACAACACCTTTAAGCCTGCTGAAGAAGACTTTTATACAACAAATAAACCGCCAATCTTAAATTATCCAAAATTTACTAAAAAAGAAATAATTACAAGTAATTATTTACCAATTTTCCCGCTCACAGGAAGTGTAACTGTTAACTCAAAATCTAATACCCCAAAGTCTACTATATTAAATCAAGCTACAATAAATAGGTTCACAGAACGACCAGTTACGCCAAAATTTGAAGCAAAATACCGTAGAATAATTAATAAGGAAAATTTATTAGATCCATTTGGTAAAACCAATTTGTACCCAATAAACAAGCTCCCATCGCACACGCAGAGAAAGGTAATGAAGCGGATACGTCTGTCAAAACAAAATAGAGAAGTACTTGCGATGGACACGAATGACTTCTTTTCGAACAGGCGTAATATTAACAAGAAATTGTCAAGACCTATACTTTTCAACCATAGACCGTTACACTCTGTGACAGTTGTTCCAAAAGAATATGTACTTCGACCCGTGTTTGAAGAGGAATCTTTCAGACCAAAACCTCTATTCGTAATGAATGATAATGATTTCTACAGAAAAGATTTTGGGTTACATCATCATAACGAAGGTCAGACGTTACGAGAAAAAATTAATCATATCAAAGACACTATACAAGTACCTCCTGAGAAAGAAACGACGATAGAAAGACCAATATATCTTTCAAGTAAACCAAAAATATTAAGGGATAGAATTGATTATATAAGAAACTTTTTACACGATACAGATAATTACAGATCACAATCAAATGTTGTTATAAAACCTGTAATAGAGACGGAATATCGGGATCCACTTTATTATTTTAGACGTAGTGGCTTATTTAATAATGAAGATACTTCAACAGAGACAACGACAACAAGACTTATACCAACTAGAAGACGACCGCGAACCATTTTCTTTTTGAGTCCTACAGTGCCTTACAACAGATATTTTTAGTTACCATAATATAAAAAAGCGTAACGTAATAAAGCCTTTTTAATTGTTTCCTTAGTTATACCCTTTATAAAATAAGTTAGTTTTTATAATTATCAAATATTTAATCTAATTCTGAATACAGCAGAATTATACGAATAAACACTGAATTCAACTCTAGGGGCTAGGGGGAGTTTTACTTACAAATATATAAGATTGTTTAATTATATATGTCTCAATGATACATACATACATACATACTATATCAAGTGATAAAGTTTTTACTTCTATTCACGTCATGAATTGAAGAAAAATTGGTAAATATTAATTGATTTTGTATACTTATGTATTTACCACCACCACAAAATATATTTGTTATGTATAATACACCACATAATTATTTTATGAGGACTCCCCAGAGGGCACGAGGAACCGTAGACATTGGCGCTTCGTTCTCTCTGTCTAGGCAGACTGGGACACTAGGGATAAAACGAAAAGCTAAAAATAAATAAATTAAAATATATGAATTCTTTTTACATACAGATAACAGACTGGTGGCTCGACGACATGTATCTTAAACTTCGCTATCCACTTCCCATCAACTCGAACCCCGGCATGGTATTCCCAAAACGACAATTCGCTAAGATCGATGAGGTAGCTGATCTCGCCGCGCTCTACATTGATGATTTGCTCGATTACAAGGAAATGCTGGATCGGTAATAAAATATTTATAAAATACAATAACTTTGACTTTAGTGAGATTGACTTGATTGAGTGGTGTGGTGGAATAGTTTGTGACTGTAAGCGTAGTGGTTGGAGTCGATTCTAATTCAGGTGAACTTATTATTATTATAATTGAATTATATTAATTTCTACGTTCTGGTAATACAAATATATTGTTGAATTCGTTGAGAACAGAGTGTCTTAATATATGGGAAAAAGTGTAAAGCTAAAAATATTTGTTATTCAAAAGTATTTGAATTATTTTCATTGTCCTTTTTAAATTATGTCAAAATGCTTCAAAGATTACTTCATTTTTTATAAAATAAATCCTTTATCAATATACTCCTATATTTATACTTTAATAAAGTTGCATTATTTAGTTAAGGTTATTGAAATATATTTTACAATACCTAGGGGAGAGCTACCACAAGAACGTGCAACCAGTCGTGAAAAGGGACAACCGTTATGCATGGAGCAGTTCTACCGTCTGCTCGGAGTATGCCGCATACCAGAAGTCGGTAAAGACCGACTGGAACTCCCCCCGAGACCGGACGACTCATCTGAATGTGAAGAACTTGTGATTGTGGCTTGCAGGAACTATGTAAGATTTTTATGTAATTTCAGGCTATTTTCACATAACAGGGTGGGTAGAGAATGCTCTGTTCGACATTCCACTTTCCGTCGGAAATCGAAACACTGCGTGTTGGGTGGCGGAGCTTAACGTCGCGGTTTACCTCGCTAGTGTGGGGAAATTAAGGTAATTTAATTATAATCATTTTCCTGAGTGGGATCGATTCCCACACACAATCAAGTTTCCGATGAGTCAGACGCTGTTCCGCTGCACCACGATGCTTGCTAAACAAAATTCATAAGTATCAAATGCAGTGATATGTCACTATTGAAGTAAAAATGAGAGCCAAGTTTAATAACAAGAATATACGGCGTTGTCGACTTTTTTTATAGCTTCACGCTGTATCCCGCACGTAACAGGGTAGGCAGAGAGAACATGAGAACCTAGTGTTAAGACACTCCGTTGTTTTTGTTGTTGTACGTTGTCGACTTAACCTACTAATGAAATGGATGCCAAGTTCTGTAGATAATTCTGAAAATTACTTACAAGTAAACACAACACATAAATTGATATTCCGTTTGGCTAGTTCTTCACATACAAATTACATACGTTAAGTTGTTGAATAAGATAGTTCTCTCAACACATTACGCTTGCTCACAAACCACGACATATAGCCACAAAATTTCAAAGCAAACTTATACATATAACTTATAAATTTAATTCCCAAAGCAAGTAAAATGTATCTTAAATACATAAATACTGAAATTTCCTCCCACTGTAATATTCCTTAGAGAATTCGTAAACTATTATAATTAGATTTATTTAAAGTTAAATAATGTATACAGGGTCGGGACTCGGGTTGAGGATGCCCCTAACAGTCGTAATTTAATAAGAACTTGGAATTTCATCACTTTTCTAGTCTCTGAATTTTGAGAGAGCTTATCTATGTCAGTTAAATGATTATTTTCAAATGTACACTAAGGGATTAATATTATTAATATTATATAATAAATGTAAAAGTTTGTAAAGATGGATGTGTTGTAATCTTTTAGGGGAGAACTACTGAATGTTTTTTTTTTTTTCGAATATGTAGTATGCTGTTGGCCATAGTGGCCTCTACAGGCCACTACTGAACGAATTTAGTTGAACCTTTATAGTCATATAACTTATATATCTGAATACATTTATAAAGATTTTCTGTAAATGATTGATTTGGCAGTTATATAATAGTACTAGCTGTACCCCGCGCGCGTTGCTACGTCAACAACTAAAATAAATTTAAGAAAATTTTTGAGTTCATCGATGACATATAGACAAACATTCATTATATATATATATTCCTCTGTGTAAAAATATATGGTCATACTGATTTTTATGACAATCGGTTGAACGGGACAGAGTTGTTACTCTGTAGCACCACCTGGTGGCGAGTGGCATCAATGAGCATATTATACAAACCTTCGTGCATAAATACATACATATATATATACATATATATATATATATATATATATATATATATATATATATATATATATATATATATATATATATATATATATATATATATATATATATATATATATATTTAATAGTCCCGTTGACGTTATAATACGCTTATACAATACCTTATCAACGCGTACGTCACTTTATATAAAAGTGTGTGACAAACTAAAGTCTTTAATAATCATTTTACGAAAATGACTTGTTTTCTTTACTTCTTTTCCACGTAAGCTTTTTGCCAAATTTCGAATACTTCTTTTCTTTTGTTAATAAGGTAGTCAGTTAAGAAAAGGATAATTAATAAACATTGAGCTTTATTATTCGTCTTTTATCGCAACAACATAAATCCTTGACAGCCCCTTTCTGCCTTAACAATTAATGACAGATGGACAGATGACAAAAGTTATTTACCTTTGTAATATTAAATAATGAATTGGATTATTTAATGATGGACATTAAATTACTATGACGATGAAATTTTTTAAACGTTTAAATATAACTCAACTCGGCGGAAAGTGGGGAACGGCGTCTTAACACTAGGTTCCCTCTGCCTACCCTGCTATATGCGGGAGACAGCGTGACGCTATGTATGTTTGTATGTATGTTTAAATATAAATCTATGTGTTATAACTACCTATATTTCTCTTAAAGCCATCGTGGCGTAGTAGGACATTGCCTGACTGTCAACGCGAATGGTTGCGGGTTTGATTCGTAAAAGAGAATCAAACAATTTTGTAAAACTATCTTATTACTGTTGTGTATTAGATATTTAAGTTAACCATGTTATCGCATAAGTGACAATTGTCTTAGCCGATAATAAAGTTCTTTAAACCCAAACATTCTTTCATCCTCATAAGATTTACATTTCTGATATTTTTATTACAAGCGAAACTACGAAAATTTTAAAATGACTCTCTATTTCTATTTCATTTTGTATCTATTTACAAGCATACGCCTATCGTGGCGCAGAGGCACAAGCGTACGACTGTGAACGCGACAGTTTGTGGGTTTAATCCCCACTCCAGGAAATGGATTTTTTTTCATTTTTTGGGTTTGGTAACAAGGCAAAGTGCGGCGTTGAGTTCCGCCACTCAGCACACAATGTCTCAATTCGGCGGAAAGTGGGGAACGGAGTGTTTTCACACTAAGTTCTCTCTGCCTACCCAGTTATATGCGGGATACAGCGTGAAGCTATGTATATATAAGCATACACTACATAATATACTGTCTCACTCTATCCTACAGACATTTTTCGTTACATCAACTTCCAAAACACAAGAATTCTACAGAATCTTCACTTCAAAAGCTATATTTGTTTGCCAGTTTTACCCAATACCAGTAAAGGCAGCAGACCGCGGTCGTCTCACTCCCGGTGAGATACAGGCGCAGATACTCCACGCGATGGTGGACGCGGCCGGCGCTGCGCCCGCGCAGAGTGTGGGATTACTCACTACGCTACAAAGAGACCAGTGGGCCAAGACCAGAGAGCAGTTGATTAGAGGTATATTCTTCTTCTTCTTCTTTTTCTTATCACTCTTGACAGAGTGGTCGTGGTAAACATGTTGTTCGGGGGGCAGTTGTAGCTTTATTAATAATCGTTTTTTTTTCAGGTTTATGGCTTATTCCGTACAGTACCCTACTGTACGGAATAAGCCATAAAGCCATAAATAAGGCAGAGAGAATGTTGGGTCAAGATGCTCGGTTTTAAGATTTGCGTCCGAATTTAAGACATTAAATGTTCAGTGGGAAATCTCAAAATCAGAGCAGGGGCATGAAAATAATTTAATTATAATAATTTAAATTTTATGAGTGAGAATTGAACCCAAAGCCCCCGCATTTACAGTGAGACGTTGTCCCTATGTACATGTTGTACTTATTTTATCAACATATATTTTTTACTTTACACTTTTCCCTGCATAGCAAGATAGAGAACCTAGTGTCAAGACCTCTTGAAATACCTATGATTGCGGAACTCAACACCGCGTTATATCAGAGCGGAGAAATGACAATATCTTAAATGTAATCATTCTTTCGAGAGGGAATCGAACTAACAACCAATCGCATTTACAGTCGCTATCCCTCTGCGTTACAGATGGCCTCAAAAAGAACTTAGCGAGAGAATTTTATTTATTTAAAAAAAATTGTACTTCTTATATATAGATGAGAACAACCGAGCAAATCTCGAGCTAATATCGCGAGCTCTGTGCATAATGTGTGTGGACGAGGAGGGCGGCGACCGCAGTGAACTCGACGCGGACACGAACGCGCTACTGCGTGCCATACACGGCGGCGGCACTCGCTACCACACCGCCAACCGGTGGTTTGATAAAACTGTACAGGTATATTAGTATGCTATTTAGAAGTTATTTATATTTAAAATATATTTTTATTGATAATAATTGTATTCCGTGACTTTATTTGTGTGGATTATAAAACTTAAAATCCGGTTCTTTCCCGTCTTTAACGGGAATTTCGAGAAAGTCCCTCTTAGTGCTCCTCCACATTCCCCAAAGAGGAATTTCGCCTGTATGTTGACTTTTAGTTGCTACCAGTCGTTGCAAGATATTCAATATATATAAAACGCTTTCGAAATGAGAAATGCTTTCTCGAGAGGCGTACGAATGAGAAAAAAGGATTATATCGGTTTTATAATCAATACAAACCGAATTGCGGGATAGAGCTAGTGTCAAATAAGATTCAAACGTACAACCAAACCCAACCACAGATTACTCTAATGACTGACCACTCCAATGTGTGACCACAGCTAATCATCTCGTCTGACGGCACCACGGGCTTGTGCTACGAGCACTGCCCCGCCGAGGGAGTGGCGGTGGTTCGTCTGGCGGAGCGCGCGCTGGCGAGGGCGGAGGTCGCCCCACCACCTTCACCTCCTCCCGCACTCCTCCCCGCTCCCCAGCCTCTCAAATGGAACTTAAGTCCTGAGCTACTGAGAACTATTGATGTTGCTGCTAAGGACGTTGACAGGTACATATGTTCATTTTTCAACTTACAGTTTCACGCTTTATCTCGCATAACAATAAAGAAGAACCTAGTGTTAAGACACTATGTTCTTCTCTTTCTTCCCAAATGGGATATAAAGTGTTGAGTGGCAGAACATATCGCATAGCTTTGTTTTACAGGAGTGGGGAAATTAAAATTTTCTTACTAATATTATAAGTCTCGAGAGAAATCGAGAAAATCTAGTATGAACAAACTGTGTTCACCTTGCTTCGATCGAAAATCGAAATACTTAGAGTTGAATGGTGGAACTCAACGCCGTGTTTTTTCTTAGCAAAGTGGAAAAATGAAAAAAAAAACAGTTGAAAGTCATGTTTACAGTCACAGACACTTCGCCTCGATAGCTTCAAAATGTACACTTATAAATATTTTTCATTTAACAGATGCATCTCAAATTTGGATTTGAAGGTGTACACTTACCGCGGCTACGGGCGGGAGTTCATGAAGTCGTGTCGCACCAGTCCTGACGTCTACATACAGCTCGCTCTACAGTATGCTTACTTTAAGTGAGTTTATTTTTCGCTAATTTTTCTTAAACTCACCTTTTAGCGATAAAAATGAGAATTTTTAATAGTTAAATCGTTTGTGACAATGAATGAATATTTGTTAGTCTTTTACACAAATTTCACTAAGCGGTTATATAAGAAATTTAACAGTAATATAGCTTATACATCGGAATAAAACATAGATAACAATTTATAAACACTTTGTATTGTTCGACAAATCATATAAAGATAACTATATAGTTTTGCTTCTTAAATAACTTAGACCAGCCTTTCTTGGATTATTTATTGTATTACTTTAAAATTCATACATTATTAGAGATGTGCTTTCAAAAATTATAACATTTTTCTAATTAATCTATGACCATATTAAGCTTTTATAAAAATAATTTCATTTCAGCATAACACATTGACGGATAGTGCGGTGCGGGAATGCATATTAACATTCCCCTTTAAACCTACACTTGGGTGGCAAGTAAAGGTTACCTCTGCAAAGCCACCCCATACACCAGCATTTTTTAAATCTTTTATGTTTTTTTTTTATTTTTTTTAACTTCACGCTTTATCCCACATATAACAGGGTAGACAGAGGGAACCTGAGAACCTAATGTTAAGACACTCCGTTCTCTTACAACAATTCCGTTCCCCACTTTCCGCCGACTTGAGGCATTGCGTGTTGAGTGGCGGAACTCAACGCCGCGCTTTGCCTTGTCACCAAACCCAGGAAATGAAAATACTGACATTTCCTGGAGTGGGAATCGAACCCACAATCTGTCGTGTTTACAGTTGCACGCTTGTGCGACTACGCCTGTGCGACGACACGACAGAATCTATGAAATGCTAAAGAATGTCTTCTCTTCCAGGCTCTACGGCTATCTAGTTAGTACGTACGAGTCAGCCTCTCTCCGCCGTTTCCGCAACGGGCGTGTTGACAACATCCGGTCGGCGCACAACGCCGCTCGCGCCTGGGCCGCGGCGATGTGCGCTGATGACACCACTGCTACTACTGCTGCTGCTAACCAAACTGATGACGGACAGAAGAAGGTCTCGTTTAACTTATATGGGGTATTACTTGTTTTGTATTATGATTTTTAGAAGATTTTATTCTTTAAGTAAGATTTTTTTTACTTTTTAGTTGGATTAGCTGAAATAGCGAGGCTTTTAGTTTTTTTTAAGTATAATTATTTTAATGTTACTTACAGCTTAACTTATGTAATTACATAGATAGTGTCTAAGTTCAGGATTTTAAATTTTATAAGCCATACAAACGAAATTGGGAACGAAAAGTCGATTAAATATAAAACTAAATATGTGACTTATTTCCCAGTGTCCGGTTGGGATCAAATTCTTGTAATACACCTTTAACACATCTCTTTCATAATACTGATTTTTTTTTTTTATACCACGACGGTGGTAAATAAGCACTACGCCCAATTGATAAGTGTGGTTACCGTGGCCTATGGACACTTGCATCACCAGGGGCATCACTCTACGCGTTGCCGACCCTTTAAAACCTATTTATTCCCCTTTGAAGAACCCTATATTGTAGCCCTCGGGAAAGCCTCGGCAGGGAGATCATTCCACAAATTGGAGAGTCTCATGGAAGAAAGTTCCTCCTTTGAAATCGGAACTGTTCGGGACCATTTAGGCTCCAAAGTGTGAGCATGAACTCCTGTCGATGGCGAGCGGAAAAGGGATGGTGAAAAGCAGCCAAAAGCATCATGTCAAACAAATTATAATGACTAGAGCTAATGCATTTCATTTCTAAACTTTCAATTACTAATACTTTCCGCCAAATATAAAAATGAAATAAAGAATGTAAAACGGAGTGTCTAAACTATAATAGGTTCTTTAGTATACGCCTACCCCGTTATGTACGTGACGGTGAAGCTAAAAAGCATATATAATCAGTATTATAGTTAATTTGAAATGATACATAATTTTTTAATCTCACGCTGTAAATCTGCATACAGCAGGGTAGACAGAGTGGTTCAGAGAACCTAGTATTAAGACAATTGCTCTTCTTACAACAATTCCGTTCCTCACTTTCCGCCAAATTGAGTCATTGCGTGCTGAGTGGCGGAACTCCAATGCCGCGCTTTGTCTATACATACAAAATTGAGGATTAGATAAAAAATAAGAAAAAAAAAGTATATGGATCAAATATTTATAGCTCATTATTCAAGTATAAAAATGTAGAAATACTATGATTTTTTTTACTTTTATGCAATAAAAACTAAGGGCTGGGAAACGTTACAGGAACAAAAGAAACTAGAACTATTCGAAGAGGCAGCGCTCGCAAACAGACCGCCGTCATGGAAGCTAACATACTTGGACGTGGTATTGACAATCACCTGCTAGGACTCCGCGAGGCCGCTAGAGAAGCCCTAGGGGATCTTCCCTGAGAGATGTTCAAAGGACGTTACTACAATCGTATGATTGAATTCAAGCCGCAGCCAGCCAGGTGGTGTTTACGTGACGTCACTTGGCGCATGTGATTAATTCTGTTCCTCTAGCAAATTTGTAGAAGTACATATTATATGTACCCATATAAGATTTTTCATATTTTTCATTGATAACTAAGATTTTACCCACTCTGTGTCTGTATTTGGGCGGAAAGAGTAAATAACAATAAATACACTTATAAAATCATAATAACATATGTTATTAAATACGGTATATTTTTTCATTCATTGATTCTTTAAAATTAGGATTAATAATAACAAAATTCTAATATTACGTATATTTGTAAGTGTAGTGCGGGAGACAGGTAAAGCTAAAAAACAATAGCTGTGACAAACAGCTTTGAATCTACACTAATTTGCAGCGAGTATATACTTGCTGCAAATTAGCGGGAGAATTAAAAGAAACAGAACCCTTTTTCCGCTCAGGTTAAGTCCAGAGAAACTAGTGTCGAGACATTTTGTTAGAAAAAATATGGCATTGCGTGTTGAGTGGTGGAACTCAACAACATACTGTTTTAGAACGCTCAAAAATTAACTAACTTAAAAATTCGTAGTTATTGCATTCGTAGTTAAATGCTGTTTTACTAATATGTAAACTTATTACAAAAAGATTGCAACAACCGCTGACGGCACCTTCATGGGCTACGGCCCCGTCGTCCCCGATGGATACGGCTGCAGCTACAACCCCAAGAAAGACCACGTCATCTTCTGCATTTCCTCCTTCATATCCTCGAGTATCACCAACACGGAAGCCTACAGGCAATCCCTGGAAGAAGCCCTGGACTCCATGAAACTGATGTTCCAGAACCGGAGGGTGGAGAGTTAAGTGTATTTTTCGATATATCTACTTGTTTATGTTTAACTTGTTATATTATTTTGCATTTTAGATGGAAATTATTATGGGATATTATATACATTACATGTTGGAACACTCTGTATAAACGCTGTATTGAGCACATTAATGAAGATATTAAATTTTCTATGTATACCTATGTGTTTTAGGGTAAGGAAATCACTTTATATGCGATTATAAATGCACTTTATAGATACGCTATACAAAACTCTATTAAATATAATAATGTAATATATTTCATATAAATATATATAACATAATGCCTCCTCGTTAAGAGAGAAATCGAATTTTCCTTAGCGATGCTATTGTAGAAATGAATGTATGAATGGTAAACGAAAACTTACATGAATATGTCTTTTTGCACAAAAAAGTGCAAAATTTAAATTAAAAAGCTTATATTAAATATCAAAACATGAAACAATTATTATTTATAAAATATATTTATACTCATAATTAATTTTAATGCTATACAATATATTAAATAGCTCAAATTAATTACAATAATAGTTTACCCAAGAGAAAGAGAAAAAGGAGAGGAGGGTTCAAAACTTAAAAAAAAAATCAAAATTACAAAATAAAGAAACCAAAAAAATCAATACAATGTAGTGACTCAAATTCCAAAGACATATTCATATGAGACAAAACGTATGAAATACGCACATATTTAGATATATCTATACTAAACATAATATATACTAAATTAATGTAACTAAAACATATCACTTGGTGTCTAATCTTTAATCTAGATTCTAGTAGTTCTAGAATTCTTTAAATCTAACTAGATTTATAAATAGGTGTTATAAATATAACACAAAAATATTTAACTAGAGTAGTACTCGGACAAAATTTTTTTAGATCTTATATATATTATTGATATGAAAATTATATATTATATATAGTAAAGTCATAAAATAGGCTTTCAAAATAATCTATTAGAAGTTTTTTAAAAACATTAACGTCTGGCAAAATGTTAAAATTTCACTTCAATTAAAATCTTATAGCGATATATACTCGTATATATAATATACATAACTTTATACAATGAAACTATAAACTTAAGTTTCATTAAAATAATAACGAAAAATTTAATAAATTGATCAACGAATAAAGTCATGGCAATAGTCATGTCTGTTGATCAATGATTAGAACCATGACTGTCAACCAATTTGTCAAACATTTAATGTCAATCAATTGATTGAATAATCAATTAGCAATTCAACAAAAAATTAGGATATGATAAAATCATATTGTAAAAAAGAAAAAAATAAGAAGGGAGAAAGCGCAGTGGTTACTTTAACCTACAAGAGTTTTGTCTTTAGTGAATGAGAATAAAAATATATTATAAATTATGTATTAATTTAGATGTATTACACTGTTTATTGTAGCTAGTTTCTACTACTATTATTGCTGTGAGCCAATTCTTATGCTAAAGGTTACGAAACAATGTATACTTTTATTATTAATCAGTTTTAAGGTGGTTGTAGTTAAAAAAATATAATTATTTATATAAGAAAAAATATACGAAAACGTTACGAATATATACCATCTGTATATGAAATATTGAAAATTAACTGCACAAAAATTGATATGATCAACCATTGTGACATCGTGGCTTGGCAAACGATGAATCATATTTAAAAAATACTAAAAATATTAATTTTATCGAGATTTGAAGCTATGCAAACATAACTGCAATACAAAGTTAGCCATAGCAAAACAATAAAAAAATATATATACTAAGGTATTTTAACCAGATTGAGCGATTTATGAAATTATGAATTATAAATTGATTCATTGATAATTGATTTATGAGAAAAAGATGTATTGTATTATATTACAGGCACGATATAATATAAAAAAAAATAACTACAGCCATCTTCTTTATACACTTTCACACATGTTTAGGTAGATTATATTATTTTTAAATAGTATTTTGCATCCTAGATGAGGTATAGTTGAAATTCATTATTATAAAATATTATATCATATTATTAATAATTGTTAGGTTCTTGTTAAAATATTGTTGTTAGAATCTATGTTGCTTTTTCGACCGCTATTAAAATGTATGAAATAAAATTTTGCGTGACAACGTTTGTACACAGGGAAGATTACTTTTTTAAAATAATTCGCTCTTTATAAGTATATTGGAATAATGTAAAAAACTTTCTATGGATTTGATCATCTAAATCTGATTTTTTTAAAGTTGCTTATCTTTAAAAGTCTTCTAATCAGTTATAGTATACATTTACACTTATATATAAGATTGAGCGAGACCTGGACGCTATCCATTTTTTATCTACTTCAAAAAAGAAAGTTTCGCCTGTCGTGGCGCAGAGGCACAAGCGTGCGACTGTAAATGCGACAGGTTGTCTTTGTTTTTTCATTTCTTGGGTTCGTAACAATGCAAAGCGCGGCGTTGAGTTCCGCCACTCAACACGCAATGCCTCAATTTGGCGGAAAGTGGCTTTATTCCGCTATATGCGGGATAAAGCGTGAAGTTAAAAAAAAAAGAAAGTTCGCAAGTCGACTGTGTTACTTTTTTTTGCTAGGTGAACCAATTTTTGAGTTATTCGGAATTATTTATCTTTTTGGTGCATTTCATATTAAGTCGGGTTTCCTTTTTTCATTAACATCTTACATCACATAGATATGGAATTCCAATGTATTTATTATCTGTGAATACTTGAATTAAATTTAAAAAAAAAACGTCCAGTACTAAATAGGTTTTAAGTTTATTCTTCAAATTATATTTATTTATTTTAAAGTATGATTAAATTTTATATTTTTTTTATTTTTCTACGCATTTTATGTATTAAAACGTTGTCACGAAATATATTTTTTAATAAAATAATATATTTTCTCAATGTATCATAACATATCAAATGAGCATTTACGAGGTTAGATTGTTTATAGTAAAATGTAAGACGAACATTTACGGAGCAAGTTAGTGTATGGACTTCACTAGGCATTATAAAAGCTAAGCTTTAGGCTATTCAAGATTCCTATTTTTAAAAGTTGTTTTACCACTTGTTGTTTGTTATTTGAAACTCGCTTCTTTTATATAATGTTTACAGATTATTAAATGATCAAGCTTTTTTAGATGAATTACATTTAATAATTATATCTGTAGCTTTGCTCTTGTGCTTTTGAAAGACTTTTTAAAAGGTACCTGTGTTTGAGGACACTGTCATAGTAATTATATCGAGACAAAAAAAATATTCAAAACAATGTAATTATCTTCAACATTGAAGAAATTTCAACGGCTTATATATTAAATTATAAAAATAATTACAGAAAAATATAAATATTATATCTTCAAAAAGAAATGAAGTTTGCTTTAAGTTAGATATAAATAGCGATTGTCGGATCTACAAAAAAAGATTTACTTAGTGTTCCGTAATTTCGAATATAATTTGAAAGTATATATATTATATATATGGATTTATTGACCCTAACGGTGCCATAGAATACTAAGGAGTTTCATTAATGTAAAGACATTACCTAAATTATGAAAGGAATATCTATAACAATATATTAAACTTTAATATCTGTTTTATTTATATTAATAATAAACAATAATATAAAACTTCAAAGAACGAAAACATTTATTAAAGCTCAAAAAAGCACAAGAGCGAAGTTTTTCATATAAAAATAAACTAATTGTTAAAGAAAATCATGATTATTAAGAATTTAAATTAAGTTAATGATAAGAGATTAAGATGTAGGATCTTGTCAATGCTGTGGTGATAACATAACGAATAGATTTGTAAAATAAACAATTTTCTTCTAAGTAGCGCTCTCTGTCGCTTTCAACGTAGGAACTTAAATTTGGCTTGAAAATATACCTTGCAAAATAAAATCTATATAATTTTTAAATATATAATGAATCCTAAATTTAAAAGTTTGAATCATAAATTTAATGATTCATTTTTTAAATGTAAATGTGATGTTCTTTATTTAATATATTATAGTACATATTTAATTTTTATTAAAAATATATATGAAAATAAATTTATAATTGCTGTTTAAAGAATAATTGATATAAATCGATGGTTTTTATTATTTATTGTATTATTATTAATAATATTAAATTTTATTTACTTACACGTTTTTAAAATTATATTAATGTAAGTGGCTTCTTTATTTATTTATATTTTCCTACTATAGGAGTAATATTTAAAATATTATAATAAGCTTAGGTTTAAGGTAACTTATACATATCAAAAGGTCGGTCTCACGATTGTGACCAAGAATATCGAAAACATATCAAAGTTCTAGTTATTAAGTTAGTAATTAAGCACATTTTGAACTAATCGCTTTTTAATATTTATATATATATACAGGACGTGAATAAATTTATATGTGGACTTGATTCCAATTTTTAACATCAACAGGCATTAAAATTGTTTTTGTTTATTCTTATAAATGAATAATAAAAAAAATTAAGCAAATCATACATTTTCAGGTAAAAAAAACCTATTTAAATCAACTTATTCACGCCTGTTACGAATATTATATATATACACTTTATATAGATATTTTTATTATGTATAAAAAATATTGCATTATTTTATTCTTATATTAAAAAATATTTATTAATGTTATTCAAACTTTTTAGATATCATTGTATTTAATTAATAATCTAGTATTTAACTGGTATCACGATTATTAAAAATATATACAAAATATTTTATCTCTTAGAGATTAGAATAAGGTAACGATTTCCTATCTGTGAAGTTGAAACATATCACTTATGCATAAATAAAAAAAATATGGCAATTAGTATGAATATTCATAGATTATTAAAAACAAATCGATTATTCGATATATTGTATCGATTATTATATGTAGAGGTAGATTCATTTAAATTTTGAAATGTAACGCTTTGTGTTCTCATTTATTTGCCAAATTTAATTAAAAATGTTTATTAATTGTTATACATGTTAGTTGTTTAGATTTATTGTGTTAAATTTTAATAGATATAAACTAGAATTCTTGTGACAAGTTTCTATTGAAATTATTAGGCATTATAAATTGAATCCTTTTAATCCTTAAAGATATCACTTAATTTTTTAATTAAAATCTTTTTTAATCTGTATTTTTTTATTGTTTTCTTATTAACAATATTTACATGAAAAATTTAAACATTTTATTGCTGTTAATGGGTTTATCTTTTAAAATTATTAATTTAAAGCCATTGCAAAAGAAAATTTCGATAAAAACTTAAAAATAACGTTACTGCTATTTTTTAAATATATTCATTATTAAAAGGATTCAAATATTATTTATTAATCACTCTTGTTATTAATTTCTATGAAATATATTGTATAATGTAGTTGAATGTTGTATAGAAGTGTTGAAGTAATGTGTAGAAATTACAAATATCATTCCCTAGCCAAAGTTTATGTCAAATATATTTGAAATTTAGCTGTTTCGTAGTTATGTGTAATATGATGTTATTTAATTATGCTCTTATCAAAAATACACATAAAATTTAATAGAAAGTTGATTTTTTTTGTTATATTTAAGAAAAGATCAATTTATTTTAAAATATATATATATATATATATATATATATATATATATATATATATATAAACTTTTATTCTTTAACATAGATATATACATAGTACATGTTTTGGGTTTGAATATAACAATGCGGTTATTTAAGTATATTATTATGGATAGTATGCTTTAATAGCCCCGACTTATATCCGTACAAAGCGTGAATATATTGATAAGTCCACTTGCATATTAATAAGCATTAGATTGAGAATGGTTTTATTAACAGTGAAATGACTCAATGAAAAAGAAATCAAACACTTTCAGCTAAAAATGATTATTAAATATCATAACAATTTATCCACGCTTATACGGATATATTACTATTTATTTTTAAATATTATATAAGGAACCATTTAATCCCAATATTAGTGTCCACGTTAGTGACCATGTTAGTGTCTAGAGCACGTTCCTAGTAAGTGTTCTGTATGTATGTGTCACTTATCACTAAATATATAGCAGACTGTACTAACATATCACTAGTGCCGTAATAAATGTGTCAATTCGATGTTTGCTCCTAATAAATAAATTATCTGGGTAATGCTGTTTTTTTATTAACCTTCCCTTTTTTTTTAATGTCTCTAATATTCCTGGTACTTGAAGCAAATAAACCTTACAAGAATTAAGATAACGTAACTCCTAAAAATTTCATATTGATTCTGGTTTACTTTTCTGAAGTGTCACTTCTGCCGTGTATAATTTGTAAGTACACACTTTTTAATTCTAAAGTATAGATATGGGATATATATATTTTTTTAATTTACCTAGAAATGTTGGAAATATGTCATCTTCACGCTATCAGCTTGAAGTCAAGACATTGCAAGCTATTTTTTTATCAATCAGACAAACAAGAAACAAAGAAAGAAATTCAATTTCAAATAAAAAAAAGCAAGGCAAAGCGCGGCGTTGAGTTCCGCTACTCATCAAGCAATGCCTTTATTCGGCGGAAAGTGGGGAACAAAATTGTTATAAGAGAACGGAGTGTCTTAACACTAGGTTCTCTGGTTCCCTCTGCCTACCCTGCTATATGCGGGATACAGCGTGAAGTTAAAATAAAAAAATAATTGCACTAAAACATTACTACGAATAATTCAAAACTAAATTACTCGTTAGATTTTACCTAAATTTAAATGACACCACACGAGAAGCACTAAGCAAAAAGTTACCCAACATATTAAAAAAAACAGTTAAATTGAGAACCGTTCCTTTCGCAGTCGGTTAAGAAGTACAATTCAAAAAAACACATAATTTAAAACAAAAGTATCTTTATTTTACGTATTTAAGATATACAACAAACTCGGTATCTATTACACATTTATATATATATATATATATATATATATATATATTTCTGTAGTGTATGTATATATATTTCTATACTTATTTTTTTAATATACTTAAGTGGCACGTTTTTCCAAAATCCCTTCACATATACAACAAAATATTTACATTATACTACGAAGTAATAATTATTAAGTAATTCATATAAAAAGTGGTAGGATTTGAACCCACGCCTCTTGGATATCGTCCAAGAGTTCTAGATTAAGCTACGTGCTTATCGAGATATATCGACATTCTTACCCATATGTGTCAACTTACTTTATTGTTAGCATCTCTATAGAGAGATTTTTTACAAATTTCCTGCTACAATCACATTTTTGTATGTATCTATATATTTTTTCATAAGTGTATGAATAACATACATACATAGCTTAACGCTGTATCCCGCATATAGCAGGGTAAACAGAGGGAACCTAGTGTTAAGACACTCCGTTCTCCACTTTCCGCCGAATTGAGGCATTGCGTGCAGAGTGGCGCAACTCAACGCCGCATTAAAAAACTCGTTGTAAAGACAAAATATTATTAATAAATATATGACACAGTTATATTAAAACGCTATACATAGACAATTTTATATTTTTTTTCTTAGAATAATATTAAACAAGATCTAACATAAAACCCCAACAGTAAAATACAACATACTTAAAGCTAACACTTTAATGACTAAATGAATAACACATATAGGTCATTTTATTAACCTTTTTTGATTCAAATACAATTTCACAAAATTCCAACATTTACAAATTCATTGTATACAAAAATACATTTATAGTATTGACAATATTTATTCTTAAATATTAATAGAAAAAAAATTCTTAGTATTATAAGTCCAACAAAGTTGCTTTAAACGAGAATCGAACCCGTGAGTATCGAAGAGGAAAGAAAACATCATATGTCAAAAGGACAACTAATTTTACAGTTAAACAAGCTGCTTTAATAAATGCAAGTTAGATACACATTAGTAAATTATGTATGGAATTCCAACGAGCTACCTCCAGTGTCATGTATACTAACTACTGAGCCATAAGGACATATTTTATTTTTAAATGTCATATTTTATATACAACTATTAATTCGTTACAATTTTGCTCATATGTGAAAAAAAATCATACAAATTTCGTTGTTTCAAAATATGAAATACGTGTATTTTAACTATTTTATTTAAATAATGCTATTTCTATTCTACAATGCCCGTTTCTTTTATATTTCATAACATACACATATACATACGTAGATTCAGTGTCAAGACACTCCGCTCCCCACTTTCCGCCCAATTAAGGCATTGCGTGCTGAGCACGACAGGCGTTAAAAAAATGAATTTCATAATTTCATTTATATATAGCTAATAGTAGTTGCCTAGTTTTCAATATTTACATATGAATATAGTTTTTATTTTAATTATAAAAAGTTAAATCTTATATTTTCGTATTTCCATGGAAAATTTCAAAAAGTCCTATATTATTACTTCCTGACACTCCCCAAGGAACTAGTAAAACGAAGGAAGCAGCCGGCGAAATTTTTTTAAAGACAAAATATTATACTTGTAAATAAAAGAATTTTCTATCTCTTAAGATACGTACGTACGTATTTTGTACGAAATCACTATTATTATTATTTGTAGCAAAATTAGGACACGGTATTTACAATTTAAGCTAATTTCAATCTAAGTGCGCGAATTTTTATATAATTTTTTTTTTCAACTTCACGCTGTATCCCGTTTGTAGCGGGGTAGGCAGAGGGAACCAGAGAACCTAGTGTTAAGACACTCCATTCTCTTTCAACAATTCCGTTCCCCACTTTCCGCCGAATTGAGGCATTGCGTGTTGAGCTGCGAACTTAACGCCGCGCTTTGCCTTGTTACCAGAGCCAAGAAATGAAAATACGAAATTTTACATTTCCTGGAGTGGGAATCGAACCCACAACTTGTCGCGTTTACAGTCGCACCGCTTGTGCCTCTGCGCCACGACAGGCGTTCGTTATATAAAATTGACTTTCCCAATATTTTTGTAAATACAGAACAAGTATCTTTAACGATAATTAAGTAGATATATATTAAATGAAATTATTTTAACCGGTTTAATCGCGTATATTACCAAAAATATATTCGAAAATATATTTTTAGAAACCGACGATTCGAACACTACAATAGTCCGTGGTCACAGGTAGTAAATAGTTTCATTTAATATATGTAATAATATTTAATATATAAATAAGTTATTTAATTTTGTTTGCATTCTATATTCCTTCACATTTTTCCATTTATTTAAAAAAGTAGTCCATACACAATATTTATACCTTATCTCTACCGGGGTAGTCAGAGTACCGGAGCGCCAACCGCTACGGTCCCTGCATACCTCTTCATACATGTCGTGATGCTTTTTACGTGACCTTCCTCCAGTATCACTGACACTGTTCTCGAAGGTCAACCGAGGTCCCTCTACCTTGTCGCTCACCTTTGCGTCACCTTTTACGCTAGGTATGTAAGTGTTTATCAGTTGGGTAATTTATATTTTCTGTTGACTCGACGTGAGGAGGTAAGCGGGTTCACATTTACAATCATCGTCTGACTTCACCTGGAACGAAACATATTTTTTGATATTAAACTTTTTTCTTTTATATTTATCTGTCCCCTGCCGTGGCGCAGAGGCACAAGCGTGTTACTGTAAACACGACAGGATATGGGATCGATTCCCATGCCAGGAAATCACATGTTCACATATGAGATCATACGTCCACACATGAAATCAAAAAAAAAAAACATATGAGATCATACGTCCACACATGAAATCACTTGTCCACATATGAGATCATACGTCCACACATGAAATCACTTGTCCACATATGAGATCATACATCCACACATAAAATCACATGTTCATATATAGTCATACGAACACACACGTGCTCACACGTGCACACGTGAATGAGTTACCTTTAACTACACTTGACCTCTCTTCACTGGTCACACACACTCTCACACACAGTTACCTTAAGAAAGTGGTGTAACCCCAGCGCATCAGCCCGGGGCCTGTCGTCGGGGTCGTGTGTCAGGCAGCTCAGACAGAACTGCGTGCCCTCGTCTGACAGCGTGGGCGGGATGTGCGGGCGCCCGCCCATGCCCACCACGAACATGATCTGGTAGTTGCTGTCGTACTCCGAAAACGGACGCTGTGGACACGGAATATGAGCTAAATTAAAACTTGTATACCTTACAATGATAGGATCAGAGGCGGCTATAGCTCGTGTAGCGCCCGTGTGCAATGAAACCCTGGCGCCCTCTAGGCCTATAAAAAATTGGGAAAAATCGTCGCGACACCACCGGAGACAGCGCCGCCCATGTGGATAGTCTTTATTTATCATATTAATAAACAGCCTTATTCTGCTTTTAAAATAATTACACCTATTACATTTATTTCATTAATTTGTATGATATGATTCACTCGCTGTATTCTGTTTTTATGGACTGTTAAAAGTAAAAACTCGTTTCTTTCTGATTGCGTAGAAAAATGCAAAATCCTCTTTTAGGGCGGTATAGACAAATTAGGCTTTTTATGTTTAATAGTCTCACCTGTATACTGTTTGTTAGGCAGTAACGCAAGCACCTTGTATATGACAATTTAGTAATTAAAATTGAAATTATTACATTCATATTACTTAAAATGTTCAAATTATAACACATTTCATACTACAACTAAAAAAAACTTATGTTCATAATATATTATACTAAAGATAATATATCAGATTATGCTTAGCATGTGTAAATTTAAAAAAAAGCGAATGAACTTCATTTATACACACACACACACACACACACACACACACACACACAAATATATATATTCATTAAAAAAGCTACAGTGACTGACATGTCTTCATATAACATAGCCTAATTTTTTATACAAAAGTTACCTTGCCAGAAGCCATTTCAGTGACAACACACCCCAGCGACCAGATATCAGCGGCGCGCCCGTGACCCGACGACTTCATGAACACCTCGGGCGCCATATATGCTTTAACACATATTAAAATTATAGTTAAAATTAGGCCAAAACATATCGTTTGTAAGAAAAAATATTTTAAAAGCATATAAAATATTTAATTTTTGTTTAGTTATTCTAAGGCTCTTTTATAAATTCAAACAGAAAGCTAAATTTTCTCAAAGTTCCACTTATGACCCTTATACAAGAGCTTTTAGCTATAATTTTGTTATTAATAGTCTCTTTGACGTTGTAAAATATATGTTTTCTAAGAAATGTGTGTGTCAAACATAGTATTTGAGTAATTGGTATCTCTTCAAGATTTCATTCTTCATCTGATTCATATGGTCCAAAATTTTTCGACACTTTTAGCATAATAAAACGCGTTTCTTCGAAAATAGGTGACATAGGGATCTCAAATATGTTTTTTGATACACCTACTTTCATAGAAATACGTTTTATAATGCCAAAAGAGTAAAAAAAATTGGACCATATGAATCAGAAAAGGACAAGCTCTGGAAGAATCACACTAACATTAATTTATTTAATTTAATATATTTCTTTTACCTTATTATAAAAAAAAATGTATATATACTAAACACCGTCCGCATAGTTTTCATAAAAAGGAATACAAAGTTTTTCCTTCACATATTAAAATATAAATATATATACAAACCTTGTGTACCAACAAAGCCCTGTAGCTCCCCGGGCGCGGTAGTGTTAGCGCGTATCTTAACCGCGCATCCGAAGTCACCTAACTTCAGACAGTGACCTTCGTTTGTTAGGAAAATGTTGCCACCTTAAAAAAATACATATATAAATATAAAAAAATATATTTTGTAAGACAAAGAAAGATATACATTTGTTTTTTTTTTAATTATCCATATACACTTTCGGGTTTTTGGTGTTAAGATATGTAACTGGACATCGGAATTTCTTAAGGTCCAGAGTGGCGGAAAAGTAGCTCATCAATGTGAAATTGCAATACATATATGGGAAACAGCATTAATATAGATATTTCATTGTAATATAAAGAATTAAATAAAGAATTAAATAAAGAAATTGATTTGAAGACCCCCAAATTGTATGACTTAGGAAAATCAGTAGCCGGCAATGAGTTCCATAGTTTCGCTGTGCGAATAAAGAATGTAGGCTCAAACCGCTTTGTCCGTACATAAGGAATATCCACCATGTACGGATAGCGTGAAGCTGTTTTCCTTGAAGTCCTGTAGTGAAATGTGTGAAAGAGTAAATGAGTTAATGCCTGTTGTGGTGCAGAGGCACAAGCGTGCGACTGTAAACGCGACAGGTTGTGGGTTCGATTCCCACTCCAGGAAATGTAAAATTTAGTATTTTCATTTCTTAGCTTTGGTAACAAGGCAAAGCGCGGCGTCGAGTTCCGCCACTCAACACGCAATGCCTCCATCTGGCGGAAAGTGGGGAACGGAATTGTAAGAGAACGGAGTGTCTTAACACTAGGTTCTCAGGTTCCCTCTGCCTACCCTGCTATATGCGGGATACAGCGTGAAGTTAAACAAAAAAGTAAAAAAAGAGAAATGTAAAGAGAAAAAGTGAGTGCGTGAAAGAGTAAGCGAGAGAAAAATTGAGTCGGTGAGTGTGTAGTGAGTTAGTAAATAAATAAATGCTATATTTCTAACTCACCAGTATCCTCATGTTTGGGTAAGCTGAGTGGTGTGGTATCTGCGTTATCTGTAACATCCTCAGGTGGCGGTGTGGGTGGAGCCACACCATCTTTGCTGGTTGTACTGCTCGTACTTGATAGGGGACTCTGTATAAATAAATATATATTATATATATTGAGAATGTGGGCATTAAAATATAATAATATTACTTCCCGCGGCTTCGCTCGCGTGGTAATGGCAGTGCATACTACATATATGAGTTATTTTAAAGCTTTGAAATAGCTAGATTTTCATCATATTTGGCAATTTTTTTTATTATAAAAAACATGTCCTATTTCGTGGCAAAGTAACACAACCTCTGATTATAAACAGGACTGGGTTGTGGGTTCGATCCTTACTAGAGGAATGATTATATATATTTTTTAAAGTTCTCGATCTGGTAAGACGACGTTTGATAGTCACTCAAAACGTAAGATCTCTGATAATAATATAAGTATAATATCATAAGTAGATAGTAATATTTAATATTCTTCATACATGTATCTTATGTCTTTGCCGGTGCGGTGCTGAGGGTGCTGCGGGAGCGCCTCTCGATCCCACCACGTGAGATATACATCCATCCATTAGCTGCTTTAGTTCCTATCAAAGAAATAACATATTATATTTACATCCATATTAAAAGATAACATAGATTTAGTCATGTAAGTTGAGGCCATTGTGGCACAGTATAACTGTAAACATGATTGGTTGTAGTTCGATTCCCACTCGGGAAATAATTATATTGTAATTGTTAATAACTATAGCAAAGTCTCGAATTTAGACGGGACGTTATGATATATCTGTCTACCCTGTCATGTAGACAAAAATATATAAATGAAAAATTAATAAATTTTGTCAAAAAAAAATATTAATTATTCCATCTTACCTCAAACTCCTCATCGGTCAAATGCTTAGTGTTGCAGGGATCGCACGCTAACATCAAAAACTCTAGTCCTTGACTTGCCCATCTATAAAAACAATATGATTAATAGGTAACAGGTTGTGGGTTCGATTGCCACTCCAGGAAATGTTAGTATTTTCATTTTCTGGGTTTGGTAACAAGGCAAAGCGCGGCGTTGAGTTCCGCCACTCAGCACGCAATGCCTCAATTCGGCGGAAAGTTGGGAACCGAATTATTGTAAGAGAGAGGATTGTCTTAACTAGGTTCTCGGGTTCCCTCTGCCTACCCTGCTATATGCGGGATACAGCGTGAAGTTAAAAAAAAAATAATAATAAAAATAAGAAGTTTTTAAGAATTAAAGAAGGAAGCTTTACACTTTGTCCAGTCATACAAAATTTCACGCCATACGCCATTATACGCCACTATAGCAATAAAATAAATGATATCTGTACCAGGCATAAACAATTAGATAAATCGACTTGTTACACATTTTTTTCACATACCAATATGTATTAGTATTGCTTTTTTAATATGATTTAAAAAATCAAGCTAATCAAACACCTATTGTGTTGTTATGACATATATATTATTTTTTTTTATGGAAAGGACAAGGCAAACTCGCGTTCGGGTCACCTGAACCTGTAAGTGATCCCCGCCGCCCACGGCCCCGTGTAACACCAGAGGAGCTACAGGTGCGTTGCCGGCCTTTGAGGTGGGAGTAGGCGCGCTTTTTGACATTAAATAAAAAAAAATAAACCATACGTAAGACAAAAAAAAAGTATGCCAACAATGATGGAAAGTAACCATCATTTTAGAAAATAACTGCTACTCTTTTCTAAACATAACTAAAAACCACAATTTTCGATTTATCTACTAACGAACGCCTAGTACATATATAAATTATTCGACGTTCAAAAAATGAAGCATGTAACTTCTTATTTTGAATAAAATTATTTAACTTTGACTCTGAACATACTAACCTCGGCCGCAACCCCCTACCCCTGTCACATCGTTCCACCACAAAGCACATCCAACACTTGGCGAACTCTATGACCGCGCGCGCCACACGCTTGGCCCATGCTGCTTCACGAGCCCCCTGAGCACCACCAACACTCCCCGGAACACTTGACACCCCCACACCCCCAGAAACTGCTCCACTAGTTCCTGATATATTCCCGCCCACGCCCGAGAGTAACGCTTCTATGTTGAGGCCCTAGAAATTATATTATATATAATAATAATAAAGCTAATAAAACGCATGTCGTGGCGCAGAGACACAAGCGTGCGACTGTAAACGCGACAGGTTGTGGGTTCGATTCCCACTCCAGGAAATGGAATTTTTCATTTCCTGGGTTTGGTAACAAGGCAAAGCGCCGCATTGAGTTCCGCCACTCACTCAGCACGCAATGCCTCAATACGCGGAAAGTGGGGAACGGAATTGTTGTAAGAGAATGAAGTGTCTTAACACTAGGCTTTCAGGTTCCCTCTTTCTACCCTGCTATATACGGGTTACAGCGTGAAGTTATTAAAAAAAAATAGAAAGCTAATAAAAATATAACTATAGTTTAAAAACTGAATAAGACATCACTAAAGTAATATTAATTGTTTCAAGCTCTTTCCTGCATAACAGGGTAATCAGAAACATTCTAGTGTCAAGACACTGTTTGCCGCTTTCTCCCCGAATTTGAGGCATGTTAAATGGCGGACTTAGGGGAAAAATTAAATATGATCATTCCCTTCGTATGAGCGGGGATCGCACACACAACTCTCAACTTTAAAATTTAAAAAAAAAAAAGAAAAGTCAGTCTGTGAGGATCTCACCATAGTTTTAAGATACAATTAAGTAGTTCTGTATAAGTATGCTGCAAATTAACTCTAATAAATAAAAAAAAAACTAACAAAACGCCTGTCGTGGCGCAGAGGCACAAGCGTGCGACTGTAAACGCGACAGGTTGTGGGTTCGATTCCCACTCCAGGAAATGTAAAATTTAGTATTTTCATTTCTTGGGTTTGGTAACAAGGCAAAGCGCGGCGTTGGGTTCCGCCACTCAACACGCAATGTCTCAATTCGGCGGAAAGTGGGGAACGGAATTGTTGAAAGAGAATGGAGTGTCTTAACACTAGGTTCTCTGGTTATCTCTGCCTACCCCGCTATATGCGGGTTACAGTGTGAAGTTAAAAAAAAAAAAACAAAAGGCACGTGCAAGTGTAAGCACGTGGATGTAATTTAATTTATAAAAAAGAAACACACAACTCTCTTAGGAAATACATAGATCACTTCTTAGGAGGCTAAATTCTATAGGCATATATTTATCTCCTTTCAGTGACAATTATTAACGTAACAATTGAGTCCCAAATCGTAATTCCATAGATTCCCCAAAAAAAAAAAATATTAAAAGAAAGTCTCTTTTATACAAACTCACCGGTTTAACATTATAACTGTAGTCAACCACATCCTCCCCAATACTCTCCGATCTCATGAACTTCATTCTCCGCGGCGATGACGTATTACATTTATTTCCTTTACTTTGCGGGGAATCGTGTACAAATCTATGTAATTCTTTATGAATCTGAAACAAGAGAATAGAGAGAGGATAAGTTTAATATTTATTTATATGAATTATAATTTCCCTTGAAAAATTCCCCATGATTTCAAACTTGGCAAAACCCATGAGAATCAAAAGCTAAGCTAAAGAAAGCAATAAAAAACTGAAGTATAAATTTTTTTTATTATCTTTTTTAAGTGTTTTACACTTAAAAATAAAAGTTATAATATACGTACATACATTCATTGAAGTGAGTAAATAAATGACTGATTTTCAATTGAATTAATTACCGCTTACAAAATAATTAAAAAAGAAGTATATATATTATTAACTTAAAAATATGATAAATAATTATTAATAATAATAAATAAAATATTTACATATACTACATATATAAAAAAATATATTCAACATTTTTAACATAATGCTTAAAATATTAAAATTAATTTTAATTAGTATCTACCTATATATTATTACAGTGTTAGTATTTCTTCAATATTACAAACTGTTCTATAACAATACATGAAAACACACAATTTTAAAAGCGATCACCCAACATCACAGTAAGCCAATACCAAAATGAAAATCCGAACCAGTTTTATCCAAACCTATTAAAAGTTACACATTATTATAAAAATTACAATTTAAATATATGATTTATATAAAAAAAAATGTACCTAACTAAGAAATGCTCTGAAATATTTACATATATTATGTGACAAACAGACAACGTACGGGCGAAACTACTGGCTACAGAAATTTTAATTTGGCGAGAGCCCCCTTGGGTAGTACAGGAGAGCACTAAGAAATAATTTCTCGAAATTTCTACCAAATCGCGATTTTACATTTTATCATTTATATAAATATATTTATTTTCGCAAACGAAGTTACGGGATACAGCTAGTATACAGACCAATCTTTTTAAGTCGTCAAATTAATAAATACACAGAAATGTCTATACTTTAAACTGAAAAGGTTCCTTATCATGAAATAAACATAAAATATTTACACTTATTTAATCTAGTCATACAAAAAAACATTCCTTAAAACACAGCCAAAACCGACTGTAACCGGTTGTAACCGGTTCAGAATAACCGCCACATACACAACACGAGGCTAGTAAAGTGAACACATATATGCCGAGGACAGGACAAAGCGTATCATCGACTTAGAAAAAACCTGCTACCTCCTCCATATTAAGCAAATTACGCAAAAATATTTTAAAAATGTATATATATATATTTTATGAGGTTTTAATGTGAAATTAGCCGCGAATTATTGAAAACATGGATTTTATTTATGATAATTTTAAATGAAAATTGATACTTGTTTTTTTTTCACTTGTATGATATATTAAAAGTCATAAAAACAAAAAATGGACTTAGCAGGTTTATATTCTAAAACGAAGATATAAGAGTGGGTAAAGAGTACCGTAACCGGGTATGTAGTCAAAAATCTGATAGTATATGATGGGAGGATGCCAAGTAGATAAGAAGAAGAAGTAGGTAAGCAGTTGTGATCCATTCTCCTATTGCATTGAGTGAGAAAGAGAGTGAGATAGCGTGTGGTATAAAGAGGGAGATGGGGAGATGGAGAGAGAAGGATATAAGGAATAAGTGTAATGAATATTAATGGCGGAAGGGTAAGGTGCGGTTGATAGCTTAACAAGTGTCTATAAGTGGTTAGATTAAGCAATTTATGGGTAATTACAGGATAGTAGGTACTATATACAGAAAGTTCCGGGTATTATAAGCAGAGGAAGGAAGAAAGTGTGGCAGATATATAACAAGAATATGTCATATGTATGCGAATACGCTTTCAAGGTATTAAAGATAGAGGTGATAAGATAGCCAGCCTATAATATAGCGAAAGTATAGAAGAGGAGGTAGTAGCGAATGGTTTTAAAGTAGAGTATTACGAAAATGGCTCTAAGGTAGTAATAGTGAAAGGGTAAGGGGAGGTAGTTACGGATATATAGCAGAGACGGGTAGTAGTGGATATACGTCGGAAGCAGGCAGAGACCGGTCAAAGGTATATATGTGGAGTGGGTAGGTGTGTGTGTGCGGTACCGGGTTGTGCGCGTGCACTACGACAGTGTCGGGGCGGCGGCGCGCGCGCGGCGTGGCGGGGCGCGGCGGCTGCAGCGAGGCGGGGCGCGGCCGCGGCGCGCGCTTGTATGGCGCCTGCGCGAATTTGTGCAACTCTGTGTGTAGCTGCAATGTGTGTGCGTGTGTGCTTTATATATATTTCTTTATTTGCGTGTCGAAAAATTTAAACGAATTTCATCTTTTTCTATAATTTTAAAAGGAAATTTCAATTTTTTTTGTCACACAGAGTTACTACGAATTTGTATTTAGTAAAAATAATGTTACATTTGCAATACATGCAGGATATAAGAAATGCACATGCATATGCATGCGTTTAGTAATAGATTATTAAATAAGGTAGAAAAATATTAAAAATATTATTCACTAACCGCATGCAAATAAAAATTTACTTATAATATAGTAACACCGAAAAGACACATTTACCGGTAAGAAATAAACAATAGTAAGTCGTAATAATTAAAATGGGTGATGAAATGTGTTTTCGATATAGTAAAGATATTTCTTATCTCTTTCAATTCACTATAAGTAAAAAGAGATAGCACCATACTATATGTCATACCATAAAACTTACCAGACAGAGTGCTATAATATTAATAATTCTAAACAAATTCTTCAACATATTCCAATATTTATTTCGTTTACAAACATAGGAATTCTAACTAAATATAATAAAACATTATATATATATATATATATATATATATATATATATATATATATATATGTATATTTAAAACAAAAACAACTTATATAATATACGACGAAAACACCGAAGACAAAACGACGAAACAAAAACTTTCGTCGAAAACGTCGAAATATAATTAACATACTACAATATACAAATAGTGACTGGACACTCCCTAGGATTAGTCCCTAACAAGTATTGTAATAATAACCTCTAAGCCACTACACATAATTAGAGGCTTGTTTACTCGTTACCATAGCAACGGATATATCATTACTCATTTTACACAAACTTTTATGTTTAATACACTCATAGTTTTTTCTTCTTCAACTTCACGCTTTATCCATTGCAGAGTAGACAGAATCTAGCGCTAAGACTCCTTTCTCCTGTTTCCATCTGAATTCGTGACATTGCGGGTTTAGTGGCAGAAAAAAAACTTTCTCCTGTTTCCATCTGAATTCGTGACATTGCGGGTTTAGTGGCAGAATTCAACGCCACGTTTTGTCTCACCAGAGCAAATGAATATAATTTATATATAAACATTACCCATAGGAATCAAACCCACAACCCACTTTGTCACGCGGGCCTCATACTCAAATTAACAGTAGTGTGTCTGATATTTATTTTATAAATTTAATCTATTAATAATACATTATTAAAAATAATATCGCTTGTCGTGGCGCAGAGGCACAAGCGTGCGACTGTAAACACGACAGGTTGTGGGTTCGATTCCCAATCCAGGAAATGTTAGTATTTTAATTTCCTGGGTTTGGTGACAAGGCGAAGAGTGTCTTAACACTAGGTCCTCAGGTTCCCTCTGCCTACCCTGCTATATGTGGGATACAGCGTGAAGTTAAAAAAAATAAAAAAAGAAAAAAATAACTTTCCGTATCCTTCTCCACATAAACTTAAAATGAGCCAAATTCCATACTTTTGCGTACGCACAATTTTCATATGAAGGGAGAACAAAGGTTTTCCTTCGTGTATTAATATAATAGTAATAATAAATTTAAGCGTAGCTAACACGATTCGAACCCGCACCACTTGGGTACGTAATATAATTCGAATCGAAATTCTTATGCTACGTAACTAGGTAATGTTTATAAATATTTCACCAATTTATAACAGAACATTGTTTTTCTGCACTTCATATCAATGTTTAATAAAAATGCAGCTCGATCTGGTAACAAGGCGCGGCGTTGAGTTCCACCACTCAACACGCAATGCCTCAATCCGGCAGAAAGTGGGAAACAAATATTAAGAGAACAGTGTCTTGATACGTCGGTTTTAGGTACCATCTGCCGACCCTGTTATGTGCGGGATACAGCGTGAAGCTAAAAAAACTCAGCTGGATATTCAAAGAAAACCATTAAAAAAAGTAGTTTTAAGACAACACATTCTCTACTTTCCGCCCAAATTTGCCCATCGCGTGGCGGAACTCAACGCCGCGCCGCATATGTTAATTAAAGTCGCATATAAATATAATAAATACCTCAAAACCAAGTTTATATATCTGCAGTAACAGTTCTCGTACTCGCGCGCCGATACTCTCCCGCAGGTCGCGCGGCATCTCGTGTCGACTGCGCTCCAGTATGATGGAGGTGTGCCTCACTATTGTGTCTCGGATTTGCATTAGACTGTTCTGTTTTGAGAAATTATTATAAATTAGTTAATATTATGTTAAATATATCTATATATTTTTAATTTCACGCTGTATATCCCGCATATAGCAGGGTAGGCAAACGGAACCTGAGAACCGACGTGTTAAGACACTCCATTCTCTTTCAACAATTTCGTTCCCTACTTTCCACCGAATTGAGGCATTGCGTGTTGAGTGGCGGAATTCAACGCCGCGCTTTGCCTTGTTACCAAACCCAAGAAATGAAAATACTAAATTTTACATTACCTGGAGTGGGGATCGAACCCACAACCTGTTGCGTTTACAGTCGCACGCTTGTGCCTCTGCGCCACGACAGGCGTAGACAGGTTATGTTAAATATGATTTTGTATATGATGAAGAATGTGTGGTAGTAAATATAGGTGGGTGTTTTTAAAATGAGCGAATAATAACAATAACATTATAAAATATTTTACAATTTAAAACTTGTCATACTGTGAAATAGAATATATTGTCGAGCCACTATTGTTCAATTTTCGCTCGCGGATCTTAATAACGCACTTTGTATTACTACGAGCAGGAAAATGAATATAATTTGAATATAGAATAGAATAGAATAGAATAGACTTTATTAGACACAAGAGAACATAAAAACAAAAAAAGAGGAAATAACAATATAAATGCCTGTATGCAAAGGCGGTCTTATTGCTACAAGCAATCTCTTACAGACAACCTTTGGTGAATAAAAATAATAAGGAAAAGGGGAATAACGTTAGTGCAAGAAAAGAAAAATAAAAATCAGTATAAGTAATTAAAAAAAAAAAGATTAAATAAACTAACATACTTAATATACTAATGATATATATTATCTTTATCCAAGCTTTATCGAACCATCGGGATTACAGTTAGACACTAGCTATCCTATTTCTATATCTTCACGTTTCATCCCACATAACAGGGTAGTTAAAGTGAACCTGGCATCAACACACTCCTTTCTCCACGCATCCCTGAATTTGAGAAAGTTTCTTTAACTGAAGCGAATAAATGAAAATAAAAAAGAATTTAAATTATTATATTTTCTTGAATAGGGATCAAAGCCACGAACGGCGATTTCACACATATACTTTCTTACAAGTACTGCTTATCTAATCCATAAGTTTATTGATAATATCGTAAAATATTCTAGTCTGCATACAAGTATATGCAAAATAATATATACGTACAAATATCCGGTCAGCATGCGGTGTGTCTCGCGGCGTTAAGCGCGGTACTAGCGCGCGGGCCCAGTGCGCCGCTTGCAGCGCCGCCTCGCGCTCACTCGCGTACATACATTGAGTTTCACGGCAAAGCGCATATACTAGGTACCTGGTTATAATTAAATATTATTATTAGCTAGCTTAAAGGATTATTTATATTAAAAAAAGCAAAAAAAATGCCAGAAAAGAAAATGTCAGAGAAAACCTGAATTGTGAAGTGAATGGCAATTCTGCCAATGGCAAATATAAGTCCTCATAGCAATACAAAAAGGCTATCGTAGCGCAATAAGTCACACTAACACGTCTAAATCTTATTAAAAAAGTGAATGCAAAAACAGGCGCACTTAGTTTTTGCAAATAACAACAGTTTTTGTTTCATCAAAATCGGGCTAGGATTTCAGAAATTACAGCGTCTTAAAGTTAGAACATTTTTAAAATTTGTGTTCCGTCGATATCTGCTGGTGACGTCACGTGGCGATAGGTATGTGTGCGTGTTGTTACAACGTACATGTATGTAAGTGTGCAAGCGGCGTATCGCCACGTGACGTCACACAGTAACTTGACCGAGGCTGCACTTTAACGCGACATATCTCAATCATTTTTGAAGATAGAAAGAAAATAAAACAGACTATTTTCTTCAGTTACCTTCTACTCAGATATGTTGTTAGCTAAAAACGTTGGTGTGACTCATTGGACAGCGTCTGTTTGTGGGTGCGGTTCCCACTTGGGAAAATGATTATGTTAAAATTATTTTCATTCCTCCGCTGTGCTAAGGCAAAGCGCGGTGTTGAGTTCCGTCACTTAACACGAACCTAACTTTGGAAAAAAACGAACGGAGTTTCTTGACACCAAGTCACACCTGCTATGCGGCGTAAAGTGTGACATATATTTAAGAATTTGGTCGATAAAAATTTTATTTTCATTAATATCTTTAAAAGAGATCTTCAGTCAAAGGTGGATGCACAACAAACTGCGAGATAAGGTTCAGCGCAATACATATATACATACCTTTGATCATCATGTTCATGTTTTTGTGTTTCTATGTCCATTACTTGTTGAAATTTCTCGTTGAATGTATGAAGTATCCTATTTAGCTGGTTGCACGCCATGTCACTAAAACAAATTATATAAATAAACACAAAACAAAATAAAAAGAAGTAACATTATTACAAGCAAGCTCCACCGCCTCAACATCATCAAAGCGAGTGACTATAAATTAGGTCTGTCAAAGAAATCATCCGGCTCAGTGGAGAAACACATCCTTACTAATATTATAAATGTAAAAGTAACTCTGTCTGCCTGTCTGTTACGCTTTCACGCCTAAACCACTGAACCGATTTTGATGAAATTCGGTATAAAGATAGCACTGAACTTGGGAAAGGACATAGGACTTTTTATGGTGAAAAAAAGGGTTGAAGAGGTTGAAATAGGGGATAAAAGTTTGCGTGGAAGTTCCTTATTGTCAAACATAAAATCATGTAAGATTGTTCAACTGTTTGCAACTCTCACACCTAAACCACTTAACCAATTTCGACAAATAGTCTAAACCTTCGGAAAGACTATAGGATACTCTTTACCATGTCGCGCGATATAACCGAGTACCACGCGGGCGAAGCCGCGGACGGAAAGCTAGTTTATATATAATTGAAAGATTCAGCTTCATACTTTGGATTGTTCATTGTTAGCTGGTTCGATTTCTCACTGATAATAGTAATTTCATGTTGTATTTGGCAACCGTATAATGTTATTCAAAGTTATTAAATAAAATTAAAAATGCAAATATTTTATGCTCGGACTACTATAGTTATAGGACAAGAACAAGAAAGAAAGTTTGTGAGAATGAATTTTATGGAAAAACTACCAACTCTGTGGGCTCCCCACTCGTTTCCCTAATTATATATAAACTATTTTCATTTCCCACAACACAAAGTACAGCGTTAAGTTCCGCTACAATTAACCATAGCTCGTAATATAAGTATATACATACGCAAATGCAGGAGGTGCAAGGTCAGCTGCGGGTAAGTCTCGAGCTGCTAACCTTTGAGTGAAGGCCCACTCACCGCTCACTTGTGCGCGACTTAGTGACTCCTTTTCTGACATTATTTTTAGATAGCTTAGGTATTTCTGTAACAGATGAATATAATATATATTTTTGTAGTGTTTTTTATACATAAAAGAAGATAAAAGATAAGTAATTAAAAAATGTAAACCACTTGAACGATGTTTTATACGTTTTCTAAAACTGTTTTTTATCCTAAGTATGTGATTAACACTAAAAAATCTAAAATTTTTATAACTTAGATATTTAATATATCTAAGTTATAAAAATTTTTGATTTTTTATAGAGTGACGGTTGTTTTATAGAGTGACTGAGTTACAACGTAGAAGTGAAAATAGTGGCCTATAGAAGGTTGAAATTTGACATGAAATTATGCAATAAGATTGGATTTACATTTAAAAAAAACAAATAATAATTTGAACGTAACGGAAATCGAATCAGCGCCTCTTGAACAGCTAAGCCATACGTTCTTATCTACCTACGTTAAAATTTTAATAACTTTGTTACAATTTACTGTTGTCAGTTTTAAGTATTCTTATACGCTTTGTAAAATATTTTTCTAATTGTAAATATTATATTTTGTAATTATAAATACGCACGCACGCACGCACGCACGCACGCACGCACGCACGCACGTACGCACGCACAAATTTAAAGATATAAAAAATAAAATTCCATTCCTCAAAATCCTCTAAGAACGTGTAATGACATAATAACATACTTAAATTAAACAAATTCACAAATACAATGTACAATGACCTGCAAGGCAGTAGCAACAGTAGCGTCGTACGTCCTCAACAGCCTGAGCAGACAGCGGTCGGCGCGCGCGCTGCCGCGTTTAGTTCCGCGCAGCGCCGCCTGCACGTGACGCGAGAACGACGCACGCATTTCCGCTGCTATGTCTATACCTTCTTTTAGTTCGTGTATTAACTGGAAAATAGATTTTAGTGTTAAGCATATTCTTAATATCTCTTAAATCGTGAATAATTCACATATATCAATCCTCGTTTATCGACATTTAAGGCCATCCTGGTACAGTGGGACAGCATTTGACTGTAAACAAGATAGGTTGTGAAATCGATTCCCATTTGGAAACATATATTTTTTAAATTATATTTTTAATTCTTCGTTCTGGTAAGGCGAAGCGCAAAGGGTTTAAGTTTTGCCACTTAACACATGAATTCGAGTTATTTTATTTATTATTACAATTATATTACATTAACATATAAATAAAAACATATGCTTAAAAAAGTTAACCTATCGTAAAAAAAAGCACAAGCAAAAAAAAAAAAGGCACAAGCGTACGACTCTTAACTCAATAGCTTGCGGTTTGATTTCCACTTCAGGAAATGAAAATATTGAACAATATTTTGCTATTGTCATTTCGTTGCGCTGGTAACGAAACAAACCGCGACGATGAGTACCGCCACTCAACACGCAATGCCTCAATCCAGCAGAAAGTGGGGAACACAAATCTTAAAAGAACAGTGTCTTAACACTAGAATTTCAGGTTCCCTCTGCCTACCCCGTTATGTGCGGGATACAGCGTGACGCAGTAACGATAAATACCTGTTTAATAGTAAGACAGGAGGGATGTTCGGGCGCGCCCTCCATCCTCAGCGACAGGTAGTCGTGCACCGCCTCCATGCAGATGCTGGTCAGCAGCAGGAAGTGGTTGCGGTACGAAGGTAACTGCATCGACAGCGACTCCCGGGACCAGCAACCGTATCTATTGAGATTAAATATAACAAATAAATTAAAAGTAATAATAAAAAAGATGAGAGGTGTCAAGCGACACCCAGATGGAACGAAATAATATACATAATAAATATGTACAAAAAACGTCGCAACGAAACGAAAATAAATGGCTTGCTTTCTATGAAAGAGACAGACAGATAGAGAAACCTTCTCCCTTTGCCTTGACTACATACTACACTAGGTTTTCTCCGACTACTCTGAACTATTCGGAAAAAAAAAGTTTTTTTAGCTTCACACTGTATCCCTACTGTAACCTGAGAAACTAGTGTTAAGATACTCCGTTCCCCACTTTCCGCCGAATTGAAGCACTGCGTGCTGAGTAGCGGAACTCAACGCTGCGCTTTACCTTATTACCAAACCCAAGAAATGAAAATACTAATTTTTTACATTTACTGGAGTGGGAATCGTACCCACAACCTTGGTGACGATTGGTGACAGGCGTGCCTCCTAAAATCAATTCACACGTTTTAACACTCAAATACCTAATATAAAAGAACTCAACAATGAAAAATAATAATAATAGTTTAAAAGATATTCAAGCCTACCTTTTAAATTCATAAGCATCTTCACCATTAACGTCTTGATTCTTGTCATCAGTCTTGTTATCCATATCTTTGGCTTGCTCAAACACATCAGAAGTAGTTTGCTCTTCTCCAAAGGTGTCCGCCTAAAATACAAAAAAATTGATTTTTCATACGTGACTAAGTTAAATAAGGCAATTTGTATGCAATTTTATTAAAATATTAATATGGATTTTTACTTTTAGGTAAAAAAAGTAATTAATAATATGTATGCAAATGGAGTTTTAAACCTATACACGCCCCATACATAAGGATTAGGGATGAGACCGATATATCCAAACGTAACTAAAAACGGTTTTGACTCTTATATCATATCATATCGATATCTAAATGATCATATCCGATATCAAATATCTACACACAAAACGTAACAAAAACTCAACGATGAGATATGAAAACTAAATTATAACGAAAACTATCGCTACACAAACTCGATATCTGAAAACGAATATGATATCGGATATGAAAAGTTCATATCCGATATATAACCGTTACAGCTAAAAAACGAAAACGCCCATGTCTAATAAGAATATATGATAAACTTCCGATATCTATGGAATAAGCCATAGTCTACGGCGAATTATATATATTATATAAAGTACCGATTTGTAAATGTACGCTTAACAGGGGAGTCAGAAAGAACCTGGTGTAAAGGCACTCCGTTCTACACTTTCCCCCCGAATTCGGGACATCGTGTGTTGAGTTGACCTCAACGACGTGCTTTCTCTTGCCAGAGCGGATATATGAAAATAATTTAAATATAATATCCCCAAATGGGAATCAAACCCACAACTAATCGCGTTTACAGATGCTCTTCTACCGCGCCACAATGACCTTTCAATAGTTTTGTTTTTTTTTGTTTTCACTTCACGCTGTCCCGCATATAGCAGGGTAGGCAGAGGGAACCAGAGAACCTATTGTTGAGACACTTCGTTCTCGTACAACAATTTCGTTCCCCACTTTCCGCCGAATTGAGGCATTGCGTGTTGAGTGGCGGAACTCAAGTTATCAAACCCAGGAAATGAAAATAGTAACATTTCCTGGAGTGGGAATCGAACCCACAACCTGTCGCGTTTAGTCACACGCTTGTGCCTCTGCGCCACAACAGGGGCTTCAATTGATAAAATTTATTTATTCTTTCAACTTACCGGTGGCTCCAGCAGCGTGAGGTATACTTTGTTAAGCAGTTTGTTGCATAACTTATCCATGAACATCATACAGCGTCGGACTCCTTGGGTTTTTAACATTTCATAGTGATAATACCTGAACAATATAATACAGTAATTAAATAACTTTATTCAACAATGTTATAAATAATATCAAAAGAAAAAATCTAAAATTAGTAGCTAATTAATTTTATTCCCATGTCTTAAAAAAATATATAATTTATTTATTTATATTATATCTCCAATAGTTGCACATACTTCGTTAAATAAAACGCATGCTTTATTCTATTTCAATTACTATATACGAGTAAATCGTAAAGCTAAAAAATAACGTAGTTAAACACCGCACCTATAAGCGGACACATCAGCGCGTCCCAGCAAGCGTAACTGAGTGACGTCAGCTAGCGAGCCGAGCTCGAACGCGTCCCCACCCTCCTCGGACGCGAACCCACTCTCTCCTGATCCTATGTCTGATGTTTGAGAGCTTGTTGTGGAATTTTCTGGAACAAACATACAAAACAATAAGTAAGTTAATCATATTTTATATAAATAACTAAACTTCAGAAGCTTTTAATGGATTCAAAAGGAAAAAGATACTTCACTTATTAGGAATACATACTTTTTTTTTATATTACTTTATTTATTTACACAAACATTTGACACAGTTTCACGCAAAACTACTGAACGGATCTAGATGAAACTTTACAGTAATATAGCTTATACATCAGAAGAGCACATAGAATATAACTCAAAAATGTGACCATATTAAATGAAATTATAATATTTAAACCGGATCAATGGCGTATATTTTAGTATTCGGAAATATATTTTTGGAAACCCGAAGTTTCCAACACTTTACAGTAGTCCATCTACCTACAGTCTACTTGTGACCACGGACTACTGTAAAGTGTTCGAAACGTCGGGTTTCCAAAAATATATTTCCGAATACTAAAATATACCCGATTAATCCGGTTAAAATAGTTTCATTTCATATGTGTAATAATCGCGAAAATCAAAGAGCTCATTATTGTGACCATATTATAAGAATATACCTATTACCTATATATCATTGCAGACGTAAAAGGAGCAGGTAAAACTTAGAAATGATTAGCACGGAGTTTAACGCTTTAATAAAATGAAGTACACCGTCGTTTATGCAGACATGATAACATAACACATGAATTATGAGCCTCGCAGAAAAAGAAAACAATAGATCAGTCTTGTTACGTTGATTAACGAACTGTATCCCGAACATAGCAGAGCAGCCAGAGGGAACCTGAGTACCTACTGGCACTCCGTTTTCGTAACATTTACGTTCCCAACTTTCCTTTTGAGGCATTACGTGCTGAGTGGCGGAACCCAACGCCGCACTTTGCATTGTTACCAGAACCAGAAAATTAAAATATTCAATATTCATTCCTGTAAATATTATATTTTCACGCACGTTTACAGTCGTCCACTCTCTGACTTATATCTATCTTACTTCTAAAATTCTTAAGCAATCATCATACCAGATTTATCTAGCCCACTATCCGTCGTATCCTCCACAGCATCCTGATCTTCATGCCTTGCTTCCTTCTCAGCCTCGGACCCTGACTCCTTGTGGTCAGACTCTCTCTCCGAGGGGCCACTAGACTCGCTGTTATTGGAATCACTTGTGTTGTTGCTTATGTTGAACCGAACTTGGCAGTTCTTTTGGTTGGTTGATAATTGGCTGTGAATATTTATATCAATTTTCAAATATCTTTTTTTTTATATTTAATAACTTCATGCTTTATCTCGGATAGGAAGAGAACTAGTGGCAAGTGGCTCCATTCTTTACTTTCCGCCTGAATTGGAGACATTTCATGTTTAATGGCGTAACTCAATGTCTATGCCTTACAAGATTGAACAACTGAAAATAATTTAAATATGATAATTCCGAGTGCGAATCGAACTCAAAACCACACTCGTTTATAACCAAACACTGTCCCAACACGCTATGATGGATTCTAAATATAATATGATGCCATCAAAATACGTGAATTTGTAAATGAAGCCATTGTGACGTTGAGGGACAGTGTGAAATAGCAAACGCAATAAGTTGCAGGTTCGATTCCCATTTCGGGGGAAGGATTATAATTAAATTATTTTCCGCTCCGCTTTGGTGAGAGTATGGCGTAGAGTTACAACACTCAAAATATTTCTTAACACTAGATTCCCTCTGACTATCCTTGCTATGCTAGATAAAGCGTGAAGCTGAAAGAAAATATCCTAAAAACATCTAAAAATTTGAACGCAGCGGGAGTTGAACCTGTGCATTTAGAAACCATCCTTGCTTGTATGTAGTGATTTATATATTCAAAAATTCAATTTAATTTCCTTAGTAAAAAACAAATAAAAATATCTCTACATAAAGTTAGCGACAAAAATAAATTATAAAAAGCGTATAAGAATTCCGACGAAGTTAGATAAGAACGTATGGCTTAACACACAGAGCGCTCGGATGGTTACCAAGCGGCGCGGGTTCGAGTCCCGCTGCGTACACATTTCTAATATGTTTCTAAACATATTTCCCCTTACCTCCCAGAATCGGAAGCAGGCATGGAAGCTGAACAGGCAGAGGAGGCAGACGTGTAGGCAGAGTCCGCAGAGTGTATGTTGGCGAGGCGTCGTCGTTTAGCGCGTACGGTGCGCAACATGCGACGCACTGATACTATCTTGAGACGCATGTGTAATGCTGTGTTGTACCAGAGGCACATTGCCTGTAAATAGATATAAATAAGTATAAACGTGAATGGATATGTATATAAATATTTTGAAATATAACTTCAGCCATGCTTTTCCATGACTTAAGTAGTTTTTTTTCACTATATTAGAACCTTCAATTGTGAACTACATTACAAGAATTTAATGTCATTTAAATTTCATCTTTCATATTTCATCAAATTTCATTTCACAGCGAATAAACAACCAGTGAGGATAATTATATCAAATATCTCTACTTGTACAATAAAAAATATATTTACAGTTAAAAATTAAACTTAAAAAAGTAAACATTTTCAGTTAATCAACTTATTCACGCCTTATACAAATTTCCTGATAAATATAACAATAAGCCCAAATCTCTCCTTAAACCTGTCCAGCAGTTTGAGTGCAAATAACTGCACCACTGCCTCGTACATCTAGAAGCTTCTATCTGTTTCATGGCCACACCCACCGAGAGTCAACGTATATTTTTCATGAAAATAGGGCCACTAGCATAATAAAAACATAAACCCACCTTATACCTATCCAGCAGTTCGGGTGCAAATAACCGCACCGCTGTCTCGTTCGCCTCTAGGACCTCCTTTATCTGTTCCATGGCCATACCCACTGCTAGGAAATATACTTTACATCCAAATGGTGACCCCATATAATATAAACCCAAAACCCACCTTAAACCTGTCTAACAGCTCGGGTGCAAACAACAGCGGATGGTCGACCGCGGCCGCGCTACTGGACGGATACAACTGCACCGCCGCCTCATATGCTTCTAGAAGCTCCTTTATCTGTTTCATGGCCGCACCCACCGCTGAACTGCATTGTGGACAGTCTATACACGTACATGAGGTTTGATCTGATGCTGAGGGAAAAGAAAATAACAAATTTAAGATAATAACATATTTATTGCGTCAGAGCTGACAAGAACGGGTGCAAAAAACTCAAACTGTTAATTAGTGACAATGATTGTTTAACATACACTGGAGGAAACATTTAATTCCCAAAGTTTGTTATCGTTTATGAATTGAATAATGAAGTAACCTTTAACACACAAACGTATATTCACAATTTTTTAAAATTGTTATTATAAATAGATCATTCTCGGTCCCATGAATGAATAACTTATTCGATACATACATACATAGCTTCACGCTGTATCTGATATATATATATATATATCCTCATTTTAAAAATTAATAATATTTAAAGAAAATACATGAAGAATCGGAACTCAATACCGTATTTTATTTCAAAATATATGAATATAATTATTTTTTAACCTATTTAATTAAAACTTACATTGACTATCATCTTCTGTGTGCTCCTCAGACTGATCGGTCAAATCTTCTTGTGACCCTTCAATTGTCGATAAGTACTTTGATTGATTCCTACAAGGATTTGGATTCTCGAATCTGTTGAAAAACAGTAATATGATAATGTATGAACAAAAACAATTTAGAAAACGTATAAAATCGGGAATCGAACCCGCGTTTATTGGAAATCATCCAAGCGCTCTGACCACTAAGCCATCGAAATTCAATTTCAAATGTTCATACGTTTCGTAAAAAGGTTTTACCTAAATTGTGTAATAAACACTGTAAAAATATAAAAGAATAGGAATGTATTATTTATAAGTAATAATAAGATACATCGTAGCGCAGTGGAACGGTTTGACTTTAGCCACGATTATGGGTTCGATTCCCATTCGAAAAGATAATTATATTAAAATTATTTTCATTTCTCCACTCCAGTCAAACAAGCTAGAACATTAACTTTGTCTACTCAACACGCAACGCCTCCATTTCGAGCGGAAAATTACGGAGTGTCTGGACACTAAGTTATCCTTGACTGAAAAAACAAATACATAAGTGAACTTATCAATGTATTCACGGCTTACTTGTACTCCTGTATACGTTGCACGACTAATGGCACGATGTTCCGCCGAGCGCACAGTAACGCGTCCTGCTGACTGAGGGTCCTTCCCCCCAACTTGGCTTTGATCTCCAACCAGATGAGATCTTTCAGCTCATTCTGCCACACTTGTTCCTCGCGACTTATCTGTAGCATATTTTTTGCTTAGATTCTCACCAAGACCAAAAGACCTCGGAGAAATATTTAGATAGCATATATAAAACTATTTCGTTACCCATTGACATCGCCTAGTTGAAAATATTGCTATAGAAAGTTGAATTTCATCAGGCCTTTGTAGGCCACTTGGAGTGTCAGAGAGGATTTCTTGAGATTTTACGTTAGGACTACTCGTAATTTTCTTCTTCTATTATATTTCCGTACCAAACGTGAATAAGTTAATAAATCGAAAATACATATTTTCATTTTATTTATCTCGTTATATTTTTCCTATGTTATTTAAATGATTTTTTTTGGTTCAATCATATACAAATACAAATATTCTTTATTGCACACAAATAAAGAAATAACATAGAAGTACTCGTAGTAATAGCGTACAATAAGGCGGCCTTATCGCTTAAAGCGATCTCTTCCAGGCAACCTTTGGATATTGCATATAATTATTCTCTAAATAAAACATAATAATTTAAAAAAGTATATGCAAGTCGACTTATCAATTTATCCACGTCTGGTATAATAGGCACGTAATTTGAATATCGTCATCACCATATTAAAGTTTACATGTCAAAAACTCAAAACATTTTACAAAAAAAATTAAATAGCCATAGGCAATACTAATTAGCAAAATTCATATATTAAGCTTTATATAATATTAATATATAGATAATAAAATAATAGCATAATAAATATAAAAGTTTAAGATTGAAGTGATATGAATAAACGTAATGATATCTTAGGCGTTGAGTTCCGCCAATCAACACGCAATGCCTCGATTCGGCGGAAAGTGGGGAACGGAATTGATGAAAGAGAATGGTTTGTCTTAACACTAAGTGTTCTGGTTCCCTCTGCCTACCCTGCTATATGCGGGACAGCGTGAAGTTAAAAAAAAAGAAATGATATCAAAAAAGTCTAGTTCGAAGTGAACCATAATATTCGAACTAGTGAATCCTTTGACGCGTAAAATACTCGTTGCCTTAGCAACGTGTATGTCATTTTATACAAAAATGTACGTCAAACACATTGTAGTGTATGTAATATACGAGTATGTACTTTTTTCTTATAATATAATATATTTTTTAAATTAATATAAAAGCCATTGATTTTCTGAATTATTATTTCAAATGACCTTTAACTATGCCAAAATTCCTACACCTTCGTCCGCGTAATTTGCGTAAAATTACGAAAATTTCAAATCCATTCATATCTCATATTATATCGTACCTATATCTCTAATATCTCATATTATATTGTACTTATTCCCATATATAAATTTATCAATAAAAGTACTTTACTACTTCTACTTTAGCAAGATAAAATAAGGTAAACGAAAAATATAATTTATTATGTCATGTTAAATGAAGAATGTATATAGAAGATAAAGAAAAAGTAGAAGAACACCAATAACCTTTCAAATCCCAAGCCTAGAACATCACATGAAAACGCACACCATACTTACATAAAAAAGCCCACAAGACAAACATATGCAAAAATACCAAATGTCATGAAAATGGATGAACTTACAGTGATACTTACGGTGCGTCTACACCCTTTCTCTATGTTCCCCATATTGATAAGCATGCTGAAGGTGTTATGGAAGTTCACTCTACTCTCCGGCACCTCGTCGTCGGTCACTGCCGATCTCTCCTGGACTTCCTCCTCGGGTGCCTCGCGACATTTGAGACGAGAGGTTAGCGACATGAAGCGACTGCATGATTCCACCTAAAGTATTAAAAAAAGGCCTTAATTATTTATTATATGGCAGTTTCGCAGAGAGAACCTAGGGTTAAGACACTCTGCTCTCATTCCAACTTCGTGATATTGTGTGTTAAATGGCGAAATATATCGCCATACTTTCTCTTACCAGAAGGGAGAAAATAAATTATTTAATATTTTATTCAGAATGGGGTTCGAACCCTCAATCTTACATCAAGCTATTAATTTTAGTAATAAATGAAAATGGCTGCAATATATATATGCAAGATATTATGAAAGGGCAGTTGTGGCGCAGAGGCACAAGCGTGCGACTATAAACGCGACAGGTAGTGGATTCGACTTCCATACCAGGAAATGAAAATATTAAATATTCATAATTCATGTTTAGTTTTTTTTTCTGTCTCTGGTAACAAGATAAAGTGCGGCGTTGAGTTTGCCACTCGGCACGCAATGCCTCAATTCGGCGGAGAGTGGGGAACGCAAATCTTAATAGAACGGAGTGTCTTAGGTTTCCTCTGCACACCCTGCTATGTGCGCGTTAAAGCGTGGAACTAAAAAAATAAAAGTATTAAATAATAATTATATATTTATTTATCGGATGAATAATTCATCCAATCTTCATCATTCCAATCTTCTGTCTAGGCAATCTGCCGAAATTTCTGGTACCTTTCAAAATTATATGACACATAATATTTAAGAGCATCTTAAAACATCGCATCACCATCCTAAACAGTATTCATGCTGACTCAAGCACTCACTCTACGATAACCACTTCGAATGATCTATCAGTTTTGATAAAAATCCACAATATTTGATTATGGATATTTCCATATACTCTTAAATCATTTTAATATTTTTAAAGTGTTAATCTCACACACTTAGGATAAGATAATTAAGATTTTAACAAAAAAAAAAAAGAAAATCGACTTCATATAAAAAGCACTAAAAGGTTAAATTATTACGGATAACTCAAAAACTCGTCAGATCTTAATTAAATTTAACCTCATAAGAAGCACTAGCTAGTAGCTATCACATAAAAAAGGAATCATAAAAATTGAAAAACCTCCTATTCTTGAAGTCGATTAAAACACATTTTTAGAAAACGTATAAATATTTTAACTTACCATATTGGTACTGATAACATAAATAAGATGTAACCAAGCGTTTGACGTAGCTGGATAAAAACGTATGGCTTAGAGCTTGGAAGGTTTCCAAGAGAGATTCATAATTTTCACACGTTTTCTAAAAATGTTTTATATCTTGAAATTAATCGTCAATCAATTTGTTATTTTATTGGTAACCATTAACTAGACTCGGAAACTATATATATTTTTTTTGCTACACGCATTTTCGCGCGTTTTCAGTCACTCCATTCCCGACTTTCCACCCGAATTGTTGAGTAGCGAATCTAAACCTCAACACGTCTTTCTAGAGCGAAGAAATGAAAACAATTTAAATATTTTCGCTGAAGTCGGAACTGAACTCACAACCAACGTGAGTTTTACAATCAAACACTGTCACCAACTTAAATGATAACATAAGCAAACCTTACCAAAGTGGGCACAGCGGCCTGAGGATGTGGAGAGGGTAGAGAATCCGCTCTAGACTCTCTCTGGTCGTCCTTCCAATCGCGTTCCCTCGATCTAGCCAGCTTCAAGTTGGCACGCCTTTTCAGCCGCTCTATTGGAAAATACTGGATGTGGGTTAATCACTTCTTAACATACAAACAAAAAATGGAGGGACATGGATGGATGCTGTAGGCTTTTTGCCGCAAGGTAGGACAATCAGAGAGAATTTATTATCAAGATGTTCCGTTCTATATTTTCTGTCCAAAATGGTTAAACTGCGTGTTGAATGGCGGAACCCAATGCCACGCTTTGTCTTTCCAGAAAGAAATGATTACAGTTTAAATATAATAATTCTCCCGACTGGGAATTAAACGCAAAACTACTCGTTTTTACAGTTAGACGCAGTCTTACATATAAAAAAATAACATATTTACATATAAAAAATAGTAAGTAAATATGGAAAATAATTTGAGAATCTAACTAAAATTGTAATTATTTACGTGTGTAAGGCATTTAAAAAAAATCCTTTGTTACTAACGAATATATTACCAGTCATAAAAAACCAACAGAAGTTGTCATAGCGCAGTGAAACTGCGTTGGACTTGAAGCATTATTGGTGGTAGTTTATCCCACTCCAGGGAGTTTAATTATTTTCAGTTCCCTGGTCTAGTAAGACCAAGCACGGCGTTGAGTTCTATCAGTTAACTATAAATGTTTAAGAAAATGAAAATAATAAAATTGGTATTGTAGCCAAAATTGGCTACAATTTCCTAGAACACAAGTACAAAATTTACACAGACTGTGCAACCAGAATAGTCTATAGCAGAATAATGTCAACATATCATGACATTGCATCATCATTACTATATTATTTAAGTTTACATGATGAAGCGAAAACATTAGTATTTAATTCCAGCCACCTAGCTATCTAGCTATCTTTATCTCAGACTCCTGCTTTATCTCGTATAGCAGAGGGAAAAAAGCCTAGCGTCAAAACACTCTGTTCTCTGTTTTTCGCCCGAATTCGTTTTGTAACATTGCGTGATGAGTGGTGGCATTCAGCACATTGTCTTAACAATGAAATTAAATATAGTCATTCCCCAAATGGGAACCGAACCTACAATCAATCACTTTTACAGTTAGACGCTGTCCCACTGAACCACGATGGCCTCTACGAGATAACTATGTATATTATTAATACAAATATTCACTTAACGATTATAAGTTTTATGCAAAGTATATTATCTTTCATTTTCTTAGATTAGATATCTACGACACAGAGTAAACTTGTTCATAAAACGCTAGTCATAAAAAATGGGTTCGCAACGCAATTCTTTATCGATAGGAACATGATATTTTAACGAAAATATTTTCGTTTATCTTATTACTGATAACGTAAACGTTATCAACGCTTCATTCTAAAAAAGAAGTAGCTTCACTCTTTTTCCGCATAGTAGAATTGTCAAAGAGAACCTTGTGTCTAAACACTCCGTTCTCCTCTTTCCGCACTAGGTTCTTTCTCCCTAACTACCCTGCTATGCTGAAAATTGCGTAAAGCTACAAAAAAACTTACAATTAAAAAAAATATTTTATATACGAGTACTAGTACGACTAGTACCCGATTTCGTTTGTGTGAATTATAAAACCTAAAAACTTGTTTCTTCCCATTTTCGTAGAAATTTCGAGAAATTCTTTTATAGTGCCCCTACACTCCCCACGCCACTAGCTGCATGCTAATTTTGCCTTCTATGGCCAGTTGTTTCGTCTGCACGTTGTCTATCAGTCACTCAGTAACGCAAGCGTTATATGTACTTAGATAAATATAAAAGGAAACAACAAACCTGGTGGAGAAGGCAGATCCATTTCATCCAACTTCTTGCCATCGGACAGCGAAATCCGTTGCATATTTAAATTTGACATGAACATGTTTCTGAAAATTAAGGAATTATCATCAATATTATTAATTATTAATATTATTTTTTGTTGCATTGTACATATTTGTAAAGTTATTGAGTTCATAAATTATTTATATTTCCAGTAAAAACTGTTTTATATATAAAGAATAGCCGTACGTTTCCCTGCTACTAAATGAATAAATATGCTGTATCTTATATATTTGAAATGAATATAAGTACTTATGGGAGTATTCGGCATAGGCAGAGTTCCCCCTACATTACAGATATTAGGTAGGTGACAGGAACCAATACCACACCTTGTTTAAATTAACAAATTGGATTAGTAGGTTATACTGATTAATATCAATTCAATTCAAAAATTACTTTCATTTCCCCCTTTTGGTTAAACATTGAGTTTCGCCACTCAACATACAATGTCTCGATTTGAAGCGGAAAGCAGAAAACGGAGTGTCTTGACACTAGGTTCTCTCTGCCTGCAGGAAAAAGCGTATAGCCGAAGAATAAATCCTCTCGGTAATCTATTTCAAAACATAACTAATTCCTATATAACAGTGTTATTAGAGATTACCGTTAATTAGCCGAGCTGATATGATATCAACCAGACGGTACCGGTGACACATCTACATAAATCGTACAAACATTACTCAATTGTTTCAGATATTTCAGAAATACGCATTCTATGTTGGAGTGATAAGTCACTAGGTCACTAACCTTACACAGGATAGTGACGTAAATATTTAAAACAATACGTTTTGCGTTTGGTTATAACAATCACGGAGTTATAAATCACACAGAAACTGAATCGAAAATTTTACGAATAAGTCAAAACTAAGTCGTCATAACGCTTGTCGTAGCGCAGAGGCACAAGCGTGCGACTGTAAACGCGATAGGTTGTGTGTTCGATTTCCACTCCAAGAAATATAAAATTTAGTATGTTCTTTTCTTGGGTTTGGTAAGAAGGAAAACCGCGGCGTTCAGTTCCGCCACTCAACACGCAATGTCTCAATTCGGCGGATAGTGGAGTACGGAATTGTTGAAAGAGAATGGAGTGTCTTAACACTAGGTTCTCTGGTTCCCTCTGCCTACCCTGCTATATGCGGGATACAGCGTGAAGTTAAAAAAAAATATATCATTAGGTCTCTAAACCACGCACAAAATAGTGATGTAAAAATGACGGTATTATAACGTTTGCAAAATTAAAAATCACTAGGTCACTAACCTTATTAGGACCAGAGATGCAGAAATTATTATTATTAATTAAAATTAAAAAGAGAAGTTGATATATGATATAAGTAATAGATTTAGTTGGTCACTTCACTATCACTGCCTTATCAGCTAAAAAAAGTTTAAATGTGACATGTCCTGATAACAAATTATTGTTTACACTATATAACGTATTAAGGTAGGTACTACTTGTAATATTATTTCAAAAGAAATACTGATTCATTTTCTTTCAGCTTATTTAAATTTAATCTATTCCCTCGAATATAACAGGAAAGGAAACGAAACGTAGTGTTCCAACACTATTTTAAATTTTATAATAATTATAGTCATATATTTCGTGTTCAAGTGTAATGTAAGGTAAACGCATCAATTTGATTGTCGGTTTTACGTAAGACATTCCGTTCTTCACTTTCCGAATCTTACCAGATGGCCATGATAGCCTCGCATTAATAAATATGTATCAATTAATATTTATTCGTATACTTTATATACTGCAAAGTCAAAAGTCAAAGTCAAAGTCAAATAATTTTATTCAAAATAAGAAGTTACAAGCTTCATTTTTTGAACGTCAAATAATTTACCACCGGTTCACTAAATTTAATGCCTCAGACCTGAGAAGAACCGGCGCAAGAAACTCAGCGGGACTATTTTTTTTTTCTTTTTTTTTTTTATATTCGACAATGGTTTACAATTCTTTATTATTAAACTTAAAAACAAAAAAACTTAAAAACCAATATTTCAATCCCAAGTTGTCTCTAAAAGTTGACAAAATAAATGTTACACACACTACCATGGTTTCACATGTTTATATAAAGTGATATATAAATATTGCTAAAGACAACGCGTTATTAACGCGTCACCAGGGACACCAGTTAAAATAATTCTTACAAAAAGTATAAATACACGAGTAGCACATTTACACAATGTCACGTCATCTACCATACAAACGAGCCATTCATAACTTTGCTATGGTAAATCGTTTCTAAGAAACAACTATACGGTGGTAATTATCATTAATATGTTACTTTAACTTCATAAAGCAATAAATTTATGGTTTTTAATGAAAAAGGGAAAACTAAATAAATATTACTTCTTTTTAAACTAACGAAAACGTTTTTTAAGTAAAAACATAACACAAGGTTCTTAAGTTCCCTCTGCCTACCCTGCGCGGGATACAGTGTAAAGTTAAAAAAAAACGAAATTTTTAATTGGAAATTTGGAAATTTTGTACTGTCGTCGTATTCGGACACGTGTACAAATTTTCAAAGAATTCGAAGGTCAAGAAGTGAGCCAAATTAGCATATAATATAGAAACAGGTGCAGCTAACATAAGTGTATAAAAACAGATCTAGAAAAATTTGTAAATAAGCGGAAACGGTAAAACTTTATTTCTAGGTTCGTGGCGAGAATACATAAAAACCAAAATAAACAAACTATTTATAAAACAGAATTATGTTCTATTGTGATTTATCTTATTTTCGTTTCTTCACTCTGGTAAGACAAAGCGCGGCGTTGAGATCCGCCACTTACCACTTAATGTCTAGAATTTGGGCAGAAAGCGGCGAACGGAATGTCTTGACACTCTGTGACTATGCGGAATAAAGTGTGAAGCCACTATTTATATAAGATTTATATGAATACTAAAGTTCATTAACCTTTAATCTTGAAAGTTTACTTTTTTTATTCAATTCTTGACATTAATTGAACACAGACCACAATAAACACGTATCACAGATAAAACTAAAATTTAATAACACTGTTTTTATCTTTTTTTTTTTTAATAAAACGCTTTAAAACATTCCACACACGTCCACCGTTGTTAAAATATCGCCGAAAACTAAGCATCGAACACGTTTCGTATTTGCAAATTCAATCAATGTATGTTTCGTGTTTAAATGATTTTCACGTAATATGACAAGTCGAATATAATATATAAGCAGATAATGAATTATCATAAGATATATAGAAAAACGTTAAAGTAGAGGTTTCCTACAAATTTAGTTTTTTTGACCTTCATGCATTTCGTATTTAGCAACTTGAGCAGAGATCAACTATAAAACACCCCGTTTTCCAATACCACATTTTACCTAATTTAGATACGTTGCTTGTTACACGGAACCTAACACCACACTTTTACGTCTTACAAAAAGGGGGAAATGAAAATGTTTTTGAAATATAAACAATTTTCTTGGTGGAGATTGAATTCACACTCGTAACAGATACAATCAGTTTTTTAAGTACATCACGATGATGAAAACTGATATTTTTTACCGATTAATCGCATATGGCGAAAGCCAAAAATATCTTAAGGGGCATTCTTATATTGAAATTATTTGATATAAATAAAAACTTTATGATGCAAAAATATTTGGAAATCTATAAAAAAAATGGACGTAGCGGGACTCCTCTATTGGTAACCGTCGTAGCCCTCTAGCCAATTAAGCCACACATTCTTTTTTTCGGGCTACATCAAATTTTTTATACGCTTGTCACAACATATTTCTGTTATTAGCACCTCTATATTGTTCCATCTATGTATATGTATTTTTATAAGTTTGTCACCCAAGATTTTTTAGAATTATTATTTGGCAAAAAGGAATGTTTATTATGAAATATTTTAATATATATTGAAGTGTTATTCTGGGATCTCAAAAAACAAATATGTTTCTTTCCTTAGTAGGTGAATAACACTTTAAATAATGCCAAAATACTCTGTGACGTAGTTTAGTCACTCACATCTCTAAATCACAGAAACCTGTTTGACATATTTCTATTATCTCTAAGATAAATACAGCGGGGTATATGAACTACACTACTGTAACATTATTCTATCTGTTGTAAAAACTCCGGAAAAAAACAATATAAATTGTCATAAATTTTCAAGCCTTACATTTTTAAATTACTAAATTAGCAGCTTCACTCATAACAGAGTAGTCAGAGAGAACCTAGTGTCAAAACACTCCATTCACCGCTTTTCGCCTAAATACGAGACAACGCGTGACAAGTGGCGGGACTCAACGCCGCACTTTATCTCTACCAGTGACAAAAAGAAAATAATTTGATATGATCATAAGAACTGAATTAAACTTCAAAAGTTACTTCAAATATAAGGAAAAAACTTGGAAAAGAATTTGCAACTGTTATACTACGACAGTTTTATGTTAATTTTAATTACATTGTTATGGTGAGTAATTATTATACGTGTAAGTAAAGAGGTTCTTTCCCGAAGCCGTGTGAATAAGAATTTTAAAAATTTTGTATTTAATATAATTTAGTTTTTAAGTACTACCAATGAAATATAATTAAATCTTGAACAAAAACGAAAACGGACTTCAAATGGCACTAAAAATATAAAAATAACTCAAAAACTATTCAGAAAGACTATACAAAAAAAAGTTAAATGATTAAAAAAGATAAAAATAAATTGAAGGTTACGTTAATACGAAATTATATTAATGAAAAAAACCTGAAAGGAAACTTTAGATCCTTTTTACAACAATTGTGAGGACGGAAGAGTATTGGCACAGTTAAAGTTTATTTGGAGAAGAAGTGTAAAAAACGTTATTCATAATAATGAAATACTTAGGAATAGATTAAATTAATAAAATAAATATTACATACAGTACTATTGGTTTGTGAATCACTTTTAACACAGGTAAATTGGGACGTGGAAGGCATAACCTTACGTGAGCGGTAAGAGAGGCAGGGGGAGACCTCGGTTGACCTTCGAGAATACAGTATCAATGATACTGGAGGAAGGTCACGTAAAAAGCATGAGGACTCCTCGGAGGGCATGCATGAAGAGGTTAATGACTGTGGACGAGGCGAAAGAGGTATGGAGGGACCGTAGCGTTTGGCGCTCCGTTCTCTCTGACTACCCCGCTAAGGATAAGCGTGAAGTTAAGTAAGTAAGTTAGAAGGCATAACCGCTATAGATTTCTAAAAAAATTAACTAATGTTTACGTTTTAAATTTGCGTTACTTAGTAAAAGCGTGATGTTCAGATAGATAAGTATTTTTTGGTTGACCAAAAAACTGGAATTATGTATTGCAAATGTAATTTAGATGAAGATCATCGCGTCAGACGCTGTCCCAGTGGGACAGTGTGGTGGACTAGGTAACAAAACATGAAAATTATTATACGAGTATTTATGTTTGAAAGCAGAGGACGAAGTGTTTACTCCCCTCTCTTAATGCTCTGCCAAATTTTTGCCTTCTTTGGCCAGTGGTTTCGACGGTTTGTTGTCTATCATTCATTCAGTAACATTCTTATATAAAAATCAATGAAATCCAAAACTTTTTATCGATATAATTATATAATAAGACGATTACGCACGCGTAGGACTATAAACGTATATCCAAAAATAACTAAGTAAACAGTCAGCCAACGATAAACATTTTCAAACAGAAAATTGATAAAATTATTTGATAACTTAAGGAAAACGTATGTATAAGTTAGGGAGTCGTTTTTAAACTTTAGCTAGAAAAAAGCTATTTTTTCCTGTATAACAGGGTAGTCAGAGAGAATAGTGTAAAGACATTCCGTTCTTTACTTTCCTATTACCAGAGCAGAGAAATTGAAATAATTTAAATATGATCATCATATATATGATCATCATACATATGATCATCATACATATGATCATCATACATATGACCATCATACATATGATCATCATACATATGATCATCATACATATGATCAAAAAAAAAAACATCATACATATGATCATCATACATATGATCATCATACATATGATCATCATACATATGATCATCATACATATGATCATCATACATATGACCATCATACATATGATCATCATACAACACATCATACAATACGTTGTAGGTTTGATTCCCGCTCAGGGGGAGCGGGAATCAAACCAACAACGTGTTTCCAATCAAACAATATCCTAATACGTTAAGTATTTGTATAATTAAGTTTTTTATTATAACATGTTTATATTAATAATACATATTTATAAAACACTTACATTACTGAGTGACTGACAGACACGTTATAGGCAAAACTATTACCCATAGAAAGCTGAAATTTGACACGTAGGGTCCCTGAGGAGTGTAGGGGAGTATTAAGAAAGGATTTCTTGAAATTCATACGAAAAACTTAAAAAACGTTTTTACAATCCAGGCAAACGAAATTGCGGGATACAGCTAGTCATAACTAAATGGTACTAAACGTGCTCTATTTTTCTTTCAAGTTAGAGCACATTAGGATTAACAATTATCTGATAACTTCCTTAATAGATATGATGTTGTCCTTGTCTTGACAGAACAAATAGAAAGAGACAGCAGCATAGATATAGTATGAGGAAGTTAACAGTATCTTATCAGTTAGTGAGGATACATGGCCTCGATCTATGAAATTCGAGAACATAGTAGGCACATCGTTTAATTTTAGCTAAAAGTACTCTAGGCTATCGAGATACAGTGGTTATGGATTCTATTCTCCTTCGGGATATTCCACTCCTTCGGGAAATGGATATATTTAAATCATTTTCATTTCTCCTCTCTAGTACGACAAAGCTTGAGGACCGTTGAATTCCGCCACTCAACAAGCTATATTTGGATTTCGGGCGGCTTCTACCTAATTACTTTGCTATCCAAGAAAAAAAGCGTGAAGCTGCAAAAAAAAGTACTTCAACTCATCGCGGCGCAGTAGTTGTGGTTTCGATTCCGACTCGGGGCAATGGTTATATGTAAATTCTAAGAGTAGTAAGAGACAAAGTTCCGCCACTCAATCAATCAATCGATTTCGGATAGAAAGCGGAGAACGGAGTGTCAAGGTTCTCTATCTCTATATTTACTCTTACTATGAGACAAAATACATAAAGCTGCAAAAAGAACTCGTTTCCACTAATATTTTCATTACTTATTACCTCGAAAACCTTAATATCCGTTAAAACATTTATAAAAAACTAAATAAACGTTAACAGCAAACGTTGGTTATGTTATCGTATACATTATTTCTATAGATAGCGCGTTAAACTGGCAGTTCCGGTCATTCATTCATGAAAAGAAATCGTTACGGGCTGAATTATGTATATATTGCCACTAAATTGACTCTCTGATAAGCCAACAATAGAAACCAATATTCATATCACAATTAGGCGTGAATAGTTTGATAAGTCAACTTGCGCATATATTTCTTTTAAATTTTATTAGCCCTAGGATTGCTTTATTTATAAGGTAAATATATGACGCAATGTCTGTTATAGGTGGAAAGTAGGGAATAAAGTATCTTAACATTATGTGTATTTTTAAGCGCAACAGGTTGTGGGTTCGATCCCACTCCAGGAAATGTTTAGTATTTTCATTTTCTGGATTACAAGGCAAAAGCGCGTCGTTGAGTTCCGCCACTCAGCACGCAATGCCTCAATTCGTCGGAAAGTGCGAAACGAAGCGTCTTAACACTAGTTTCCCTCTATCTATCCTGCTATATGCGGGATACAGCGTGAAGCTATGTATGTGTGTATGTATGTAACATTATGTACAACACAGAAAATATGTGAAATTAAAAAATATTGTACAGCTTCACGCTTTTCTCTCATAACATGGTAGGCAGTCAGATCCTAGTATAGACCAGACACCTTTCGCCCAAATTGGAAACATTGCATGTTGAGTAGTGAAACTCAACACCGCATTTTGTCTCGACGGAGTATCGAATCCACAACCATTACAGTCTACAGTCGGATACAGGTCCATTGTACCACGATGTTTTTATAAAAAAATAATGTGAAATGTAAAAATTAACCTTCGTTTCTCCTTATCCCGATTCCGAGCTCGTGGTGGCGTAGTACCAAGCATATCAGCTTCCGATCCGTCACCATCTTCCGCCAGCAGGTATTTAGACGAGTGACGAGAGTGTCTCATCTCTACGCCTTTGATGTCACTGTAACAAAAACATATTTGTAAATATTATTGTATTTTGTGTGGTTTAGTTGCCTATTTACTATCTTTGAAAAATATACACTAATTGTTCAGACAAAACAATTTGTTTATAATTGAGATTTCAACCAAAAAATTAAACCAACTTGAAAGAAAATGCGTTAAAGAATATAATTATTTCGAATAACTCAAAAACTACGGATCAGATCTAAAGTAAATATAAATGAGACCACTTCAGAAGCACTAAGTTTCATATAAAAAAAAGAATAATCCAAGTTCGCACGGTAAATAGTTACATTATAGCAAACAAACAAAAATACAGTCGAGTTGATAAATAGTAGTTCTTTTTGGAAGTCTATTAAAAAGTTAGTAACTAACTTCTAAAGAAATCGATTTGTCTAAACAAGTGATACGTACAAATCTAAAAATATTTATATTTTGGCTAACTTCAATTATTCATATGCCTTAAGTTCTACTATGAAAAATTGCAAGGTCGACATAATTGTAATTAATGAATTACCGCACAACTGCATTAACGTTATAGAACATACATACATACATACATAGCTTCGGGCTGTATCCTGCATATAGCAGGGGCCTACCCTGCTATACATGACATGGAACATAGTGTTAAGGCACTCCGTTAACGGAACGGCGGAACTCAACGCCGCGCTTTGCCTTGTTACCAAACCCAGGAAATGAAAAATTCCATTTTCTGGAGTGGGAAACGAACCCACAACTTGTCGCGTTTACAGTCGCACGCTTGTGCCTCTGCGCCACGACAGGCGTTAGAGAAAAAAAATAACAAATATCATTATTTTCTCCTCATCATCATCATTATATTCTTACTAATGTAACAAATCATGACAATTGTCAACTAGCGACAGACAGAAAAAAGCTATTGTGAGAGACTGGTGTCCGTACTGGGTGATAATGTTTTACAGATCACCAGGCAGTCTTCAGGCAACATACAATACAATATATAATAGTTTGGTTTCAAGTTGAACATATACAATAAGTATAGACCTTTAAATAAATTGTTAGCAAGTAGCAGTGGTGGATTTATCCATAATTAAGTTGTTGCCTATAAAATTGTCAACTCCTAAATTATTGTTACAATTCAACAGTTTCTTTGAAACTACACGAGCAGCAAGAAAATCGGTTCGCAAACTTGCCTCCTCCTATAATCTGATCTCTTAGGCTATAGCTAATTCAGTCTGCTAGTAAATCCGCCACTGGAAAGTACTTTATAAATACAAAACATAATATAATAATATTATATCGATGCCTTAATTCAAATACCAACAACTCCACGTTTCCTGAAAAACGTGTTTTAAAATGCAATTTGTTTAAAACTGTTTTAAGCTTTACGAAAATAACAACTACAATGTCATTATTATATCTTACATTTAAAGCAATCCGAAATATATCCACGTATACCGCGCATAGCGTGCATGTCTTCCGTGTATGTTTTAATCATAATAATCAAATAACACCGGTTTTGGTAATTCCGAAATACATATCAGATCGGATTATAGAATTTTCTTAATTAATTAATTATACGTTATGTTTATATTTAATATTACAATAATATCATGAAATTTCTCTAGGATATAATGAATGTAGAGGCCAATATAAGCCATCGCAGCGCAATAGGACGCGTCCCAATGTAAGCGTGAATGGTTGCGAGTTCGATTTCCACTCGTGGGAATTATTATATATATAAAATTATTTTTATGTCTCCGCTCTGTTAAAACAAAACGCGGCGTTGAGTTCCACCACTAAGCACGCGCAATGTCTCGAATTTGAACGGAGTGTCTTAACACTAGGCTCACTCTGATTACCCTGTTATGGCATAAAGCGTGAAACTGCATATATAATTAATGTAACTATCTAAGAATTCCATATTACTACAAAACAATTAACGAACATTAAGTATGTACTGCAAAGTGTACTCAGATCGAGTTAGCTAGTATGTGAATCAAGGGATCGATATATCGATGCACCATAGGCCATGATGTGAACATCAAAAATAACATTCTAATTTTGTCAGAGCAGGCAAAGAAGTTAATCGACATTACTTTGAAAGTCCAAATATTTATATTTAATAATCTATAGAAAAACTTCGTAGTATTTAATTAAATTAAACTATTTTAACCGGATTAATCGCGTATATTTTAGTATTCGGAAATACATTTTTGGAAACCTGACGTTTCGAATACACATGTCTACCTGTGACCATGGACTACGTTAAAATAGTTTCAATTCGAAAATCAAAGAGCTCATTACGTGTATTTTATTTAAAAATACCCTCAATGTCTGACTTTTTACAGTCACACGCTATATCGCTGGGCCACGAAATGGGACTCTGGAAATGTATTCTCGAATAACGAAATATACGCGAATAATCCAATAATTATAGCTTCAATGTGTAAAAATCGCGAATTCCAAATACATTACTAAATCAACAAAATTCTTATATTCATATCAATAACATGATTCATAAATGAAAATAAAGTCATCTTTACGTGTTAACAATTTATAAAAGCGGAGAGGATGTTGAAATTCATAGATTAAATGAAAATAGACCAACTACCATCGTGGCGCAGTGCGACAGCGTCTGAATATAAACACGTTTAGCTGTAGGTTCAAATCCCATTCGAAAAAATCATCATATTTAAATTATTTCATAGTTACGTTGTTGTAAAATACAGCGTAGCTTTGATTTTCGCTACTCAACACACAATGTTTTGAATTTGGGCGGAAAGTAGAGAACAGAGTGTCTTGACACTGGGATCTCTATATCTGCCCTGTTATGGGAAATGATGCTGCTGCATATGCAACCCAGTATTGGAACTATAATCATAAAAAACCAAACTAACCAACTATAATCTATAAAAAAACTAAGCTTTCTACTAGGTAATAAAAAGAACAATAAAAAGTAACCATTTATTCCTTTGAGGGTCTCAAACAAAAAAATATATAACATTTTATTCAATGCAATTTAATATTAGTGTATGTACAGGGTGCGGCGCAGAAACTTCCTGATTTGTATTTGGCGCCAAGTAGCCAGATGTGGTAGGAAAAGGGCGGGGAGTATTTCATATGAAAGGCAAGGTCATGAAGTTTTATTTCCCGCCTAGTCAGTGTCCACTATGCATTGGACAAGTGAACACCGTGCGTTTGCCCTCGAGGCGTATTTTTCTAATGGCTGTTGCATTATCGCTACTCAACGAACATTCCGTACTCGGTTCCGTATTCGTCCTTTAGGTCCGGTTCCTGATCGGAAATCAATTGTTACGTGGGTGAACACATTAAGGGCAAGTGGAAGTGTGAATAAAAATGGGTCTGGAGGTCTGCGGACTGTCACTACACCCGAAAACGTAGGGAGAGTTAGACTGTCATTTCTGCGTTCTCCAAAAAAAGATTGACGTTTTTTTCTGCCTATTATATTGGCTGAAATGAATATCAAGGATGTCTGGTTCCAACAGGATGGAGCCGCGGCCCACACAGCGCGATGTTCAATGGATTTTTTGAGACAACATTTTGCAGAGCGTCTCATCTCCTTGAGAGGTGACCTTCTTTGGTCTGCCCGATCACCCGATTTGGCTCCGTGCGACTTTTTTTGATGGGGTTATCTTAAATCAATTGTTAACAATGACCGTCCAAGAACCCTACCTCATTTAAATAACATCATACGTCAAGTCATCGCCAACATATCCGTCAATATGCTTCAGGGAGTTGAACGGAACTTCAAAAATCGACTAACCCAATGTATTGACAATGAGGGCTGTCATTTGTCCGATGTCATCTTTAAAACTAAGTGATACATAAATTCGTGTAATACCTTATACAATAAAATTTATATAATAATGATATCTTTATTAGTTCTTTTTCTATTGAGCTTTCAAATCAGGAAATTTCCGCGCCGCACCCTGTATAACTCAGCAAGTTCATAAATAATCGATCGCAGTAACGATACCGTTAAATATTTGTTTACATATGCTGATAACAGCTGATTTCCTTGAAATGGTGATAAGAACCACTTTTGGAAATCTGTGATAAAATTGCACGCTATTATAATATGTAATATTCACTCAATGATGCTGTCGTGACAAAGTTGGAATATTCCTTACATGCGCATACTGATACTGCACATAATTGAGTTCTAGCTTCCAATCCCAGTCTAAAGTATCTATATATAAATACGCGAAGCAAAAACTTTGCACCCATTTTTTACGAAAATTACGCGGACTGAGGAGCATGAAATTTGGCACACTTATAGCTCATATAGAGATATGATATGATGAGTGCAGAATATTAATATTTTTTTAAATAACGCATAAAAAGTATATTAAATTAATAAAATAAATATTACACACACTAGCACGGTTTGACATCCATCTTTATATAGTGACATATACATACATTGCTAAAGACAACGCGTTGTTAACGCGTCAACGGGGACACTAGTATATATAAGTAAGTATATAATTTCAAAATTTCGTTTTTTAATGTTTTTGTACTTCAAATTCATTCCTTAAGAAGAGGTTAATTACTGAGGACGAGGCAAAAGAGGTGATAAATAAAGCGTGAATTTAGGTAGGTAAATTATTATTATATTATTATTATTAGCCACATATTCGTACAATCTGACTGACTGACTGACGGTGTAATACAATAAAAAAGTATACTATATATATATATATAGAAGTAGAAAGCTTAAATTTATATATATTTTACGTTTTTCAGCTGAACCTACAAAAGATAGAAAGGGACACAGTACGGATTATGAAGTTTACGCAAGCAAAGTTGCGAGAGACAACTACTCTATAATAAATATAAATGTACGTGCATATTAAATACAAAGCAACAGACAAGTTATGTATGATTTACAGGTATTTCTATACATATTCATCTTGACTAAACCAAACAATGCCGACACTGTCGTCTGCGTTTAATAGGAACGACCTTGCGGTGACGCTGTGTGTATACAATGTGTCCACGGCAGGTACCAGTGACTGTAATATATTCTTCTTGCATCTGTATGACGGAATAAATGGAGAGTAGAGAGTCTAAACACTACTTTTGACACTATTGTGGCGAATTTAGGTAGGATTTTTTAATATTCTTAAAGCATCATCCACACAGGACACAAAACGAAGGGAGGGTCAAACCCGCGCCTATTCCAACAGGTGATTATTTCTAAGAATTATCGTTCGGCAAAAGAGAATGCTATTTATTATAATTTTAAGTATTAAACATATGCTAAGGAAAAGAAATACATTTTTAGAAAACTTATACAAATGTGACGCAAGCAAGAAGTGCAGGTTCAAGTCCTGCTACGTTCAAACTGTTATACGTTTTTTAAAAAATATATTTTTTAAGAAGTTTATGAATTAATTATTTTATCATATCCTTGGAATACCCAAAATAATTAATTCATAAACTTCCATTTTACGTTTTACCAGCTCCTCCCTTTGCCTTTTGTCCGAAATCGAGGCATTTGAGCGGTGAAACAGAGGAGAACAGTTCCCCTAAAAGAGGATTGAACTCATGCAGATGCTGTCTCACTCTGCCACATGGCCTTGTATCAAATACACTATGCAAAATTTGAAGTCATGACCTTGGTATGTTTTATATGGTTAGGTTAGGTACATCGTCACTGCACCATATGGTGTTAATTTAGTTAACAGTTATGAAAATTGTAAAAAATAAATATTATAAAAACACCTAATCATTTCACGAAATATGACGAAATTTGCATCAAAGAAAGTGGGTAACGGAATTGTATGAAAAGGGGGAAACGACAGAGAACAGAGTGTCTTAACACTTGTTTCTCAGGTTTCCTCTGCCTACCCTGCTATATGCGGGATACAGAATGCGTGTAGCAACAAAAAAGCGTGGCAAGCAAAAAAATTATACTAGACTGTTGAAAATAATGTTATTGTTCTAAAAATGTAGAGTTAGTAGTTGTTAAGTGTATTGGTTTTCCTTTTTGACAAATTAAATATTGATTAATATAATAACGCCTTAACATCTGTCGTGGCACAGAGGCCAAGCGTGCGACTGTAAGCGCGACAGGTTGTGGGTTCGATTCCCACTCCAGGAAATGGAATTTTTCATTTCCTGTGTTTGGTAACAAGGCAAAGCGTGGCGTTGAGTTCCGCCATTCAGCACGCAATGCCTCAATTCGGCGGAAAGTGGGGAACGGAGAGTCGTAATACCAGGTTCCCTCGGCCTACCCTGCTATATGCGGGATACAGCGTGAAGCTATGTATGTATGTATGTTGAATGACAAGAGGATAAAACTTGTGTTAAAAGATTTGTTACATAGCTGGTATCACATATTTGTGATATAACTCATAATACATATACAGCAACTTCAAACTTCAAGTTCATGTTTTATCACACATAACAAGGTAATTAGAGAACTTCCAGCACACACCCTTCGGTGGCTCGATGGCCTCATAAATACTACATACATGTAAATAAAAAATTTTGATTCTATTTAATTAAAGACTTTTAGTATTTTAAAACAGCAGAGTTAATAACATACCACTGATACTGAAGATTCTCAAAGTACAAACTAAATATTAAAAATTACATTTAAAATGAACCTTGAACCACGGTAATTTCCCCTTCAAGTACTTAAAATGAATAGCAATAAAAACACAATAGGATTGAGGCTGCTATCTGTATGTCTCAATTATACCTAAACACTTTTTTTTTAAGTATATAATTTACTACATTATAATTTACTATCGAGGCCTATCGTAGCACAGAGACACAAGCATGTGACCGTAAACGCAAAGGGTTGTGGGTTCGATTCTCACTCCAGGAAATGAAAATATTAAATAATATTTAGTATATTTGTTTCCTGGCTCTGGTAACAATATAAAGCGCGGCGTTGAGTTCCGCCACTCGGCACGCAATGCCTCAATATTTGACGGAAACAGAAATGTCAAAAGAGGATGCAATGTCTTAACACTAGGTTGTTTTGTTCCCTCTGCCTACCCTGCTATGGGAGGGATACAATGTGAAGCTAAGAAGAAAGAGAATATTTACTATATCTAAGGAAATATTGTATTTAAATGAAAAAGTGAAATAAAAACAGAAGGAAATTGTATTATCTTTATAAATTTTTTAACCCACTATTAAAGCACCCCTCTCCTCTTATTCTTATGCCAATATTTGATGATAATTGTTAAAAAAATATTCTTTGTATTTAACTAGAACAATGTTCAGATAAATGTTTGCTTTAATATAAATAATTTTTAAAATATCTATACAGTTAATCAAAGAAACTAATAAAATAGCATTCAAGATATACCATGTAGGTGATGGAACTCAACACCACACATTCTTACCAGAATGTTGAAGTAAAAATCTAAAAATAAGTGAGAATTATACCAAAACATGATCACATTTACAAATATTGCCGAACTGGACCAATGGTCTCAAAAACAAATAGGTATATAAGCAACAATAATGCTGTTAAAAAACAAGGCCTGTTAAGGTACAGAGGCACAAGCGTGTGTCTATTACGCGACAATTTATGGGCTTGATTCCCACTCCATGAAATGAAAATATTAAAAATGAATTATAATTTATATTTAGTATTTTCACTTTCTCCCTCTGGTAACAAGGCAAATTGCTGCATTGAGTCCGCCACTCAGCATGCAATGCATAGCCGAATGCTGAATTGAATGAATAATGAATTGCCGAATATAGATTCAGCAGAAATTAGGGAACAGAAATGTTAAAAGAGAATGGAGTGTCTTAACACTAAGTTCTCTAGTTGCCTCTGCCTACCTTGCTTAGAGCGGGATATAGCTAAAAAAAAACAAGAACCTCATTATATTAACTAAAATATAAAACAAATTGCAAATTATATTAAAATGAGTCACAAGCACAATCAACTTTGCATGCCAGTTAGATAAGAGGAGATAGCTAGGTAATTTAGTACTGCTAATGTATATGGGCACTTGTGTTAATCTCCATATCTGTTCTTTTTATAACACAATCATTTCTATGTATTAAAAATTAATGGATAGTAACTATGCTAACAATAATCCTACCAATGTGTTAATGAGATATAAATGACAGTTTTGGAAATTTTTAAGAAGAATTTTCAAACTTTCTGTGATGTTTTCTATGCTTAAGCAATAATTTTTTTTTATAAAAGTTTTCATAGGGGCCATATTACCACTCTTGTATATTAAATAAATAATATAAAGTAATTAGTTTGTTATTATATTTATTTTCCTAATTGGATTTTAATTGGATCTTTATTGTACTTACAAGAATTATTTTTTTTATTTTTTTTACAAAGTATTTGTACACCATATAAGAAGGTACATGGAATATAACAGCAAAATATATTTATACTCTAATAAAAGTTTATGATTAACAATGAATAAGCTGATGATAGAAATATTTAATTCCTTCAAAGGTACCATTAGTAAGATATTTTTAAATTTGGTTATGTAGAGAAAGGAGTTCTAACAGTGAAAGAGTGAGTTATTGGATATTATAATACCCACATAAACCTACACACTTTGATTGCAAAATGCAATCATTCATCATCAATCAATCATTTTATTAGTTAAAGTAAAAACAAAACAGTAATAAAATAAGCAATAAGTAAAATGTCATTACCAATATTCATATTTAAATTTATTAGACAAATAATGTAATTAATATTAAATTATGAAAATCATTAAATATGGCAATTTTTTTTTAAATTTTATAACCATATTTAATTTACTTTTAAATTCACAAAAAATACTATAAACATATAATCTACTAAACATACATATACGCATTATTTTGAATCAAATATAATGAAGTATCAAACCTAATACGTAGAGATAAAGATCCGTGGCCTTCACATTGTAAAGGTCTTTAATAACCTAGTTATATAAACTAAAAACTTACAAATCCTCATCAGAACTCTGTCCAGAATCGTAATTCACTGGGAAACCCAGTTTCTTCTTCCAGGCTTTACCCTCGCTGTCCATTTTATAAGACAACAGTACAAAGTTCCCGCTTACATGTTTTCACTAATTTAAGCACGTAAAACCCGCACTGTGATTATAACACTTTAGTTATTAAAGAATATATTTATATAGTGTCATTTTAAATTAGATTAATTGATTAACTGCGCAATATTTACTGTATTTACCGGCGAAACATGATCACAACACTGCATATCACCACCTCATCAATGAACGGTAAATGTCAAACTAAACTATAGCTTATGGTTATGGGACTTAATACGTCACTAGTTAAACAAATATTGAATGAAAATTTTGAATAAATGATAATCATGTAAAATATTTTATGCTATGTTATAAAAAATATTTAATTATATTTAAATTACTCTTTATCGTGTTTAAAATCATAATATTTGTATTAAATTAAGTAATATATAAAAATGATTATTTCAATATGTCAATTGTATTTTTTTTTTATTTTGTTAAATTAATATTCATTAGGATATTGTTAGTAAGAAATATTATTAATTTATTAAAAACATTTTAAACATTTTGTTCGACATTCAACAAATTTACTTTCCAAAAAAAAATATTTTTTCATTGCAATTAGAATTTAATCGATATCCAGGTAACCAAGGCCAATAATATTTAATGTTACTTTTCGATTCAATGTTATCGATATTAAAATGAAATTGATTCGGTTGTAGTGGTAAAGTTTTCGTAAATGGCAACAGCATTATAAATGTAATCAGTTGAAGTTGCCATACCTGAAAAAAATATTTCACTTGTAAGAATTTGATATTTTTTAGTTTGGAATTTTCAGGTTGTCATAAAAAGTAAGAAATATTAAAGAAATGCATTCAGTCACTAGGAAAATATAATTTAATGCAAAGTTAGTAAAAGTTTAAAAATTAAAAATATAAATTGAAAAATTCTTATACTACTTATAAAAACATATCACTAATAGTGTGTACACAAAATTTATCACTTATCGTGATTATGATGATGATGACGTTTTTTCAAACCATATTTATACTTTAAATCTCCTATAGTCATTTCACCACTCTCCTTTTCACGTTCCTCTAATTTCGATAACACTTTCTCCTTTCCCAACTCTAACCAATCTCCAGCGTTCTCTTTCTTTATTTTTTTCTGATAAATGACTCTTCCGTTTCTTGTCACATAAGATATAACAGGTGTTAAAACTTGCCGTCTTCTCTGTCTCTGATTTTTTTTACTTCGTAAATATTCATCACTAGAAGAATAACTCTCGCTTTCGCTAGATGATTCCAAGTCATAATATTTAGGTTTTCTTTTCTTTCTTTTATTATATTCTTTGTCAGCAGCTTTCGAGTGGTAAGGCATCATCATAACTGGTAGACGTTGTTGAGGATACATTGGCATTTGAAGGTTGGAAATGGAAGGCATCATCATGGGACTACCTGGGTTAGATCCTGGGAATCCTGGAGGTCCTGGAGGTCGTTGGAACATAGATGGTGGTAAAAATTGTGTAACTGATTCAGAAGTTAGATATAGCAAAATACTTGCCTGAACTGTTACCGTTGTGTGCATCTGAAAAAAATATTTTAGTTTAAAGGTTTATTTTATAGTTTATAAATGTTAGGTTTTATTATCCTATCACTAAGAAAAGAAGAACAAAAAATTTGGTGGGAAACGGAATGTCTTGACACTAAGTTCTCTCTGTCTACTGTACTATATGGGAAATCTACAAAGGTACAATCAAATCTATATATTCTATAGAAATGAGAAAAATTGGGAAGCATTTGAATACTTTTCAAATGCTTCCTTATGTTTAAGCACAACAGTTACCGGCTCGTCTTCTACTCGTGGAAATTGAATTATTATTACATTTAAAACCTAAAATATTTTGGTATCATCGTTTCCAAAGGGTGAAAACTGATATATGAAAACAAAAAAAAATACAAACCTTAACGTAGCAATTTTAACAGATTGCTTCGACTAACGCATAAATTTCCTAGGTCCTAGCTTTAAATAGGTACTTCTCATATTTGGAACAATGGCTTTTGAATATCGTTACAGTAGATTTTTGTGTGATATAATGCTATTTTTCTAATAACACCGCGCTTATACAATACGTTATATCACTATAGTTAGTTAATTATGTATTTATATGGACTAGTATCCCCGCTGACGCGTTAACAACGCGCTGTCTTTAGCTATTACATGTCAATTTATATAAACATGGATGTCAAACTATATAATATTCTTTATTGCACTTTAAAAAAAAAAAACTAGAAACACGTTAATAGTACAGAGTAGTAATTAGCAACGGTGGACTTATCTCTATAAGAGATATCTTCCAGCCAACCGGTAGATAGGGATGAAAGAAAAAAAAATATATAACGGGATGACAGTCCGTACAATAAACAATTAAGATAAACATCTAATCTAAAAAGTAAATATAAAATAAAAAATAAATAAATAAATAAATAAAATAAAATATATACAAACAAATAAATATATACATATATACATACATATCAATTTCAAAACATATATAATATAACCTTATAATAAATATAACTATATAATAAAACCATACATATATATACATACAAATAAATAAAATATAGTAGTGTAAACTATAGTAGTGTTTGTAACATTTATTTTATTAATTTAATATAGTTTTTATGCATTATGTTAAAAGAATATTAGAATAATGCATTCCTTCTTTATATAAACTATAATTGTATCAAATCCACGCTCTTCCGTCCGCTTAATTTTCATAAAAAGGGATCCAAAGTTTTTTGCTTCACGTATTTATATATAGATATATTATTAAAAAAACATTACATTTGTTTACCACAGCGTTAAATAAGAAATGACATTCACATTTAGCTACTTAGGACATCTCCAATGGTCTCTTCATTGGGACGCCGGGAGCTGTTGGAGAAGCCTATGTCGAGTAACTATGTTTACAGGATGTATTCCTACAGGGCAAAGAAGGGTTGATGATAATAAGTTAAAATATATCAGACAGAAAGAACCAGAATAGAAAAACACGACTCTCCTTTTTCAAAGCTTATACTTCTCGCTCATTTAGCATTTATTTCCATGTTCAGTGGCAGTGCACAACACATGACTTAGTCTTGTTAGATCACGAGAACCTTTTCCCCTAGTGAGAATCAAACAAACAATCGATGTGTACAATGAGATATTTCCCCACTGTGCAGCGATAGCTTCTGATTTTGCAGAGCCTGTCCTTTATTACAGAAAAAAATATTCTTTTGCAATTACATTAATTATTACTTTTTTTTTAACTTCATGCTGTATCCCGCATATAGCAGGGTAGGCAGATGGAACCAGAGAACCTAATGTTAAGACACTCCATTCTCTTTCAACAATTCCGTTCCCTACTTTCCGTTTTTTACACTAATTATAATATAAAAATATCAAGACAAATAAAAACTATACATTTTTATGTAACGTACATAATTACATCTTTAGTTTTATATAACAGTATAATCTGAAATAATGAACAATAGTGCACATTGTTGAGTTGTTACGACGGCTTTAGGCAAGTTAAGAGTATTTATAAAACTGGTTTACATAAATTACTGGTATTTCGATAAGGGTCATTAAACGAACAAAGTCGATTTGGGAATTAGGTATTTCTTTTATTATTTATTTAAATTTGATCAAATAAACTTGACCCATGACCTTTCCTCGGTTATTAAAAAAAAGTTTCATGTTCGTCATCATCACGCATAGCAGGGTAGTCAGAGCCTAGTGTCGAAACACTCCAGAATTAATCAAAAAGTCAATCAATCGTCGGCTGTCTAAGTTAGTAGAAATAATTTAGTGTCTGCTTTTCTTTCACTCAAAGTTTTCATCCCTAGGGATAATGGGTTCGAATTAAGATGATAATAGTCATGTGCAGTAGACATGTGGCATCTTTGCCACAGTGGCGTCAACAATGTAATTGCTTGACTAGTATCTAAAATGTACGTCTCTATATATTACAATATATTATATGTGTTACAGGTAGCAATGCGGAGAAACATCTATAACGGAATTCTTATTTGGAGTTTTACAATCATAAAAGCTAAAGAACCGGAGCTGCCGTTATGTCCAACAAATATGCAATATTTTCCACAAAATTTACCAATGCACTGTCGTATGCCTGCGCGAATATCACGTAGTCCACTGGATAAACCACCTCAGCCAATACAAGTGCCTATAAATGGAATGCAAGGTGCTGTACCTGGAGCATTTCCCGGTGGGGGGTTTCCAGGAGCGATACCTGGAGGCTTGCCAGCTCCAATACCAGGAGGATTTCCCGGAATGCCTGTTGGTATACAAGGACCACTACCGGGAGGTATGCTACCAATGCTACCACCACCACCAGCTCCTGCACAGAAGCTACCAGTTATAGTTATGCCATTTTATTCACAAGACACTTCTGCTAAAACACCTCAGGTTCAACAAAGGCCAAATAGGCACAAAAAACATAAGAAAAATCATATGAAAAAAAGACCAAAGCCGTACTATTCTGATGAAGACAGCAACGATGCTGATACTTCTGAAGGTGATTCCTCGGATTCATCTTCCAATGTTGGTTGGTGGAAGAATTCGAGGCAGGGAAGAAGATCTAACCATCACAAATCTAATAGACGAAAACACAGAAAACAAGAACTCCTTACGCCCGTTCTCCAATACGTCACAAAAGATGGTTACGTTATATATGAAAAACAAATTTCCAAAGGAGAAGCTAAAGGTTGGTTGGGTAATAAGAATAATGAGGGTCAAGGAGATGGCGCGGCGCCGAGACGTCAACAGGAATCACACGAGCCCAAGGACGACGTTGAAACTGGGTTTTTGATAAAAGAAGAAGAACAAGCAGAAACTAAAACAGAGGACAAACCACAAGTGGTATATGCAAAGAAGAATCCTAAGCGAAAAGTATTCAAGAAACATAGCGCATAGAGTTATATTATTTTTAAAAATATTACTTATAATTTGTATATTCCAAATTTTTATACTATTTATAGCTAAATAAAAATATAAATTCAATCATTTTTATATATTTCTTCTTTATTTATGACATCATGTCAGTTCTCTTTTTTTTCATAAAGTTCAAAGTCAATGAGCAGTCAACAAAGTCAACTTGATAAGTCAATTAAATCAAATATTTTATAAAAAATGAAGCCTAAAAAGTTTTTATTTTTATCATATATGTTTATTAAAGAGGAAAAAAGCAATACTTAGATGGTAAATAATTCTTTCAGCGTAATAAAAACAATAAAAAAGAATTAAAAACAAAGTAAACCCAATAACAGACGGCAACTAAGTTTTAAAAAATAAAAGGAATATAAATAAAGAATTTAAGGTAGAAAGTCTAGTGGATAGTCATTTGAGTTCAAAGGAATTCATCATAAGAGCCCCATGGAAATCACTCATTTAGCAGACAATGAGCTATATATAAATAATGCAGAGTCCCTCTGAGATGATCAGAGACTTTCGGTTTTTTTTTAATTAAAACTTATACTTGAGTATTTATTTAAAAACATTTAAATAATTACTCAGCTTAAAATTCCAAAGTGATTTTTAACTCATGCTTAAAATAATAAAATACATTAAAAATACCAAATATAATTTACAACAAATTTAAAAATTGATTCAAAATTTTGACTTCAATAAATACAATAAATTTCAGTAAAAGCTCAATAAATACAATAAAATTTGTAAAAAGTTCAATTAATTTCATTAAATAACAACGCACACACCCGCACAAACAAAACAAAAACACACATTCACACACTATTTATTTGCATTTATTAATTTTTTGCACACACTGACACATTAATTTAAAAACGTTTCCCTAGATTTAGAATTTTTCAGTAGTATTCCGAATTTGTCCTTGATTATTTTTACGCCCAGCTCTGTTTATTCTTTCATTCTTTCATATTCATATTATTATATCCTTTATTCTTTCATACTCTTGTAGGGGGCAGTCACTGTTTGGGGTGTACCAGTGAGCTATATTATATTAGGGACATATATCGAAGTTTCTTATGCAGCCAACCACTTCAGTGGGTTAATATTTTAAAAAGGAGACCAACCTGGGTCATATACATTCTACCACCAGTTCTCCACAAGTTAAGAACTTTCTCTACAAGTTCGCTTAAATTGAAATTGTATTTATTAACGACAGACAAGTTTGGGATATTTATACTTGCGAGAGATTTAAAAATAATATTTTTTTGGCACGAGAATCTAGCATAAAGACACTCCGTTCTCTTAAGATTTCTGTTCCCACAGTGGGGGAATAATATTTTGAATCTAATTTTGCTTTATACAACATACTTCCTTTCTTTCTACTTTTATGTACTTTTAGTTGTATCTATTTAAAGGGCGGATAAATGAAAAAAATAAAAAAAATAAAGCAATTCAAACATACTATTTTTAATTTATTAAATCCACATATATGATGGTACTAAATCTTAAATACTTGCAAGGCAATTGTAAGGTACTTCGTCCTCCGTTCTAGAACTCTGTTCCCAACTTCCGTTGTATAAGTCCGAACTCCTGTCATATAGGTGTAAATATACCCATATACTCGTACATACTTTTATGACATCTTAATTCTTCTGGTTATATTAGAACCAAATTACATAAAGTCTTTATAATTTTTAGTCTATATGTTATTTTGATGTTCAAATTATATTATTGTAAAATTCCATCTAAATCCGTCCTGCAGTTTATACATGAAAGAGTAACGAACATCCATCTTCATAAACTTTTAAATTTATAATATTAGTACAAATATATTTCTATGAATGTTGTTATGGAACAATAAATTGTAATATATGCCTGTACAATACGTTAACTTGTAGCTAGTTCTGTTTCTTATCTCGGAGGCTCTACAATGCATCGTTGTGTAAGACTTAAGAAATAGCTAAAATGTATAAAAGCAAAAATTTCATACTACGAGTTTGCGATTACAGTGAGCGTGCGTGAGTTTCACCTGAAATGATAACTTATGTAATGTTTCAGTAAAATTTGATCATTTTTAAATAAATTTAAAAAAAAAATTTTATTATTACCCTATGTATGTGAAACGAAGATAAAATATTAGTAACAGCTCATGAAGCGGATCTAATAAATCCTTACAAAAGACATCGTCATCATTAAAACAAGAATATGGTAATAATAATTCAACGAATAAATAATTTTTACAAAAAAATATTAAATAAATTTATTCTAAATTATAATATGTAGTGCTTCGATTTTGAACAGAAAGGGGGGTACAGAGTGTTTAGCCACTTCTGTTCTTTCTGATTATCCTATTGGGCAAGAAACAGCGTGAATATTCTAAATAAATAATCTCAGAAGATCATAGCAAATCTTTAATAATCATTTTTTGTTTTAATTCTTACAGTGTTATTCTTTTTTCAGGTTCACAAATATATTTGGATCTTAACAATCTTTATCAACATATTTAAACCGGTGTGTGTCCAATTCGCAATGCCGATGTTTCCGCCGCCACCGCCACCGCCCATGTTTCCTATGCCAATTCCGGCACCAATGCCTTTTATGGCACCAGCAATGTTACCAATGGCGGTACCTTTGCCGAATGACAACCCAAATCAAACGCCAAATTGTATACCAACAACAACGACAACAACAAAGCGACCAGACGATCAAGTTGCTTTTGGTATTCCATTTCCTCTTCCAATGCCGATGCCAATGCCTATGCCAATGCCAATGGCAGTGCCTATGCCATTACCACAACCTATACCACCTACTGCTCCACCTCCTTTTTGCCAGAAACCACCTCCGAGACCAACAACTTGTCCACCATGCCCCCCTTGTGTATGTACGCCGTCTTGTACTCCATCGTTCTTTTCATATTGTTCTCCATGTCACCTAAAATGTAGGTGCAAAAATCGAGAAGACGTACCACAACCACTACCGCCAAGACCTGTTCATCCATCATTCGGTATTCAAATAGGACCACCGCCAGTAGTAGTAATGCCCTTTCCACCTGCTATCCCTATAAGGCCACCAAGGCCTCCAAAGAAACCTAAGTACTCATCTTGTTCAGATGACTCATCGGAAACCAGCAGTGATGAATATGTCATCCCACGACGAAAAAACAAAAAACGTAGGAAACTTAATTTATATAGAAGAAGTCTCACTAGCTATGAAAGTGAGAATGAATTGGTGAAACCAATGCTAAGTTACGTGTCGAGAAATGGTGATGTCAAATTTGAAACTAAGATTGACGACAGTGATGTTGCACAGTTACTTGGTGAAAATCCTAATGGACGGGAAACAGTTCGCGTCATGACCAGAGGAGATGAAGAAGACAAACGTGAAGTAGTAGTGTTGTCAAGAAAAGAGGATAAACGAAAACATCGATTGGGGAAAAACAAAAAAGTTTACCTAAGAGGTGGTATTTCAAATCATATGCTAAACAGTGGTAAGAAAGAACTAATATTTAAACCATCTGGTGATAAAAAAATTAGCAATCTATCCTTGTCATTTCAAATTAGCTAATTAAAAACACAACATTTTATTTATTCGTGTAAGGATTGTATATATAATATTTATTTTTTATAAATGACTTATGGTTTACGTAACGAGTACAAATAATAAAAGAGGAGAAGTACATCTTATATAAGTGAGCAGGTGTGAAACTTAACTAAATGTCCATATTGCTACATTCACGTAACAATAGTTTGAGAACACAATGAACAATTTAAAAATCACATAAATTTTAGCCAATGACCACTGTTTTCAACAATGCTTCGCTCAGTGCTTGTGCTTGCTATTTTTATATCCAATACCTTTGAAAACACTTTCAATTTGGGACAATCATATATGGATATTTTAAGGAACAGCCAATTGTATCCTCAAGAACAGAGTGGGCAGTTGTTACAAAACAATGTAACTAAAACATCATCCAGTCCTACTATATGCTGTTCTGATTACTCTTGCCCGAACCCTTGTTACCCCGCCGCGTATCCGATGCCCATGCCTATCGTGATACCAGCCAGGACTGTCTACGAACCTGTGATCCATCACCATCCGCTTTTGGATGTGATAAAAAAGATAATTAAGGCTGGTAATAAAAAATGGGGGAAACATTCATCTAGTGAAGTGTATTCCTCAAGTGATACTGATACTTCGAACAGTGTTTCGTATAGTGATTACGATTAGCATTAGAAATGTAATTTTTGTCTTGTTTTGTAAACTTAATTTGTTCTTAATGATATACTTTTATAAAAATGTATATTTTTAAATCTAATCTAACCATAAAAATAAATTGTATCAAGCGTATTCTAACGTAGCTGGATAGGACGATGGTTTAATGGGTGGTTAACATTTTAAAAGCATTAAAAATAATATACTTTTTTCTTTATTTTTGTACAAATTTATTTCTTTTCGTTTAAAATTCCATATAATCTTTAGTGTCAACGACAACATTATTTTACATTCCACAAAACACTTAGACTCTTCTCACGGGAAATGAAGCTAAAAATGTTATTTATAACTAACAAATAACAAAAGATTTGTTCCTTAAACTATTATTTAAATTAAACATTTATTCTAAATTTTTCTCACATTATATATCCATAACAGGAGTGAATAAGTTAATAAGTCAAAAACGCATATTTTTCATGATAGCATTTTTAATTTCAATTTTATCTACAAATTCTATTATTATGTTATATAAATACTCTAGTACTCATAGAATTAAAGCAATCCTACCAATTAATATTAAAAAAATATATATTTAGGACAACTTATCAACCTATTCACGTCTGAAATGAATTCAAGAATATAGCAGACTATCACATTTTCATATATCTAAAGTCAATTTAAGTACTTCATAAAATCCCTCACTGATCTAAAACTCGATTAACTTTATTTTTATCATCCATTAGCGGTGTTTCTTGTAAAATATCAATAGAATTAATATTTATTATTTTCGTATCCTTAGATGTAATTTTAGAACTTCTTAGATTCAATATATCATAAATTTGACAACCCACATAGGTTAAAATGACCAAGCCAGTAAGAAGTGATATGATTTCTATAGTCTGTGTTATATATGGATATAGATTGTAGACAGGTCTGATTTCATTTTTGACATCCTCACTTAATTCTGATAACTAAAAATAAATAATTTTGGTTAGGTCTTAAACTATAAGGGTGCCAAGTTTCAGTTTCGTCGGTCCGTGTAATTTTCGTAAAAAGGGATCCAAAGTTTTTGCTTCACGTATTTTTATATACATATGGTATCACCGAATATAATGAGAAATGATACCATATGATACAGAATACTGGAGTATATAACTTAGTGTAAAACCTAATGTTGAACCTAGCATAGAATCTAGTATAAATATCTGTCGTAGCGCAGAGGCACAAGCGTGCGACTGCAGGGGTAAGCGCGAGTTGTCGGTTCAATTCCAACTCCAGGAAAGTTTTAAATAATATTTAGTATTTTCATTTCCTAGGTCTGGTAACAAGGCAAAGCGCGGCGTTGATTTCCGCCACTCAACATGCAATATCTCAAGCCGGCGGATAGTGGGAAATGGAAAATGGAATGTCTTAACACTAGGTTTTCAGGTCCCCTTTGCCTACCTTGCTATATGCGGTATACAAGTATGAGATAAAAAAAAGGACGTAACCAAAAGTCCTTAGTGAAATTACTAAATACCTTTACATCTTATACCGCCTTTTCTAAATATACCAGCTTCTCTCAAAAATGCCGGCTTCCCTAAATATATCTACCGACTACCCCAAATATATACCGGTTTCTCTAAATTTACAGGCTTGCCTAATTAAAATTTTCACCCATCGCCACTACTGTTACTCAACAATTCAATATTTTTACTTACAACTTTGAAGTGTAATAGAGGGACTGTCATGTTGGTAAAAGGTTTCACTTTAGTATTGTAACTCACATCCTGCATAATTACATTCACTTGTATCGTCATCAATGTACTTACAACAGCTCCGACGCGCTGCAAAAATATAGAATTACTTAATATTTTTACAGTACTTTTAAATTTTATTTTTATATTTATGAAATTTATTGCAAAGTACACCAAAATATTGTTTCTTCAAATTCTTGAGTGAGTAAATAATACTCTTTTTTTTTTAAATTATAACTTTCTCTCTTGTGAAATGACATTTCTCAGGAATCATTATTCCTGGTCAAAGAAATTTTTGCAATAATGTTAATAATTTGCCCTACAGAGAAGAACCTACTTAGCGCACCATGGATTCACTGTGCGGGTGCCCATCACATTGCAGAGAGAGGAGTTGAGAATATCTGCGACTTACGACCCAGATTAAGGTTTAAAGGACCCCTTTAAAATGCTCTTTACCGTTCACCTCCGCTAGTTCACGTACCTAACCAAATTTGAAAATATCCTAGAAATGTCGCAAGTAAATGTTAGTACTTTATATAAGTGAAATATTTATACAGATTTAGTTAGAAAAAAAATAGTAATATATAAAACTTTTATATTATATATATACTTACAGGATCGATAACAATTCTACTGCCATGTTTCTTAGGGTCTGGATTAATACCCTCAACACGTTCATATATTTTAGGATCCGCGTACAGGAAATGAGTACTAGATAATCCTATACCTAAACCTAAAACAAATATATTTAAAATCCACCTCTACAAAATCATTTATTATTTATTTATAATTATATATTTTGTCGTTAATGTAATTTTCTTAGTATTTGTGTGTTAAAAGTATAGTTTTTTCTACGCATAAGTGGAAAATGTCAGAACCATGAGTGAATATAACACGCTTGTCGTGGCGCAAAGGCACAAGCGTGCAACTGTAAACGCGACAGGTTGTGGGTTCGATTCCCACTTGTGGAAATGGAATTTTTCATTTCCTGGGGTTGGTAACAAGGCAAAGCGCGGCGTTTAGTTCCAGCTTACCAGCTTACACTCCGACATATACTTATTCATACTCACCATATAAACATGGTGCCATAGTCGTCACTCCATCAGAGCACTGATCGCTGCTAACGCATAGACAATCATTATTTGGAGTAACACAATAACTGGTATTACTAACAGCATACTCAAACACCTCAGGACTGACATCAGTAGAGGAGCTCTTAATAAAGTCCAAATCTAACATGCGACAGAAAATACTACGATATATCCTGATCTTGTCATGTTTAGTGATTCCCGGGAAGAACGCAAAACCTTCGTAGGTGTCCTCGAATGTGTTACAGCGGCTTCTGAAAATTTAAATTTAATTTAAATTATATTTCTTATCTTTAATACGCGATGCCTCAATTCGGCGGAAAGTGGGGAAGAGAATTGTTGTTAGAGAACGGAGTGTCTTAACACTAGGTTCTCAGGTTCCCACTGCCTACCCTGCTATATGCAGGATACAGCGAGAAGTTGAAAAAAAAATCTTTAATACGTGTGCATAAGTTCATAAATTAATAATTAAGATTATATAAAAAAAAGAAAACGGATTTCAAATAAAATGCAGTAGAAAGAAAAATTAATACGTATAACTCCAAAACTATAAGTCAGAAATTTAAATATGTGTAAATTGAATTTAAATGTGACCAATAGCTATCAGATAAAAAAATATTTATCAAAAACCCACATTAAAAAAAATATAGTCGAATTGAAAACCTCCTCCTCTTTGAAGTAGGCTAAAATGCATAGATTTCTACATAAGAAAGTGAATAGATTAATAAGTCGACATAGATGATATTATTAAGTATTGATAAACGTCGGGATACCTTTGGTAATGTTAAGTTAATGAAACAAATAACTAAATAATAAAAGAATGGTATGTAAAAATTATTTAAATAACACAAAAACAGAATTGACAGATGAAACTGAGACTTCAAAATGCCTTGTCTTGAAAGGCATATATTGGATTTATATTAGATTTATCAACTTATTCATGCCTGGTATAGATATATAAAATAATACCGTTTATACGGGTTCTCGTATCCCAGCTCATTCAAACCTTTAGACCCGTTCATGCTCTTCACTTGGAACTTGTCTTCATTTCTTACGCTTACTTCTAATACCGGAGCCATAGATTGGTCGTATAGCTGAAATGTCGCAGTATATTATATGTATATTAAAATTATGAGATATACATATGAGTATATAGAGGCTATCGCAATGCAGTGAGATAGTTTCTGCCAGTAAACGCGATTGTTGTGGACCAGAATGGATTGTTGTAGTGCTTTATCCCGTACAGCAGGGTAGACGAACCAATTCGTGATAAGTGGCGGAACTCAACGCCGTGTTGTGCCAGAGCGTAGAAATGAACAAAATTAAAACTAAACACTTAAAACAACTGGAATATAATTATTGCTCCGAGTGAGAATTGAACCCATACCCGATGCACCACTATGGCCTCAATATGTTATTCTGACAATGTACATTGATAGGTTGGCCTCGGTTGACCTTCGAGAACAGTTTCAATGGCACTGGAGGAATGTGACGCAAAAAGCATGAGGCCGTCCCCGAGGGCATGCTTGAAGAGGTTAATGACTGTGGACGAGGCGAAAGAGGTATGCAGGGACCGTAGTGGTTGGAGTGCTCCGTTCTCTCTGACTACCCCGCTAGGGATAAAGCGTGAAGTTATGTAAGGTAAGGTAGGACAACGTACATTGACTGGAAAATTTAATCCACATCCCTTTAGTAGGTTTTGCGTGAAAGAGTTACAAACATTCATTTTCACAAACTTTTTCATTTACCATATAAGAAGAATAAACATCAAAATACCCGATCCAAAATTCCGAGAGTTTTGAAGCTAATCCATCCCGGCATCAAAGTGTGACTGAAGGCAATCAATGGGTCGTCATAACCCCATAGAAAATTGAACACGCTTAAGTTAACGATGGCCTGTGATTTTAGTTGCCTTGTGATCAAGTTAAATCCAGTTTTAGTCCAAAATGGGTAGGAAGATAACATTGATGATATGCTCTGAAAGCAATTATAAATAAAAAAATTATTAGTATAGCTTAAAAAAATTCATTTTTTTAAATTATCATAATATATATTTTATAACAGATAATAATATCTAATAATAATATTAAAGTTTTATATATACAAAAATATTATCAAAAACAACTTCATGCTTTTTTATTCCGCATAGCAGAGAGAACAAAATGTTCTGTAATGCCAAAAAATAATTTAATATTGTTAAAAAAGAAGGCCATCTCGCGGAATGGGACATTGTCTAACTGTACATATGATTGGTTGTAGCTTCGTTTCCCACTCGTGTAAGTGATATTACATAAAGATACATAATTTTCATTTATCCACTCTGGTAAGTCAAAGCTCCATTGAGTTTCATTACTCAACAAGCCATGTCTCCAATTCGGGTGGTAAGTAGAGATCGCAATACTTACCACCCGAATTGGAGACACTATGTACGGAATATTTTAACACTAAGTCCTCTCTGACTACCTTAATATGTGGGAAAAAACGTAAAACTGAAAAAGAAAGAAAAATAATTAAAAAAATTTACCAAAAAAGAAGTATTTGGCACGGTTATATTGATCAAACGTGGATCCCCAATAGATAAATGTTCAATGAACTCTGTCCTGATATGAGGGATGTACCTTATCACTCCTGCCTCTTCATCAAGCTCGAGCACTTCGTTCTTACGGAATTCTCTTAAACAATTTAAGGTTAAGTAGAGAAAGGTAGAGAGAAGAGAGCTCGGACAGTGTAGGCGCATTATAAAGGGGCCCCTTAAGTTTACACTTAAGTTCCAGATATTGTTCTGAGCTCCTCTCTCTACAGTGCTATGGGCCTGGCACCGGCATGGTGAATCCATGGATTGCTAAGAAGTTTCTTCTCTTCTCATTATTATAAATAGGACGCTAGTAGTGAGTAGCTTCACGCTTTCCTATTAAGCAGAAAAGCTATAAAGCTTTTCTCTATAGAGCGAGGTCAGTGTTAAGATTTTTTTTTCTTCACTTTCCGCCCAAACTCGAGTTGTGTGTTGCGGAACTCAACGCTGTGTTTTGTCTTACCAAACCGAGTGGGAATCGAACACACAACCTCCAAGCTCTTCTTGCCTCCATCTATAGGATATACTAATAGAAAAAAATAGAATGGACTAACGTATAGGTAATTGTAACTTACTGGTAGTTAAATGGTCCAACTTCTTCTACTTTTAGTTTATAATCTTGACCGGATACAAAAGCTTCAGCATTAGTAACATTAAATATATAGAGTTCTATACGAGCGCCCATATTTTCCTGGACTATGCGATTGTAGAACGGGGACCCATGGGTTATTCTTGTCACCTGAATGAGTTTGAAAAAAATATTTTTAATGTCTATTTCACACAGAATTAAAACTTACCAATGTCCTCGTTTACGCGTTAATAACGCGTACTAGCAACGTATGTATATGTCACTTTATATAAACATGAAAATCAAAGAATGATAGTGTGTGTAACATTTATTTTATTAATTTTATATATTTTTTATGTATTATTTTAAAAAGATATTATTAATCTGCAATCTGCATCCTTCCCTATATAAACTATAAGTGTGCCAAGTTTCATGCTCCTCCGTTTGCGTAATTGTCGTAAAAAGGGGTCCAAAGTTCAGACTTCACGTATTAATGTATGTATATATTTGTTATTCATTTTTAATAACAGCATTTCCGTAGAGAGACTTTTATAAATTTCTGCTACATTGGGCAATCGTTAGGCAAGAGTTGTAATACGCGAATTATAATTTCTACATAGCTCTTTATAAATACATAAGAACGTATGGCTTAGTGGTTAGAGCGCTTTCTATGAGGCGCGGGTTCGAGTTACAGTATGTTCAATATATTTATAAGCTTTCTTAAAAATATTTAATAATTCACTCTTTTAGGGGACACTGTTTGTATTGTAGTGCCGGAAAACAAATAAAAAAACTGTCACAGGAAGTAAATGTAGAGTTATTCAATAGAAATGCTTTATTATTAAACGGAATTTCAACTTTATAAGACATCAAAGCTTACTTACATATTTCAAAATAATAAAGATAGGATCCACGGCCAGTGATACCAGCGATAGGGTTACTAATACGGTAGCCAATGTTGTCAAAATATATAATTGTGCTGAAAATAAATAAATAAATAAATAAATAAATTAATAAATAAATAAATAAATAAATAAATAAATAAATAAATAAATATATATATAAATTGAGATCTGTCTTGGCGCAGAGGAATAGGCATGCGACTGTAAACTGGACAGTTTGTGGGTTCGATTCCCACTCGAGGAAACGAACATATTAAAATAATATGTGGTATTTTCATTTCCTCGCCCTGGTGACCAGGTAAAGCGCTGTGTTGAGTCCCGCCACTTAACACGCAATGGCTCAATTCAGCGGAAAGTGGGGAACGGAGTGACTTAACATTAGGTTCTCTGGTTCCCTCTGCCTACCCTGCTACGTGCGTTAGCTCACGTTGTAGCTTGAAACTAAAAAATGGCGTAAATAAATTGATAAGTTATTATGCATATATATTTTTAAAAGCAGCTTCACGCTTTATCCCCGCATAGCTATAATATAGATAATGTCAAGGACACTATCCGCCCGAATTCGAGGCATTGTGTGCTAAGAGGCGGAACACAACGCCGCGCTTTACCTTCCCGGTCGAGAAATTGAAAATATTTTTTTTATATCAATTCATATGTATAGAAATTACATAGTAGAATTAATTATTGTAAGCATTACAAACATAATATTATAATAAAATATGATTAGTAATACCCAATGCACTTCGCTTTTTGCTGGTTTTCATTTTCAAAACTTCTTCCTTTATATTATAAATTAATCATTAATGGCTGTAACAAAAATAATGACTTTAATATTTAATTTATTAAAAATAATATTATCAATCTTATATATCGCCTGTCGTGGCGCAGAGACAAACGTGCGACTGTAAACTCGACAGGTTGTGGGTTCCATTCCCACTCCAGGAAATGGAATTTTTCATTTCCTGGGTTTGATAACAAGGCAAAGCGCGGCGTTGAGTTCCGCCACTCAGCACGCAATGCCTCATCAGCATCGGCGGAAAGTGCGGAATGGAGTGTCTTAACACTAGGTTCCCTCTGTCCACCCTGCTATATGCGGGATACAGCGTAAAGTTATGTATTTATCTATATAGTTATAATTGAAATTCTAAATTATTTTAGAATTCTCTACACCTCTAGAATCTGTCATCTTTTTTCTCACATTAAAGGCTATTTTAAAGAGAGTTTCCCGCTTTGGTAACCCAAAAAGCGGCGTTGGGTTCCGCCACTCAACACGTAATATTTTAAAGAGAGTTTTCCGCTTTGGTAACCCAAAAAGCGGCGTTGGGTTCCGCCACTCAACACGTAATATTTCGATTCAGGTGGATTAAAGAGAATGAAGTTGAAGTTGAAGTTCATTTAAAATATGTAAAAAACAAAACCGACGACCGACAAACAAAACAAAAAATGCACTAATAACTGGATAACTTAAAAACGCCTGTCGTGGCGCAGAGGCACAAGCATGCGACTGTAAACGCGAGAGGTTGTGGGTTCGACTCCCACTCCAGGAAATGAAATAATATTTAGTATTTTCATTTCCTGGGTCTAGTAACAAGGCAAAGTGCGGCTTTAGTTCCGCCACTCAGCACACAATGCCTCCATCCGGCGGAAAGTGGGGAACAAAACGGAGTGTCTTAACACTAGGTTCTCTGGTTCCCTCTGCCTACCCTGCTTTGTGCAGGATATAGCGTGAAGCTAAAAAAAATCTTAAAAACTAAAATTTAAATGGTGGTCCCATTCATCATCATGTAAACAAAGGAATCAAAATTGATTCATCCAGCAAAAAGTTGAATGAGAACCCGCTTTTTTTTAAAGTCAGCTAAAAATCACGAAAACCAAACATTTGTAAAAAAAACTTGCAGTTTTGTATAAAAATAGATACATTTATGTTTAGTAATACCTATAATTATTTAATAATCCTTCATAAACCAAAAATCCAATCATCGTCAATCATAAAACTTCATTATGTTAAATGAATACTATTAAGCCACTAAAATTAAATAATTTAAAATAAAAATGATAAAATATTTTACTTAATACTAGTGTTCAAAAATAGAATTCCTCTAATCCTGATACGAAAACAAGTATTTAAAAACTTAAAAAAAGCTATTGGTAACAAGGCAAAGCGTGGCGTTGAGTTCCGTCACTCAGCACGCAATGCCTCAATCCGGCGGAAAGTGGGGAACGGAAATGTTGAAAGAGAACGGAGTGTCTTAACACTAGGTTTTCAGGTTCCTTCTGCCTACCCTGCTATGTGCGGGATACAGCGTGAAGCTAATGCTACCATAACTGATGCTTAATAGTTTTGTGGTTACAAGTCACTCGAGTGTGATATGCCCTTTATAGCCGCCACTTAACCAATCCTCTCACTCACTCGATTTAGGCAGAAAATGGGCAATAAAGTGCCATACCACTAGGTTCTTAACGAAAAATAAAAACCGCAACTACATATTAATCGACTTCAAAAAAGAAGAAGGTTTAGAATTCGACCGAATGTTTTATTTTTTTATGTGTGTCACCGCATAACTTATGACTGGGTGAAACGATTTCAATGATTCTTTTCGATATGATAGCTAGTATTTCAGATGTGGTCCCATTTAAATTTAGTTAAGATCTGACTAGTATTTTTAGAAGTATTCCTAATAATGTTACTTTTTGTTGTATTTTATTTGCAGTTGGTTGCAGCTGCCACTTAATTAATTCTCTCACTCACTCGAAGTCTCTTAAATTAGACGGAAAATGGACACAGAGAGTCTTAACACTAGGTTCTCTCTGCCCATTCTGCTATAAGCACCTAAAGAAAAGCTAAAGAAAAACTGTTACCTAGTTTAACTTCTATTTATTAATATTTATTAATTCCTTTACAATATTTCACCTATTATCCTCCACTTTAAGCACTGGTATTCAATTCAACTAGTGATTGTGTAGCTTAATCGCTATTTTATACGAACATCCTTTACTAAATATGAAAAACAAATAAATTTTAACATTATTTAACATTGTATTGTGAAGTGCTTGATTAAATAAAAATCATGTAAAATAAAAGTTATCTAAAAATAATCAAAAAAATTATGGTGCAGAGGGACATTGTTTTACTGTGTGTGGTTCTATACGTGTATTTGAATTAATAAGTTTCTCCGCTCTGGTAAGAGAAAACGGCGTTGAGCTCCGCAACTTAGCACAATGGTTGGAATCCAAGTGAAATACCGCGAACGAAGTGTCTTGACACTATAGTAGACAAGACTGACTAGACTTTTTGACTACCCTCCTATGCAGGATAAAATGTCAAGCTGTTTTATCAATATCTCAATCTACCTACCTACCTAACTAACTTTATGCTTTATCCCTAGCGGCGTAGTCAGAGTTCCGGCGCGCGGTCATTAACCTCTTCATACATGTCCGGGATGCCCTCGTGCTTTTTACGTGACCTTCCTCTAGTATCATTGACATTGTATTCTCGAAGGTTAACCGAGGTCTCCCCCTACCTCTCTAGCCGCTTGTCTTTGTCTTTCTTACGATTCTTTCATCACTCATCCTCTCGACGTACCCAACCCATCTGAGCAAGTTTTTCTTCAATCTTACTATAACATTCTAATCAAAAGCGTCTCCGTCGCTTTTTTGCTGTATATACTATGATATTATTGATGTTATTTAGAAATTCTCACTTAAAATTTATAGTTGATAAGAGTTTTTAAAATAACAATAGACATTATAATTTACAGGGTGCGGCGCGGAAACTTCCTGATTTGTATTTGGCGCCAAGTAGCCAGATGTGGTAGGAAAAGGGCGGGGAGTATTTCATATGAAAGGCAAGGTCATGAAGTTTTATTTCCCGCCTAGTCAGTGTCCACTATGCATTGGACAAGTGAACACCTTGCGTTTGCCATCGAGGCGTATTTTTCTAATGGGTGTTGCATTATCGCTACTCAACGAGCATTCCGTACTCGGTTCCGTATTCGTCCTTCAGGTCCGGTTCCTGATCGTAAATCGATTGTTACGTGGCTGAACACATTAAGGGCAAGTGGAAGTGTGAATAAAAATGAGTCTGGAGGTCGGTGGACTGTCACTACACCCCAAAACGTAGAGAGAGTTAGACTGTCATTTCTGCATTCTCCAAACAAATGATTGACGCCTTTTTTCTGCCTATACTGGCTGAAATGAATATCAGGGATGTCTGGTTGCAACAGGATGGAGCCACGGCCCACACAGCGCGATGTTCAATGGATTTTTTGAGACAACATTTTGCAGAGCGTCTTATCTCCTTGAGTTCCCGATTAGGCTCCGTGCGCCTTTTTTTTATGGGGTTATCTTAAATCAATTGTTAACAATGACCGTCCAAGAACCCTACCTCATTTAAAGAACATCATACGTCAAGCCTTCGCCAACATACCCGTCAATATGCTTCAGCGAGTTGAACGGAACTTCAAAAATCGACTAACCCAATGTATTGACAATGAAGGCTGTCATTTGTCCGATGTCATCTTTAAAACTAAGTGATACAAAAATTCGTACAATGCCTTATACAATAAAATTTATATAATAATGATATCTTTATTAGTTATTTTTCTATTGAGCTTTCAAATCAGGAAGTTTCCGCGCCGCACCCTGTATTTTATTTCTGGGGTAACTAAATGACTAAATTATAAAAAATCAGTAAACCAAACAATTTCATTATCTGTTAAAAATATAATTATAATATGTTTATATTCTCAAAATATCTGTACCCAATTACAATACAATTACTTAAATATATTAATTTAAAATTACTAGTTGCTTGCAATCAATTTGCAATTTTTGTCGATAAATCAAAATCAACATTTGAAACGCCTGTCGTGGCGCAGAGGCACAAGCGTGCGACTGTAAACGCGACAGGCTGTGGGTTCGATTCCCACTCCAGGAAATGTAAAATTTAGTATTTTCATTGCTTGGGTTTGGTAACAAGGCAAAGCGCGGCGTTGAGTTCCGCCACTCAACACGCAATACCTCAATCGGCGGAAAGAGGGGGATGGAATTGTTGAAAGAGAATGGAGTGTCTTAGCACTAAGTTCTTTGATTCCCTCTGCCTAACCCACTACATGCGGGATACAGCGAGAAGTTGAAAAAAAAAGAAATATTTGAAATAAAACAAATATCAATACAATTTTTTGTCAAAATAAAAACTAAAATTATAATTGACGTTAAGAACAAAATATAACCTTGAAAAATAATATATTATATGCGAAATGCAATGAACTTATCTAAAAACTAGCCAATTTTTTTTCAGCACGCTTTTCCCGCTTAATAGCATAATCAGTAAGAATAATAATAACTCTTTATTGTACACCCAAAAGAATTTGTGACAAAAGTATAGAACCAATATAAGAGACAAAATCAGAAATATAAACACAGATGTGTCGACCTCTTCCTGGCAATCTTAAGACATAGGAAATAGAAAATTAAGATTGGGATAGGGTGTGAAAAAAAAATAATAGCAATATTAGAAAGTTAGTGTTAAGACACTACAGTCTCCTCTCTCCGCCCGTATTTGAATTAAGACAGGCATTGCGTGTTGAACGGCGGAACTCAACGCCGCGAATATACCGATCCAATATTTATAATTAGAAAAGAACAGTACAGGTAGGACTTCCATGTGAGAAGTTTTTAGCAAGATTTGCATTCTTATGATTTTTTTTAGTTTTTTCCGGTTAGCAGGGTGGGTTGTCAAAGAGAGCCTAGTGCCAAAATACTCCGTATTTCCTTCGAAAATCGAGACATTGTTTGCTTACAGGCGGAACTCAACGCTGCGTTTTGACTTACCGAAGCGCGGAAATAAAAAAAGGGTATAATATCTATCCCCCGAGCGGGATTGAAACCTACAACTACCGTTCTTACAGACGCTGTTCCACTGAGCCACGATGACCTCATTCTTACGGTTGAATGACAGTATTATCTGTAATAATAATTTTGTTTGTCCGCAAAAATATTTACAATTGTTTACTAACCGTGATAGACACAATAAAATAATATGAATGAAAACAAGCTGATAACACTTAGTTTTGTCTTCAAAATGTCAATGAATTAGTAATGGTATAAGGTAAGGTAAATTTTTCACGCTGTATCCCGCAGGGTTGGTAGAGGGAACCTGAGAACCTAGTGTTAAGATACTCCGTTCTCTTACAACAATTCCGTTCCCCACTTTCCGACAAATTGAGGCATTGCGTGTTGAGTGGCGGAACTCAACGCCGCGCTTTACCTTGTTACCAAATTCGAGTCGAATACATAATCTCTAAAAGATAACCGACTTCAAATAAAATTCACTAAAAAGTATAATTATTTTGAAAAATTCAAAATCTACTCGTCAGAACTTATTCGTTAGTTCTTCCACTAAATAATTATGAGGCAACACCCATAAGAAAAAATCAGTCAAATTAAGAACCTCTTTTCTTTCAAGTCGGTTAAAAACAATCATAGCATAAAATACATATAATCATAGCATAGAAACGCCTGTCGTGGCGCAAAGGCAAAGGCGTGCGACTGTAAACGCTACAGGTTGTGGGTTCGATTCCCACTCCAAGAAATGGAATTTATCATTTCCTGGGTTTGGTAACAAGGCAAAGCGCGGCGTTGAGTTCCGCCACAAGGCACGCAATGCCTCAATTCGACGGAAAGTGAGGAACGGAGTGACTTAGCACTAGGTTCCCTCTGCCTAACCTGCTATATACAGGATACAGCGTGAAGCTATGTATGTATGTATGTTCACAAGGTATACTTCAACAATTTAAAGTTAAGATTAAGAACGTATTATTGAAAAAAGTAATTCTGTCCAAGAATATTATTATGATGTCAATGTGTGGAATTAAATGCTGTTGACGCTCACCCGGGAGGCTCATCATAGTTGTATATTTATTGTAAAAATTTATTTGAAAAGAGCAACTGTTGAGGTTCTTGCCGGCTCTTCTCAGCAGAACTGCCTTCCTCTCCGGTGGTAGCTTCCGTTAGGACTGACACGACTGACACCTTTGTAAATTGACGATTCGAAAGTGCTTGTAATAGCCTACTTGAATAAAGAATACTTTGATTTTGATCTTGATTTTGTATGTAGCATAAAACAGTCATAGCATAGTCACAATCATAGCCGTATCACTTAAAGTGATCTCTTCCAGGCAACCTTTGGTTTGTCTATTGTGTGTAAATTGCACACACATTTTTTTGCTATAATTAATATTTCCGCTTGTTTTATTTTCAAATTAGATGATTTGCAAAGATTATATTATAACCATTAATTAATTATTTAGAAGTTGCGGGTAGCAATAACACTATTGCTACCCGCAACTTCTTTAGCAGGACTTCATAACCCTTTTCAAACATTTTTTTTTTAACTTCACTCTGTATCCCGCATATAGCGGGGTAGGTAGGTCATACTAATTCTATTAAACGGTTTCATCGAAAATAAGTCCTTAGATTATAGGGCTTGAGACCATAGGGACCATGCCCCATGGTATGTAAATGAGAGCGAACACTGAATTCATGACCATCGCGCTTATAGTCAAGTACAGTCAACAGATAAAGCCCATCATGCTGAACAACTTTTGTTCAGGTGACATTTTCTTTTTTTTGTTTTTTTTAGCTTCACGCTGTATTCCGCACATAGCAGAGCAGGCAGAGGGTACCTGAGAATCTAGTGTTAAGACACTCCGTTCCCCACCGCCAACGCATGTCGTGGCGCAAAGGTACAAGCGTGCGAATGTACACGCGACAGGTTGTGGGTTCGATTCTCACTTTAGGAAATGTAAAGTTTAGTGTTTTCCTGGGCTTGGTAATAAGGCAATTCCGTCGAAAAGTTACATTTAGGGTTGCGTTTCTCAGTGTAAACAATTTTATTTTTTTAATATGTAGGGGTCAGTAGAAGCTTAAGTTCTAGTCTGTGGGGTCGCCACTATTGACCCCGGCCGCCATTGCTTAACGAGTGGCGGTACTCAACGCCGCGCTATGTGTTATACACAGACAGTATCCATCGCCATTAATTTAAAAATGAATGCTATTGACAGTTAATCTTCCTAAGTTTAAATTGTATTTTAGATCAAACTTACATAATTTTTTTTACTGTATTTTGCATGACAAGATGTGTCGAGGCACTCCGTTCTTCGATTTCGGCCATTTCAATTTCACATAAAACGTGTACATAATTTCAAGCAAATCAGTCGGAAAGAAATAGGTTGCTGGATATATTATTTTCGTTGATTATATTTAAGATTTTGAGGAAACCGACTTCAAATAAATAGTATTCAAAAGTAAAATTATTACGAATAACTCAAAAATACTCGTCAGAACTTAACTAAATTTAAATGGGACCACATCAGAAGCAGTAACTATCATCATATAAAAAAAAGAATTATCAAACTACAAAAAGTAACAAAAGAGTTCAGAACCTCGAATTTTTTGTTGAATTCAGTTAAATATACACATACAGGTGAAATATTTAATCATTTTACTTACCAATATCCAATCACCTTTTATGCCAGATAAGGTAGCTTCTTGGATTGATAGTATTATTTTTTTCCTAAATTCTGTTAAAACGCGCCAAAACGTTTGCAAAGACGTAACTTTTTAAAATACTTTTAAAATATTATAGAAGAAGAAGAAGAAGAAGAAGCTTAAATTTTATAATTAGTATGACTTAGTGGTTAGAGTCAGAGCGACGGTAAGTAACCAAACGCGAGTTCAACTCTCGGTCCGTTCAACTTATTATGAATTTCCAAAAGAAAAATAAATAAAGATAATAATTTTTATTTTCGCTTAAACCAAAACAGTAACTTTATATAAGTATTTATAATATTTAAAGCCGATATTATTATTCATTAAGTAAGACACGTCCACTCTTCTATTTGATCAAAGAAAAATTACTGACTATCACGTTTTTCGATGCGCTTTATGCACTGAAGGTATATACGCACAAAAATGATTTATTAATATTAATCTGTTGTCTGTGGTCTGTTGTAGCGCAGAGGCACAAGTGTGCGACTGTAAACGCGACAGGCTGTGGGTTCGATTCCCACTCCAGGAAATGTAAAATTTAATATTTTCATTTCTTGGATTTGGTAACAAGGCAAAGCGCGGCGTTGAGTTCCGCCACTCAACACGCTATGCCCCAATTTGGCGGAAAATGGAAAACGGAAATGTTGAAAAAGAATGGAGTGTCTTAACACTAGGTTCTCTGGTCCCCTCTGCCTACCCCGCTATATGCGGGATACAGCGTGAAGTTAAAAAAAATATATATTTTTGAGGTCTGTGTTTCGCAACTATAAACGCGACAGGTTGTCCGTTCGATTCCCACTCCAGGAAATGAAAATATTAAATATTTATAATAAATAATATTTAGTATTTTCATTTCCTCGCTCTGGTAACAAGGCAAAGTGCGGCGTTGAGTTCCGCCACTCAGCACGCAATGCCTCAATTCGGCGGAAAAAGGTGAACGGAAATGTTAAAAGAGAACGGAGTATCTTAACTTAACCTGCTACGTGAGGGATACAGTGTGAAGCTAAAAACAAGAAAAGATTAACACAGGCAACAATCTAGTATTTTTTTATAATAAAACAGTAGTAAACGCGACAGGTTGTAGGTTCGATTCCCACTCTAGGGATTGAAAATATGAAATATTTATAATAATTAATATTTAGTATTTTTCATTTCCTCGCTCTGGTAACAAGACAAAGCGCGGCGTTGAGTTCCGCCACTCAGCACACAAAGCCTTAATTCGGCGGAAAGGGAACGGATCATAGGAGAACGGAATATCTTAACACTAGATTAAAATGAAAAAAATCACATAATAAATAATAAAAAGCAACTTTTTGGTTTACTATAAAGGTCAACTTATTAGAAGTTAACGAACGCTAAAATACATTCAATATATTCATAGCAATATAAAAACTGCCAATATCGTAAAATTGGACTAAAACTAAACCTGTATTCTTGTAAAAACTACAGGCAAGTAATAAATCAAATAATTTATTTTAGATTTTTATATTTATTAGTAAAGTACTCGTATAACACTAGTGGGTCGCAGCTTTGCCTGCGTAAACAAGACGATTACATATTTTTTGTTTTTTTTAGCTTCACGCTGTATCCCGCATATAGCAGGGTGGGCAGAGGGAACCTGAGAACCAACTGTTAAGACACTCCGATTCCACCATATCCAATTTCCGCCGATTTGAGGCATTGCGTGCTGAGTGGCGGAACTTGACACCTCGCTTTGCCTTATTACCAAACCCAAGAAATGAAAATACTAAACTTTTACATTTCCTGGAGTAAGAATCGAACCCACAACTTGTTACGTTTACAGTTGCTTAACTAAATATAATTGGGACCAGAAGGACTAGCTATCAAATGAAAAAGGAATCATCAAAATTGGTTCATACTGTAAAAAATAGTTCGGTAGAACTCGCAAAAAAGTACAGTCGAATTAATATAGTCCCTTTTTGGATGTCAGTTTTTGAATCCTAATTGATTTAGGCTGTGTAATATAAATTTTGTATAATCTAAATTCTGTCCAAGAATACTATAATGATGTCAATGTGTGGAATTAAATGCTGTTGACGCTCACCCGGGAGTCGGGAGTCGGGAGGCTCGTCATAGTTGTATATTTATTGTAAAAATTTTATTTGAAAAGAGCAACTGTTGAGTTTCTTGCCGGCTCTTCTCAGCAGAACTGCCTTCCGAGCCGGTGGTAGCTTCCGTTAGGACTGACACGACTGACACCTTTGTAAATTGACGATTCGAAAGTGCTTGTAATAGCCTACTTGAATAAAGAATATTTTGATTTTGATTTGGTATTGATTTAAACAATCTGATTCTATTAGATAGTTTTTTGTTTCGTGTTAAAATGACCAGGCTGCTAATATTTATTTGTGACTAGAAAAGGCAAGGCAATCTTTATTGGTTCTCGCTCTCCGGCTGGCATTCGCGACGTATGTACATACGACCTAGCGCAACCGCCACTCTGCCACCTTATCTTAAAAAGATATCACGTGTTCTTAGATATTTGTTTTTGAAGACATGGTGTAACAATATTGATTTTCATTAAATTCACCACATGATGTTGTATTGCTTAAAACAGCTTTACAAATAATTATTATTTTGTCATACATAAAAAAATAAAAAGAAGGTTAATGAGAACATTAAAAAAAACAAATTTTAAAAATATGAAACAAATTATTTTGAAAAAGAAAACTTGGGGATAATTTCCTTGTTATTTTTGTCGCCCTGATATATATTGTAATGTATGAAAAATATCGTAATGTCATAAGACCCGTGAGCAAATTATCAAGCAAAACCCCAAAAGTTAGATCTAAATACATTGTTAGATATCTTTATATGTATATTGAATGAAAGATAGATAAATACAGGTGGAAATTATAATAACGCCTGTCGTGGCGCAGAGGCACAAGCGTGCGACTGTAAACGCGACAGGTTGTGGGTTTGATTCCCACTCCAGGAAATTGAATTTTTCATTTCCTGGGTTTGGAAACATGGCAATGGCGTTGAGTTCCGCCATTCAGCACGCAATGCCTCAATTCGGCGGAAAGTGGGGAACGGAGTGTCTTAACACTAGGTTTCCTCTGCCTACCCTGCTATATGCGGGATACAGCGTGAAGCTATGTATGTATGTAATAATAATAAAACAACGTTATAAATTAAAATATATTTTTATTAAAAAAATAAATAATAACAATAACAAAGGTTCAACAACCTCAAGTCGAAAATTGATTTACTTTTATTACTTATATGATAAATATTGTTATGTTAATATCACATATAATATCCCATGGCTCATTTAGATATTTTCTTTTTACAGCTTTAGGTTTTTTACAGTTAGTAGGATCGTCAGAGAGAACCTAGTGTTAAGACTCTCCTGGTGTCAAGGTTCTCCTCTTTCTTCCCACACTAGAGACATTGGGTGTTTCCTGGCGTAACTAAACGACGTATATTTTTTCTTCTTTTCTTAACTTCACGCTGTATCCTGCATGCAGGGTAGGCAGGGGGACCCTGATAACATAGTGTTAAAACACTCCGTTCCCCACTTTCCGACTCCGTTCCCCACTTTCACTTCCCCACTTTGAGGCATTGCGTGCTGAGTGGCGAAACTCTACACCGTACTTTGCCTTGATACCAAACCCAGAAAATTAAAATATTAAACTTTTATATTTCCTGGAGTAGGAATCGAACCCACAACCTATCTCGTTTACAGCCGCACGCTTGTAATCGTACCAAAATAGGAAAAATGAAATATAATTTCAATTTAATCCCCCCGAGTGGCAACACTCACATTCTGTTTACAGTCAGACAGTCTTACTGCGCCACGATGTCTATCATATCATATACTAATAAATTACTTAATACATATATTTATATATTTTTCTCTTTTTAAAGCGTCAATAATTATTTTATTTCTTATACATATTATACATAACTATTATAATCTAATCATGAATTGACACTAGCTAACATCTATACTATCTGAAGGCAGGAAACATGCAGCAATAGCTCCACCTAGAAAAAAAAAAATATTAAAAAAAAATATCCCGCTATCGTAAGCAATGCGTTACCATAGCAACGTGCATGTCATTTTATACAAGAGTGTATCTCAAACACATGGCAGTGTGTGTAATATTTAGGTATATTAGTTTTCATTTGACGACAAAAGTGTTTTTATATGTACTAGAATAAAGTAATAAAAAAATATATTTGAATTTAAATTAAAGATTTAAATATTTGGAGAAAAGGGGCCCTTTTATATTAAACATTTTGTATATATTGCATTATTTCTCAATAAACTTACTTATAACTAATCCAGCAGCACCATACAGAGCGGGTGCGCAGGCGCTCGTGATGGCAGCACTCACTACGTTGGTACCGGCGAAAGCGGAGAGTCGGGCCACCATCATGCCCAAACACGCTACCATACCTCTGTGCAAGATAGACGGAAATTTATGCACGATTCACGCTTTATCCGGGTAGTTAGAGATAATCTGTCAGGACACTCCATTCTCTATTTAAAAAGCTTAAATATGTTATTATATAAAAGTGAGTTTAACAAAGATTTCTTTAACAAATATTACAGTGAAAATTTGATGCATATCTTTAAATGTCTTTGTTATTTAAGCGCTTTTTAGCGCGTAGCAGAGTAGGCAAAGAGGACCAAAAGTAAAAACAATATGTTCGTCGCTTTCCGGTCGAATTAGAGTCTTTTCAATTAATTGACGGAACTCATCTCCGTGCATTATCTTACAACAGCGGTCAAACGAAAATAATTTAAATTTAATCATTTTCTAAGTGAGGATCGGATGCGTTACATGAACGAATCATCGCGTTCACAATTAAACGCTGTGCAACTGCGTGATGATGGCTTTAAAATTTAAAATGTCATCATTATTAAATTCAATTCAAAAACTAAAATTACACTAATTAGTTAAAAATTCTATGACTATTTACCTATAAGACGTAGGATATAAAGTGACGAAGTATGACGACACCACACCGAACACCATCGCCGTCGTAAGGAACACATAAAACAGTATGAGTCCTGATAAAGCCTCCCCTGTCACGTTGATAAGTACTGCTGCTATTGCTGCCACTATCAGGATCACTATAGTTAGGACCTGGAATAAATTATTTTTATATAGCTTCACTAGCACACAATTGTTATTTTTTAAAGCTTTTTTTTTTTTAAATTCACGCTGTATCCCACATATATCAGGGTAGGCAGAGGGAACCAGAGAACCTAGTGTTAAGACTCTCCATTCTCTTTCAACAATTTCGTTCCCCACTTTCCGCCGAATTGAGGCATTGCGTGTTGAGTGGCGGAACTCAACGCCGCGCTTTGACTTGTAACCAAGCCCAAGAAATGAAAATACTAAATTTTACATTTCCTGAAGTGGGAATTGGACCCACAACCTGTCGCGCTTACAGTCGCACGCTTGTGTCTCTGCGCTACGATAGGCGTTAAATATTTAAAGCTTCTTCCCACATAACAATGTAGTGAGGTAAAGCCCAATGCCAAGAGCCTTTTTAAATATTTTTTTTTATATAATAATCTATTTAACGTCTTAATTTAAGCACGATTAGTTGTGGGTTCGGTTGAATGATTATTTTCAATTTTTCACTGCAGAATTGAATTTTGTCACTCAATAAGCAATATTTCGACTTCTATCGGAAAGTGGAGAATGTAGTGTTTAACACTAAGCATTCTCAGACTATCTTGGTGTACGATAAACCTGAGAAAAAACAATTCTCGTCTTTTAACTTGTGCAGATTGTAGACTATAAAATATTACTTGGCAAGTAAGTTTTTGCTATTAAATAGTAAAAAGGCGCTAGCATATTAAGAAAGAAAGACTGACTGACTGTAGATAACATACCGCAATACATGGGTATTGTTCCTTGGGAAGTGGAAAAGTTCTTTTATCATATATCGAAAAATTTGGTATACGTAAAAAATATACACAAAATGTTACCTTTCGTTTCCCAGCACATTGAGATATAAGCGCGTTCAGTATAAAGAATGACAGTCCGTGAGCACATCCCGCCCAAATAGTGTTCTCCGATATACTGTCCTTACACTCTGGTACTATCTGAAATAATAAACATATCATTTTAATTCGTTTTTAAATTATTTTATTATAATTTTGAGATCGTTGAATTCCGGCACTTAGCAAGCTACATTTCGAATTCGGGCGAAAAGTATGGAACGGAAGGTTTTGACACCAGATTCACTCTAACTACCCAGTAAAAATAATAATAAATATATTTATATTATTTTAATTCCTTTGCTCTTTTGAGACAAAACACAACGTCAAGTTCCGCCAATCAACACGCAATATCACAAACTCGGGCACTAAATTGATAACAAACACTCTGTTGAAACTTGTCGCTAGATTTTCTCTGTCTACCATGCTATGTGCAAAAAAGTATTACCATACATTTATATCATTTCATCAATAAACAATCCAGTATATGGCTAATTTATGAACTAATTAAATCTAAAAATATTTTAAAAATTAATAATTACACGTACTGGTTCAATAGCAGTAGTATTAACAGCGGGGGAGGTGCCATTATCAGTGGCGACGTAGAAGAGGTCACAGAAACCACTACTCTTAGAGCCGAGGCTCGCGTACGATGTGAAGAACACGTTGAAGATTGTGGGCAGGATTATAGCGAAGCTGTTGTTCCTGTAATATTGAGAAGAAACTCCTTAGCAATCCATGGATTCACCGTGCCCATCACATAGCACAGAGGGGAGTTTGGAGAGTGCCTGGAACTTATGACCCAAGTGTAGGTTTAAGGGCCCCTTTAAAATACGCATTAACGTTCACCTCCATTGTCCAAGCTCCACTTTCTTCTACCTGACTAAATTTGAAATCCTACCAATGCTACCTTAGATACATATTATTTTCATTGTAGAAGAATAACACATTTGGAATTAAAAAATCTTACAAAAATGAGTTTTTTTTTTGTTTAATTCCTATTATAAATTAACTATTTTCATTTCTATAATATATCAGTTTGCGAAACTAGCGTTAAGATACTATTACTCACTTTTTAACTTTTTTCGAAATTGAGATACTGAGTGTTGAAATAAGGAACTCAATGCCGTATATTGCCTTACCAAAGCGGGGAAATGAACTTACTTTAGTCAGTTTCCCGAATAGAAACAAATCATGTTTACAGTCATACGGTTACCATCACTGCACCATGATTCACGCTTCATTTCTTAATTATAGGAAAGAATATTTTCTTCAAAAATAGTAATTACTATTTATTCCTTTGTTCGTATAATATACTCGTATAAAGATAAAAATATAAACTTCTACATTTAATATATACTTACGCGATATAAATGACAAAAGTTAAATAATATAACAATAAGGTTCTTCCTAACAACGGTGGTTTAAAGAGGGGCGCTATTTGTAGCCAGAGCGAGCGCAAGGTCAACTGGCCGATTTCTTCTTTACTGCCTTCTTCTAGATATATATGTTCTACCTGAAATAGTAAGAATTAATAAATATTAATATTTTCACAGTGCTATTATATAGTGCACACATTTTGGATAAAAAAAATATTTTTAGAAAACATTTGAACATAGCGGGACTCCAACCCATACATCTTATGAAATGTCCAAGCGTTCTGTGCAATTAAGCCATAATATGGCCATAATACATACTCGTATTGTGTTTTTTTTTTCAGAATACATCGAAATTCTTATACGCTCGTTACATTACATACAGTTATTTTTATTGTTAGAACTTCTGTTTTACAAAATTCTTTAGTCAAATAGGCTATTACAAGCACTTTCGAATCGTCAATTTACAAAAAGATGTCAGTAGTGTCAGTCCTAACGGAAGCTACCACCGACTAGGAAGGCAGTTCTGCTGAGAAGAGCCGGCAAGAAACTCAACAGTTGCTTTTTTTCAAATATAATTTAACAATAAATTTACTACAACGATAAGCCTCCCGAGCGAGCATCAACAGCATTTAATTTCACACATTGACATCATTACAGTATTCTTGGACAGAATAATATACTTTTTTCAATAATATGTATGTTTTTACTATATAATAATATGTTTTTCATTTGTTACAGATTTTGGCTATCCAAAGATTATTTTTAAGAACAATCACTAGAATAGAGAGTGCTATATATTGATATATTTTGATATTTTAAAAATGTTATTCAAATTCTTAGGATAAGAAAAATACTTTTAAGAAATTAAGCCATCCGCTCTTATTGAGCTACGTCGAAATTTCTAACATTGTAGTATTCCTATCAATTGTTATACGTTATATATGTTATATTTTCGTATTTAAATTTTATTCTTATTTAAAGAACTAGACACTAATTTAGATTAAAATTATTTTATGAAGACTATAATTACGTAAACTTTTAGCATTGAACTTGGCTCCTTTTTTAACATTTATATATTTATTAGCATTAAAACTCAATTCGGCTTAAATCATGTGGGGAATGGAAATCTTATGAGAAGGGACTGTCTTAACACGTCGGTTCTCACGTACCTTCTGCCTACCCTGCTATATGCAGAATACAGCGTGAAGCTAAAAAAATAACTTACAGGGTACTTATCCGCTTTTCCTTTATTTATTTCATTTATTCTTCTTAAAACGTCCACAGCCTCTTCCATCCTGCCTACATTGGCTAAGAACTTGGGACTTTCGCTAAAGAACCACAGCGATATGGCGCCTATGCCCAAAGGTAGTGCCATGACCAGGGTAAGTAGACGCCAGGGCCGATAGAGTATACCCATGATGTATATAGAGAAGTCTAACTTCGTTATGAAGTAACCCCAGACTGAAAATTTTGAAATTTAAGTTATTTACAATTTTTTTAAAGTAAAACTATAATTTGCTATTAAGTAATTTAGTATTTTTTTAACAATATTGTAAAGTATATGGAAAATAACCTAACAAGAGTGGGATCGTCGGAGTACTATAAATACCACTTCTTCAGTGCTCAACTAGCAAATAATATTTTAAGTATATATGCGTTATAAGTTTGTGGGAGGTAAACGTATTCATAATTCAACGTGTGGGTTTTGTATTCTATCTTATCTAATTACAATTACTGAAATGAACATTTAAATGAAGTAAGTTAATAAATGATTGAGTTTTAAAACTCAATGTGAGGTAAAAACGACACTAAAAAGAGACTACACGACTGTAGGAAAGAGTGGGACAGTAAAACAATTTTGTAGCATTTACTACTGATAACAATAATTATATATATTTTAAATAAATTGAAATAAATATTTATATTATGTATGAACTGAACACATCTTTTTTGTATTTGTTGTATTATTTTTTGTATTTGTTGTATTATTTTTTGTATTTGTTGTGTCGAGACACTCCGGTTGCCGCTTTCCGCACGAATTGCGAGTAATTTTCTCTAAAAAATAATATGTACTTACTATAATACAAAGTGGGTGTCAACATGAGTGCACTCGTCATGAGCAGCATGTATCTGGCACGGGACTTAGAATTACAACACTCTCCTAATAACGCATATGTCGCTGACTCCGCTGCACTCGATCTGGAAAATTGCAATAAGCTTTGTGTCATTATTAGGCTTAAACTTAGTGTGAGGACACTCCGTTCTCGACTTTCTGCCCAAATTTAAATCATGACGTTATCAATTTTGTAATAATTTAAATATCATCATTCCCTCGAATGCAGATCGAACCTAAAAACAATGCATTTACAATCTGATCCTGTCCCACTGCGCCACGATGGCCTCTAATAATAGTCAAAATAAATAATTAGATTCCACTATCGAATACCAATGGGCAGAAAGTGGAAAACGAAGTGAAAAATATGGTCCCCCTTAGCGAAAAAAAGTGAGAAATATATTTTTTTGTAGTGTTTTTTAGAGGCAACCAGAGAACCTAGTGTTAAGACATTCCGTTCTCTTTTAACATTTCTGTTCCCTACTTTTCGTCAAATTGTGGTATTGCGTGCTTTGTCTTGTTACCAGAACGAGGAAGAGAAAGTATAAAATATTTAGGATTCTTAGAGTGGGAATCGAACCCATAACTTGCCGCGTTTATAGCCACTTTAGTTTTCAGTGTCAAATATTTAAAAAAATAAAAAAAACTACCTAAAACAAAATAAAGTTAAAATAATTAACTACGAACATATATTTAGTATTTATTGGTATTGTTCGTTACGTGATCATTTAATGTAATGAGATGATTAATCACTCGTCATTATACTCTAGGTAAAGCAATTTGTAAGTTATTTTAAGAGCGCGATACCTATTTTCCATCATTAAAATAAGAATATAGAAAAAAAAACGATTCAGACTCGAGGGCAAGCTCGTATATAAAAACCAACCACCAACAACCAACAGTGTGTCTTTTTACTAGATTCTCTTTACCAATTTCGAAATATGTGAATTTTAGATTATTTTAAATACTTATTTTATTTCCTTTTTTTCTCATACTTTTTTCAATTTTTTTCAGCTTCACGCTATTTCCTTTATAGCAGGGTAGTCTGACAAAATTTTGTGCCAACAAATTGTGTTCTAAAATTTCTACTTTCGTGATTGATATATAAAGAATTTATTTAAGAACAACACTTAATCTAAGATAAAGTTTATCTTAATTGCTTTATGGCTTAATAATGCCTTACCGAGTTTTCGTTCTTAAATAGTAATACTTGTATTATAAGTGTATAAATTACATTATTCTTATATCTATGTTATTTTTCTTTTACAATTGGTATGTAACGAAAGAGGCCACACAGTTGTAGGTTCGATTTTCACTCAAATGATTGAAGTTATTTCCATTTTTCCTGGAAAAGACAAAATATGATGTTGAGTTCCGTCACTCAACACGGTATATCTCGATTTCGGGCGGAAACTGGAGAACGAAGGGTCTCGATATTAGGTTCTCTCTGGCTTAAGCAACAATTGGTATGTTAAACATCACGTAAAAATTACTAGTTCTGTACTTACAAAGCAGAACTAATAAATCTTAATGCAGCCAGCACCTGCCAGGTCGGTGCCAGGCTACTGAGTGCAGCACTTATGAAACTACCACTCATCGCCCACATTAGAACGAGGCGTCGTCCACGTGTATCTGATAGATAGCCCCAAGGGTATGACATTACTATGATACCTGGAATCGGAAAAAATATGTCATATTTTTATTATTGTCATTTAGGCGTTCGCATCGAGGTACAATGAGAAAGCGACCGTGCGTTTGTAAGGTGGGCCTTATTCGGGAAAACGATAATATTTAATTTATTTTTACTTTTCCGCTCTAGTAAAATGGAGCGCATCGTAGAGTTCCGCCACTCGCAGTCTCGAATGCAGATGTAAAGTGGAAATCAAAATATTTTGATACTAGGTACCGTCTCTGACTACCATGCTAAACCGAAAAATGGGTAAACCTACTAATTATACCAAAGTGGGTGGTATGTGAATCATTTTCAAAATTACTTTATTTAAACTTAGTTAAAAATTAAAAGAAACTGAATTCTTACAAAAACAAGATGAAACGAGATTTTATGTTTTCCATTCCGTAGAAACGAAGTCGCGGG
>JAKGSA010000130.1:258186-280757 GCA_033558755.1 Philaethria dido
TGTGTGTGTGTGTGTGTGTGTGTGTGTGTGTGTTCTTGTGTGTGTATGTATTTGCGTACATGTCGTTAAACGTGTTGTAACAGTGTCTCAGTTTCATAATAATTGCGTTCTTTTAACCACTCAGTGATCAATACAAATAATTACCTTAGGTGAGAATCGAACTCACAACCTCTAGCTTTTCAATTAAAATTACTATTATACTAATCTACACTAATAGATATTTTAATAATTAAAATTTTAACATTAAAAGAAAACTGACTTCAAGTATAACGTTCTAAAAAGTACATTACGAATAACTCAAAAACTAGTAATCCGAACTAAATTTAAAGTCCAGTACAAAATTTATGGTTCACATAAGAAACAGTTGAATTGATAACATTTTTTGAAAGAGGCTAAAATGATACTTACGCGACTTTAGTAGGGAATATTTCACATATAACACAGAACAGTACCGCCTCGGTACAGCTCACTATCGCCTCGAACACGCACGACAGAAGCAAGTTCTCTAACGACGAACGTACTAGGTTCAATCCCAGCGCCGCGAGACCTGAACTTATTAACATAATCACTGGAACAAACAAAATGAAATTATTTTAGTATTTTGCAGTCATTGTGGTGCAATGAGACAGGGTCTGGAGGTGGGTTCGATTCCCGCTTGGGGTATAATTATATATAAATTATTTTCTCTGCCCTGGTAATAAAACGTAGTGTTGAACTATCATTTGACGCACAATGTCTCGATTTTGGACGGAAATGAGTTTCACTGGGCTATCTATGACTATGAAGGTAAAAAAAATTGGGAAGTAAATAATAGTTTAAAAAATTAATTAAACACGCTTTTTTGAAAAGAAATAACTAAAAAGTAAGAAAAAATAAATACATATGAATTTAAAGTAAAAAAGGCGTGGATAAAAAAGCTTCCCAAGTGTGAAAATCAAATTAGTTTAATGTCCCCTAATCTTATAACGCAAAGCGCAGCGTTGAGTTCCGCCATTTACCACCCAGGCTAGAATTCATCTGGAAAGTCTTAACACTTGCTTTAACATTCTTTCTGCTGATGCTGATTTTTTCACAAAAAAAATTTTCAAGTCACAAAATTTTTAAAGAAATTTAAAACTTTAAAATAGATTTTTATAACTCACCAAGCATAAGCTTCTTGCCCACCATATTGATAGTGAGTCCCACCCACAGCGCCGTCGGCACGCAACTCAACGCCACCACCAGCGTGTGGATGTACACCTTGTCGTCTATACCTTGTAGACATTCTTTACCCTGGGCAAGTTAAATATATTTACCAGTTTTTCTTATAGTTTTTCTTATTATTATAAAATGTGCTTAAAAATAAAAATATTAGGAATAATTCGTTAAATCTCAAGATTGGAACGAATGTCGTGGCGCAGAGGCACAAGCGTGCGACTGTAAACGCGACAGGTTGTGGGTGGTTTAATATTTTCATTACTTGGGCTTGTCACGATAATCTCAAAATATTATATATACATACATACATAGCTTCACGCTGTATCCCGCATATAGCAGGGTAGGCAGAGAGAACCTAGTGTTAAGACATGCCGTTCCTCACTTTCCGCCGAATTGAGGCATTGCGTGCTGAGTGGCGGAACTCAACGCCGCGCTTTGCCTTCTTATCAAACCCAGGAAATAAAAAAATCAATTTCCTGGAGTGGGAATCGAACCCACAAACCGTTGCGTTTACAGTGGGCACTGCGCCACGACAGGCGTTTATACTGACAGAAAAGTCTAAATATTATAATATACTTACAGAAAATTCACTCCTGGTAACATTAGCGGAAACTTCGCATACACCGGCCGACACGCCCGGGAACAGAGACGAGAACTGACTGAACCTCTCGAAGAGGTCCGGGAACCACATCATTAGTGTGTAGTAACTGGAAAACAATAAAACATATATTTGTAGGTTGGAAAAGTGGAAATTTTGGGTGACCTTTTAAGAAATGTATTAATAATACTAAATAATTATGCAGAAGGTAGGTAATGTCATATGAACGCATAATTTTATATACTAGAGTTCTCGTTGACGCGTTAACAACGCGTTATCTATCAATGAATATGTCACTTTATATAAACATGCATGTCAAATCGTGGTAGTTTGTGTAACATTTATTATTTAATTTAATATATTTTTTATGCATTATTTTAAAAAGATATTGTTAGTGTGGACTCCTCCGCTATATAAGCTATAAGTGTGCCAAGTTTCATTCTCCTCCGTCCACTTAAATTTCGTAAAAAGAGATCCAACGTTTTTCCTTCACGTATTAATATATAGATGAATAACTTATATAAATATACTTTAAAAGATCTTATACAGAAAAATATTAAATAGAAATTTATAAAAAGCTAAATGTAACAGAATTTGAACCTGCACCTTTTAAAACCGTGAAAGACATGTTATTTGTGAGTAAATAACATTTTGAAAACACCCATGAAAATGATCATTTTTAAAAATATTTCTTAGGTAGCTTTAATTTATAAATAATCTTCAGAGATGCTAACAACAAACATACGTAATATTCGCAATAAATTATTTTTATTTACCCTATTATATGCACGAGATAGCAAACATTAAAAAACAAATTAAGGTCCACCCCTCCATCTCAAATGAAGACGGAAAGTTGAGAGCAGAGTGTCTAGACACTTTCTCTCTGCCACGGAGAAGAAACTAACCTGAACATCAATCCAAAATCGACGAAGCAGCACAACACCAGCATGCCGATGTACGGTGGCGTCACCAACATCTTCTTGCGTTGCCAAAAGGAGTTCCATCGCTGACGCCATGTTAGCGGCGTTTTTGTTTCGTTTCCATTCGGATCTGCTGTTACTACTTCTTCTTCATCTGAATACGCGCTTATCATTGATTCTACCTGATAATATAATAATATGTATTTGTTATAATTCGATTCCCACTCCAAGAAATGGAATTTTTCATTTCCTGGGTTTGGTAACAAGGCAAAGCGCGGCGTTGAGTTCCGCCACTCAGCACGCAATGCCTCAATTCGGTGAAAACTGGGGAACGGGGTGTCTTCACACTAGGTTCCCTCTGTCTACCCTGCTATATGCGGGATACAGCGTGAAGCTATGTATATATGTATATATATGTTTAATAACTAGCTTCTGTTCACGGTTTCACCAGCGTGGCGTATTGTTAAAAACTAAAATAAAAAAAATCTTTATAGAACGTACTTTTTATAATATTCTAGGATACAAACTACGAGTGTATTGTTGTCACGTTTCATTTTAATTCGTTCAGTAATTTTTGCGTGGATATAGCTTAGTATTTTCATTTTCTAGGTTTGATAAAAAGACAAATCGTGGTGTTGAATTCCGCCACTCAGTACGTAATACCTGAATTCGACGGAAAGTGGGGAACAGAGTGTTTTAGCACTAAGTTCTCAGGTTCCCTCTGCTTACCCTGCTATATGCGTGTAATGCAGTAAATATATTTTCTACAATTATAAAACTTACAGGAAAATCCTTTTCCTCCAACCGCGTATTAACAACGAATATCCTCTGCAACACAGACAGTGCCTGGTCCGCCTTGTTCGCGTACAACAAGTAGCGCGGGCTCTCCGGAAACGGAAGCAAGAGGAGCACCACGAGGAGGCTGGGGATACCACACGCGGCCACGAACACCCGCCATGACGTGTATTGGAAATCTGCTCCTTCTGCTGTTAAGTTGAATCGAGGGTCCTGGATGATGAGCCAGGCGATACCTGGAAGGATTTTTAATTTTATTTTAAAATAATTTTGAGGCTATTGCGCAGTGGGGCAGGGTCTATCAATGTGGTTGTGGATTCGATTTTCATTCAGGGCAATGATAGGGAAATGTGGAAAAAAGAATGACTCTAAAATATTACTTTTCTGAATTTATTACGAATGGTTTAGTGTCCATCGAACATACCTAACAATCATTTTTGGTTATAACTAAATATATGAAAGAAAATTTAAACGAATAGGAGTAAGTAAAAAATTTATTGTGAAGAAATACATCAAGACGCATTTACATTTTGGTCATAAATACATAGTCTACCTGTGACTACAAATTGTAAAGTATTTGCAACGTCGGGCTTCCAAAGATTTATTCTCGAATACCAAAATAAACACGATTAATCTAGTTAAAATAGTTTCATTTAAAATAACATACGTCTCCTAGATACTCTTGGCTAGTGATTAAAATTCAATTAATGTTGAAGCAAAGAATTCTAGATTCATTTATATTTTCTATATAACGCCTGTCGTGACGCAGAGGCACAAGCGTGCGAATGTAAACGCGACAGGTTGTGAGTTCGGTTCCCATTCCAGGAAATGTTAGTATTTTCTGGGTTTGGTAACAAGGCGAAGCGCGGCGTTGAGTTCCGCCACTCAGCACGCAATGCCTCAATTCGACGGAAAGTGGGGAACGGAATTGTTGTAAGAGAACGGAATGTCTTAACACTAGATTCTCTGTGAGATACAGCGTTAAAAAAAATAATAATAAATAATGTATATTTTTATAAAAAACACGAATATTTATGAGTAAAGACTATATGCGTATTTTTTTATCTATATTATTACCCCGATAGATGTCATTAAATGTTACCTGGTAACAAAATGGTCCCGAACGTCCAGAACACCTCCAACCTGCACAGCATCACATCTCGATGCCTCAACGAGAGGAAATCTCCAAAGTATGGGAAAACGAGACCAGTCGCCCCAATAATTCCGAATCCTGAGAAGAATCTGGAAATTATATATAAATTATATTAAAATTACTTAAAAAATTAATACAGTCAAAAGTCTATGAAATTTTAAAAATCATGTAATTCTATGTCATTGATTAAACAGATTTCTAGAAACTAATTTAGCATAAGCATGAGCTTACACTGAACAATAAGGTGGTATCGTGGAACTCCTGTCGTGGCGCAGTGGCACAAGCGAGTCACTGTAAACGTGGCAGGTTGTGGGTTCGATTCCCACTCCAGGAAATGGAATTTTTCATTTTCTGAGTTTGGTAGCAAGGCAAAACGCGGCGTTGAGTTCAGCCACTCAGCACGCAATACCTCAATTCGGCAGAAAGTGGGGAACAGAGTGTCTTAACACTAGGTTCCCTTTGCCTACCCTGCTATATGCCATTGGCTATGGGTTCAATTCTCACTGAAATAATTGATTATATTTAAATTATCTTAATTTTTCCGTTCTAGTACAACAAAACGCGGTGTTGAGTTCCGCTACTTCACACGCAATATCTCGAATTTGGACGGAAGGCGGTAGGCAGAGTGTTGTGACACTACTACTCTTTGACTACACTAGAAAAGCTGTGAAAAAGAGATATTCTTACATGTATGTGCATGTCACATAACTACAAACACTAACCTACAAAACTACAATAGGAATACTAAATGTATCACTAACCTGCAAGCCAGAAAAGCAGGGAATGACTGCACCAGACTGGACAGGAACGCGGCGAGTGCATCTAGCAACAACGCACCGATGATGGCCTTCCTCCGCCCTCGGGCATCTGCCAGGTTGCCCCAGAAGTAGGAGCCTACGCACATACCTGGAAATTGAGATTGAGTCAACATTTTTATCTTGCCATTCACACTAGATGCTTCTTGTGACTTTGCGTGGTTTATTTTATTTATTTTTATATATTTATTTGGTTTACCAGCAAGTGTTAGACAATAAAAAGCAGAATAAAAAATCAATATTATACACCGAAAGTCTATGCGCAATAATAGTACGTAAAAATAATTGTACGAAATAGCGCACAATTATATTTAAGGTAAACACTGCAAAAATATAAAACCCGTTTTTTTTTCATATCGATTTCAAGGTCTTCACTCCCAAAAGAGTGTTCATGCAAAATTTCAGACTTCTGTGGCCAGTATTTTCACATGTACCTTGTCTCTTAGTCACTCAGTAACTGAGAGACGACGTACATGTATTTCGCGACATTAGTGAAAATTATTATTTTTGCTAGATGCGTAACTTAACGCTGTAAATTATGGTATTAAACTGAAGAAACAACTATACATATTAAATAATAAATTTAAATTATTCTTCTATTTAAACTCTAATAAACAACTACCGTATTCAGACACATTGACATATTCTGTCTGTCCAAAATGAACAGAATATTTTTTAATTTCCTCGTTATGGTAAGACTAAGTACACCATTGATTTCCGCCACACAATATGCTTTATAGAACAAAAATGAAAAAAGGATTTGCTTGACACTAGAAATAGAATCTCACTTGCTACCGTGCTATGCTGAAAAAAGTGTCAACAATTTTTTTTAATATTAAATACAACCAATAACCTATAAGAGGAGTAGCGGTAAGTCTTCCCTTATCGCTCGAAGATAAATTGAAGTCGCACTCAGCGGCCGGCAACACAAAGCTGAGTGTGGTAGTACTGAGCGCGCACACCGCGTACACCGCGCCACATGACATGAGAAGGAGCCATTGGAAACATCCATAACCTGGAAACAATAACAAAAGGAGATTAAACATGCTTCCTTAGTTTGTACTGAGTAGAATAGGTAGTGTCGTGACACTGTGTTCCTTTAGTGACTACTTGCTGTTGTACCTACTGATTCTAAAAGGAATAATAACATGGATATAGATATAATGATTAATAGTTTGTATACTTATCATATTAATAAGAACAAAAATTAAGTAACGCCAGTCGTGGCGCAGAGGCACATACGTGCGACTGTAAACGCGACAGGTTGTGGGTTCGATTCCCACTCCAGGAAATGTAAAAGTTTAGTATTTTCATTTCCTGGGTTTGGTAACAAGGCAAAGCGCGGCGTTGAGTTCCGCCACTCAGCTCGAAATGCTTGAATTCGGCGGAAAGTGGGGAACGGAATTGATGAAAAGTCTCTTAACACTAGGTTCTCTGATTCCCTCTGCCTACCCTGCTATATGCGGGATACAGCGTTAAGTTAAGAAAACCAAGTCTAATTACTTCAGAATCCTTATTTCCTTACTAATATTATAAATGTGAATGTAAGTTTGTTTATTACGCTTTCACGCCAAAACCACTGAACCGATTATCATAAAACTTTGTACACATATTATTGTGGTATAGAAAAGGACATAGGATACATTTATTTCTATTTTTTTTTTTAGACAATATAACTTATTATTAGACTATTAGAGTAATTTCTTTTGCGTCCAAATGACAGTACACTACTTGACACGTGACACGACGACGTACGATTACGTGACAGTACAGTACATTACTTTTTTTGTCAATTTATTTTTGCCACGCTTCATGAACTTTCTTAAAAAAAAAGAAAGTATATTATTCTGTCCAAGAATACTATAATGATGTCAATGTGTGGAATTAAATGCTGTTGACGCTCACCCGGGAGTCGGGAGTCGGGAGGCTTGTCATAGTTGTATATTTATTGTAAAAATTTTATTTGAAAAGAGCAACTGTTGAGTTTGTTGCCAGCTCTTCTCAGCAGAACTGCCTTCCGAGACGGTGGATATAAGAATATTTTGATTTTGATTTTTTTAAATAGTATTTATATTAAATAGTATACTGAATGAGGAGTACGGAGTGTTTTGACACTCTTCTCTGCGTCTCCTATAATATGTGATGAAAAACCTTATAAATATGAAAAACCTTATAAGTTTTATTTCCATAATAAATCAGCGAACATTGTAATAACAGGTCCATTGCTACCATTCATTAGCTCAAGTGATCTTAATAGCCAATGATCGTCTATAAATAAATAATAAACTGGAGTTACAATATTTTGTATTGTTTTCGTTTTTTATTATAATATTGCCTTCATATTTATTTTCATAGTTTCATAGTTCTCCGCTTTCCACCTGAGTTCAGTAATTGCGTGTTTAGTGGCGCAACTCTATGCCGTTTTGTCTTACCAGAAATGAAAATAAAATAATTTATTATAAAAAAATATTTCCTCAAGTTGGCAACGAACCCACATACATTGTGTTTATGGTCAGACTCTGATCCACTGCACAGTTAGCCTACATTTATAGTCTATGTAAATGTAATTCGTGTAAGCAAGTGATTTTTAAGTAAAGGGTGTCCCAAAATTAACGCAAGATTTGACTTTGCCGCCATTTGCTATTATATTCATTATTCATTCGCTATTAAAAGACTAAAATGACATTTTCTATTTAATTCAAATCTTGCGTTAATTTTGGGACACCCTATATTATGTTATAGTATTAACCGTTGCGTTAGGTGATTGATAGAATCATTGAAACAATCACGTTAACTGAATATTTAAATTTTATTTTTTGATATTTGCAAGTGGACGGGCGAAGCGAACAAGAGACGAACCTCCCTATTTTATAGAATTTTGAGTTCTGTTCTCCACTTTCGCCTAAATACGACACATCTTGTGTTAAATGGCGGAAGTTAACGCAGCTTTGTACTTCCATAGTAAAGAAATAATAAAAATTTAAATATAATTCTCTCATATAGGTAATTGAATACACAACCGTTACTTGTACAATAACACTCTGTGCCACTGCGCCACGATGGCCTTCGTCCTATTTATAATGAAAATACAAAATTTGCAACAATTTCTCAGTATTACATATCAAGAAGTTAACACTTCAATGAGTCTACACGTACAATGTACATGTACGTTAATATGAATAATTTCCAGACGAGTTAACTTGTTCGAGCTGTTTAAATTGGAGGTCACCCCCAACCCCTACCCCTGTTTAACGCGAAAATGTTATTTGCATAATATATTTATTATTTTTTATATTATGAAATGACGTAATAATGTTGAAAGTTCAAAGTTAAATAAAAAGTCTGGGTTCAAAGTATCATTTAGGTCGAAATATAATTAAAATAAAAAAAAACACCGACTTCCGAAAAAAGGAAATTATTATTAACGCTTGTAGTGGCGCAGAGGCACAAGCGTGCGACTGTAAACGCGACAGATTGTGGATTCGATTCCCACTCCAGGAAATGTAAAATTTAGTATTTTCATTTCTTGGGTTTAGTAACAAGGCAAAGCGCGGCGGTGAGTTCCGCCACTCAACACGCAAGGCCTCAATTCGGCGGAAAGTGGGTAACAAAATTGTTGAAAGAGAATGGAGTGTCTTAACAATAGGTTCTCTGGTTCTCTCTGCCTACCCTGCTATATGCGGGGTACAGTGTAAAAAAAAATTAAAATTATTACTAATGACTCAACTACTCGTCAGATTTAAGGAAGGGCTGGGAACGAGACGAAACAAATATGCATTATTTATGGGAAGGATAAGTCAAACGAGCGTCGAGGTCACTTGATGTTAAGTGATTACCACCGCCTACTTTGACTTTACTTTAGGCAGCCGATTGTCTACAACTTAAATGGAACAAACAAAATCTACAAATGTAATACCAGGCTTAGTTTAAAGGTCCCCCAAGTGGAAATCGAACCCGTTTACAGCAACTTTATTGTGCCACGATGGCCTGAATTCTATATTTTTTCTTTTTAAATGAAATATTTATTAAACATTTATATAACTATATATTCATATTCAATTAAGCAAAAAGTAACCATTATTTTCATTTCTCAGCATGTTTAATTTCACCACTCACCAATGTTTCGTAGTCAGGCAGAAAGTGTAAAACGGACTGTCTTGACAGTAGCTTCTTTCTGACTACCCAACTATGCGCAAAAAAGCGTGAAGTTATACATATCATTGCATTTTTTTTTAACTTCACGCTGTATCCCGCATATAGCAGGGTAAGCAGAGGGAACATGGGAACCTAGTGTTAAGACACTCCGTTCTCTCTTTAACAATTCCGTTCTCTACTATTTTTTATATTTTTTAATTTTTTATTTCCAGTTGCATATTTCTTAAGTAGGAAAAAAATGACGTTTTCCATACTCTAGACAGCCCACAGATATAAAAGAAAAATACAAAAAACAACAAGTACACAGTATTAGTAATATTATCCGAGTAATACCAGGTTTAGGGGTTGCGGCTAACGCGATTCACTAGATCCAATTAATTCGGCGCCTCACGGTCGCGGACTAACATTGATTTAGCCTTTGCCTATCGCTTTTGGTTGACCTATGAGGTAATAGGATATTAACTAAATTTAAAAATGGAGATTGTCTAGATGATGGCTGGTGCCTCTGGTGTGGTCCCCATTAAATTTATTTAAGACTTGACGAGTAGTTTTTGAGTTATTCGTAATAATTTTCTTTAAAGTTAGTTTTCTTTTCATGTTCTAATCTTAATTATTTACTTATATAATATTATATCAAAACTTAAAGGAAAAACAATAGATATCTTTTTATGACCACTGAAGACGGCGGAAAATGAAATTTGTCATAATTAAAGTTTATATGGACAAGAAATGCAGAAAACCAATATATTTTTATAATAATTATCAAAAATATATTAAATTAATAATAAATAAATATTACTTACATTACCATATATGTATGTTTATGACATACACCTTTTTATAAAGTGACATGTTGACATATTGCTAAAGAAACTTATATTTTACACATCAATGGTCAATGATCAAAAGTAGTAACATAAGAAATCTAAAAACCCATGGTAGCGCAGTAGAAAAGCATCAGACTGTAAACACATTTGATTGTAGGTTCGATTCCTATTGCCCTTGAGGAGGAATGATTACGTTGAAATGTTTTCATTTCCATCTTTATTTATCCTTATAAGACAAAGCGTTATATGTCTCGAATTCGATCTGAAAACGATAAACAGAATGTCTAACTGAAAAACATTACGGAGTGTCTTAATATGAAGTTCTCTGCAGTGGCGAGGCGTCCATACAACTCGATTTCCATCGGCTTGCCTAACTTTTCAAAGTACAAATATTAGACATAAAAACAAAAAAAGTTCGCCAGTTAAATGTGGAGCTCCAAAAAACGATGTCAAGCAACGTGTGAGAGCTAAAAAAAAAGTCGCCAGGAAAATATTGGGCATAAAAGTGCAAAAAACAAGCTCTGACATCTTTAAGAATAAAAATTTTAAAATCTTCAATTAAAATCTTCTAAAAAAAAGGTCATCGCCAAAATTCGATAGTGAAATTACTAAATACCTTCACATCCTATACCACTTTCCCTAAATATATCGGCTTCCCTAAAAATTACCGGCTTCCCTAAATATACATCGGCTTCCCTTAATTTACCGGCTTGCCTAACTAAAATTTTTACCTCTCGACACTGGTTCTCTGCTTACCCGGCTGCTGAACATGTGTGATGTGTGACTACAAAGATAAAAGCCTGTCGTGGCACAGAGGCACACGCGTGCAACTGTAAACGCGACAGGTTGTGGGTTCGGTTTCCACTCCAGGAAATAGAATTTTTTTGGGCTTGGTAACAAGACAAAGCGCGGCGTTGAGTTCCGCCACTCAGCACGCAATGCCCCAATTCGCCGGAAAATGGGGAACAGAGTGTCTTAACATTAGGGTTCCCTCTGCCTACCCTACTATATGCGGGATACAGCGTGAAGCTATGTATGTATGTACAAAGATAAAGAAGAAACATACTCGTTACGTACTCGTATAATCAAACAATACCCTTCACAAGACTAACAGCACGTGTTATTTTGTTATTTTTGTTTCTCATTCTATTTTTACCGCGCTCACTCCCCACGTCAGCTGTCTCTGTATTTACTAACTGATCTTTGATACCTGTGCTTCGAATGTAATTGCTGTCATAAAGTTTTTATTAGTGTACTAGAAGAAAGTAGGTTAAGCTGGCGTTCCTGGCGATCTTTTTTTTTAGCCCCACCTTTCTTGACCTTGTTTTTTTGAAAACTCAATTACAAATTCATACCTAGCTCGTTTTTGTTTTTTCTAGGTTTCATACTTGTACTTTAAAAAGTTAGGCAAGCAGGTGGAAACCGTGTTGTATGGACGCCTCGCCACTGCTAAGCTCTCTAAACTATTGTTAGATTATATAATAAATACTTTAATTAATATATGTCTTAAGTTATAAAATACTTGCATAAAGTAAATATATTAAATTTATTAGCTAGGGTTTATATTTTACCATTAATAATTTAAAAATAATACGGCAGCCATTTTGATTATTTCTGAACGTGAGGGGAATGAGAATAAAAAGGCGGGAAAAGGACGACGGGCATTTTGCCGAATGATGTTGTTGAATTTACTGAATAGATTACGAAGCAATTAAAGTTAAGCACCATTTTTGTTTTTTTTTTTAGCTTCACGCTGTATCCCGCATATACTAGGATAGGCATAGAGAACCTAGTAGTGTTACGACTCTCCATTCCCCACTTTCAGCCGAATTGAGGCATTGCGTGGTAAGTGGCGTCATTCAACGCCGCGCTTTGCCTTTTTACCAAACCCAGGAAATGAAAATACTAAACTAAGCACCATACTTCAGCTATTTATTACAATGTATACGAGATATTAAAATGAATTATTTTATTAATATGGAAAGGTAAACTTAAACTTTTTCCCTTCTTTATGACAATTTTGAGGGTGGAAGGTTATAGAATTTGGCACAGTTAAAGTTTATATAGAGAAGAAGTGGATAAAATTTTATTTATAATAATGTAAAACTTAGAAATAGAATAAATTAATAAAATAAATATTACAGACGGCACTATTGGTTTCACATTTACTTTTATGTGAAATGACATATCCGTTGCTAAGGCAAACCGTAAACAGGTTCTCTAGTACTTATAAATACTCGATTTTTTTTAATTTTTATGATAACATTCAATTAGTCTTCATCAAAAATTAGAACTAGCGACCCGGTTGACGCGTTAACAACGCGTTGTCTTTATCAATGTATAATATGTGTATGTGACTTTATATAAAAGTAAATGTCAAGCCATGGTAGTGTGTGTAACATTTATTTTATTAATTTAATATACTTTTTATGCATTATTTGAAAAAAAAAATTGCATTCTGCACTTCTTCTCTATATAAACTATAAGTGTGCCAAATTTCATGCTCCACCGTCCGCGTCATTTTAAAATCGTATCGTAAAAAAGGATCCAAAGTTTTTGCTTCACGTATTTATAAATAGATTATCATCTGCTCAATTAATTTCATAGGTTTACATGTTTTTAATAATATTTTGTAACTCCACTCTTAACACAAACATATTTAGGTAGTCAGAAGGAACCTTGTGTTAAGATACTCCTTTTCGTTTCGCGTCCAAATTCAATAAATTGCTTGTTAAGTGAAGGAATGCAATGCTGAGTTTTATCAGAGCGGGGAAATGAAAATAATTTAAATACGAGTATAATCATTCCAGCGAGTGCGCAACGATAGCCTAATTACTTATAATTTGTATTTAGTAAGATTTAAATAGCGTCTTGTTCAACAATAATTTCAAATGTTTCTTGCCGGTTAAATTCATAAATCGTTGTTAGGAAAGATAGCCTAGTGTTAAGACACTCCGTTTTCCACTTTACGCCGCACATTGCATGCTCAGTGCCACTCAACTCCACGCTTTGCTTTTAATCGTACATATAAGTATATGAATAATGTTTGAAAAAATGTTAATTATTTACAAACATAGCTTCACGCTGTATCCCGCATATAGAAGGGTAGGCAGAGGAAACCTAGTGTTAACACACTCCGTTCCCCACTTTCCGCCGAATTGAGGCATTGCGTGCTGAGTGGCGGAACTCATCGCCGCGCTTTGCCTTGTTACCAAACAGGAAATGAAAATACTAACATTTCCTGGAGTCGGAATCGAACCCACAACCTGTCGCGTTAACAGTCGCACGCTTGTGCCTCTGCGCCACGACAGGCGTAAAATTATTTCTTCTATTTAAAAATATTGAAATCAGTTACAACAACTTCTCATAACAGTTGTATATTATTTTTTGAAAATAACATTTTCAAGGTAAGTTCCGACTGAAACTTTTGGAAATCTATTACATTATGATAAAAATTTTAGCAAAAATTGGCACATTGTCTTGTGCCAAACATCTCAAATTCAAAATCAATATTTGACAGTAAATTAGTAGGCAGTCTTCAGTTATATTCATTTTATTTACAATTTTATAATTTTCATGCATCTCATTACGAGGTAAAGACAGACATATAACTGCTTCACGTAACTTCCGCCCAAACTGATATTGAGATCAAGGAAACATATATATGGAGCAAAAGTGGGTAGTAAGAGCGGTAGGGGGAGAACTCGGTTGACCTTTAATGATACTGAAGGAAGGTCACGTAAAAAGCATGAGGGCTTCTCGGAGAACATGAATAAAGTGGCGAAAGAAGTACGTTGGGACCGCAGCGTTTGGGACTCCGTTCTCTTTAACTACCCCTCTAGGGAAAAGCGTGAAGCTAAGAAACATATATATGTATGTACGTTTGATATTTAAAATATATACATTCCGTCAAATTAAATTCAAACTTTAAACCAACGTGTAAGACACGCTAACTACCACAATGACGTTTCTTCACAATATTTATACAATTTACATCAACTGATATACCCGTATCAGGTGTATAAGTAAATAAATTACATACATAATTATCAAGACAGGCATTTTCAATTTAAATTTTATCTATAAATTCTGTTTATGTATTATTGAAAAACCTAACCTGAAAGTATTTGACTTGCTTGAATTTGTATTTAGTCATTTATTCATCCACTCTATAACGCCTTAACGCCTGTCGTGGCGCAGAGGCACAAGCGTGCGACTGTAAACGCGACAGGTTGTGGGTTCGATTCCCACTCCAGGAAATGAAATTTTTCATTTCCTGGGTTTGGCAACAAGGCAAAGCGCGGCGCTGAGTTCCGCCACTCAGCACGCAATGCCTCAATTCGGCGGAAGGTGGGGAACGGAGTGTCTTAACACTAGGTTCCCTCTGTCTACCCTGCTACATGCGGGATACGGCGTGAAGCTATGTATGTATGTACTCTATAAATAAATCAATACCAATATGATACCTATAAATATTTAAAAATATATATATATTCAAGTCGACTTATCAACCTATTACCGCCCAGTACAGATATAGCGTATCACAATTTTCCTCAACAGTCGTGCACTTTTTGAACCTCAGCCAAATCTGAATCGTCGTCGTCGGCCTAGCGGGAACGCACCGCACGACGGACAAGGCTACATAATTGTACACAGATTTACGTTGACAACGTATGCAACGCTTGTTTTCGTTGACCTAGTTCATGTATTTTGTGGATATTCACTACTTTATTTATTTGTAGTTCTATTTTCAATAATTTTGTAAAACATAAAAACAGGAAAATATTTTTTCCTGTTTTTGTTTACTTTTTCGTATAGAAGGGTAGTCAGAGAGAAAATAGTGCCAAAATACTACATTCCGCCCCAATTTGAGAGATTACGAGTTGAATGGCGGAATGTGCGCTTCTTACCAGAACCAGATATACATATATCTGTTTTCTTAGAAATTTTGGAAAACCCTGTAAACACCCCCATACATTTCTCAAAGAAATTAGATGCCAAATTTCAACATTCTATATGCATTTGGCTGTTCGATGTCTACTAGTCACGTAGTGAGTCAATATGCCTACTAATATTTGTTAAGATATATCTATGTTTGTTATTCTTTTACGCAAAACTACTAAACCAAAAGTTTTATTGATCATTTCGTCGAGTTCACATGAAGCGGTATATTCCTGTGCGTCATACGACTATCCGTTAATGTAACCTAAATAGAGCAATGAAAGCGTTAACGATTCTCAACAAATAAACAAAATATGGGGATATATATATCCTATTAGACTTTTAATATGATTATTGATGTTATAATAAATGCTTCCATCGTGGCGTCTTAGGTTAGCCTGATTGTAAACGCGATAGGGTGTAGGTTCGATACTCACTGAGGGAATCAATCAAATCAAAGTCAAAATGTTTTTTATTCAAATAGGTTATTACAAGCCCTTTTGAATGTCAATTTACAAAAGAAGTCAGTAGTGTGTTAGTGTCAGTCCTAACGGAAGCTACCACCGGCTCGAAAGACAGTTCTGCTGAGAAAGCGGGGCGTTAAGTTCCACCACTTACCACACAATGTCTAACTTTCAGACGGATAGCAAACGGCGTGACGTATGCCTGATTCAAAAATCAAAAATAAAAAAAAACAAATTATTCTTTATTCAAATAAGCTATTACAAGCCCTTTCGAATCGTTAAAACGACATGTTTTAACGATTCGTTAGGGCTCAAAACATGTCAGTAGTGTCAGTCAACAAACAATAAAATAAATAATAACTTAGGACAATTTCACATATGTAAAGTTCGATAACGACTACTATAGCTTAGAACCGTGTTGTAGTCATTAACGTCCTCCTCCATAAATATAATAATAATAACTTTATATTGGATAAAGTGCGGTGTTAAATTTCACAGTCTACAAATAAGCATAATGAAAGAAAGAAGTTACTTACTAGTTCTTTTCCTATAGTCAAATATTTGCGAAAAAGCTATTAAGCTCGCGCTTAACTTAGTATATATATGTTTTATGATCTATTCTTTAGCCAATACATAAATTATTTGTTACATATTTATAATATTAATAGGTATATTACTGATATGAATATTTAAAGGGACATTTATATTTCTGAGAGCCATCGTGGCGCAGTGGTGACGCCTCTGAGTGTAATCAGGATTGGTTGCGGATACGATACTTACTTGGGGAAATGGTCATTAGGGCAAGTACGAAAACTTGCGACAAAGTATTTGTATCGTTATCGAAAGCATTTTTTGTATGGGAAAACTTAAGTTCCTCTTATACACGGTACGCTTTTAACGGTTACGCACGGTAGGGACGTTTTTTAATTCCCATACAAATTATTTTCTTCTTTTTCGTGCTTGCCCTACATATTTAAATTATTTTCATTTCTCCGCGCACTACAATGTGTGGCGTTCAGGTCTGCCAATCAACACGCAAATCTCTCGCTCTCGGGTGGAAACTGGAGAACGAGTGTCTTAACACTAGTGTTCGCGTACTTAGAATGAGATTTTTTTTTAACTTCACGCATCTTGTATGTGCATATTGTATCCTACATATAGCAGGGTAGGCAGAGGGAACCCGAGAACCTAGTATTAAGACACTCCGTTCTCTTACAACAATTCCGTTCTCCACTGAGATTTATTTAAGAATATATATGATGATGATGATGATGATGATGTCCTCCTAGACGTATCCGTCGACAGCGACACACTGATTTGCCAGGTGTCATCTGCGCGGGAATATGTTATAGTATGTAAGTGTGTGCGCATACACAGCCGCACTCTCTCGTCCGCTCGTTCCTTATTCCAATGGAACGGAGTACCGCTACGATCAGAGGAACGATTGGATGCAGTTTCTGGCCGACGGTAACTGCACGCGCCCTTTACCGTCGCCCTGGGCCATCCACCTTGCCTTGCTGGTTCACCAACTCCGCCAGACCGTTTTGCACTATCTGCGTTGGGCTGCCATCCTCGTCACCGAACCAGACTTTTGTGCTTAGCAGGAGGGAACTGCGTAGTGGGACTTCTGCATTTTTTTTTATCACTTATATTAACTAAATCTTGATGTATTTCATTTGTATGGATTTCTTCTCGTTCGTTTTCTAAATATTTGGTTTTGTATTTCACTGAAATTTTAGCATTTATTATTATTTATAGCAAATTTTTGGTTTGACGTGAAAAATTTTGACGTTCCTTGACAATAGAAATACTATATAAGAATATATATAGTACTATAGTAAAACACGTGTTATTCCCTTGAACGGTTTTGGACACTAAAAATAATAAATTTGCAACGATACCGTATAGTATGTGCGAGATACATCATATTTATATATAGGTCATTAGTTAACTATCACAATTCATTTTATTTAAACTAACAACTAAGGTTCTATGTTCTGTAGGTTATCTGATTCAAAATTTTGCAGACTTAGTAATCTGTAAAATCTTTATATATATATATATATATATATATATATATATATATATATATATATATATATATATCTCAGTCTTCAAAGTCAAAGTCAAAGTCAAATAATTTCATTCAAAATAAGAAGTTACAAGCTTCATTTTTTGAACGTCAAATAATTTACCACCGGTTCACTAAATTTAATGCCTCAGACCTGAGAAGAGCCGGCGCAAGAAACTCAGCGGGACTGGATCGAGCACTTTATTCCCAAGGTGTGTTATCATTTATAAAATCACTAATTAGGTAATAACCTTTAACACACAAACGTCTTTTTACAATTTTTTAAATTGTAAAATGGAAAGTTCTCGGACGTTTTCTGGATTCTTCAAATAATACACACTCAAAAAAAAACAGGGCGAAAAGCTAGTATAAATCAAATTAAATTACTTTATAAATATCTCAACTACGCTTAAGAATATTATCATCTTATCGATGTATTTAGTGTTAAAATTGCCCACGCGTGGGTGTGGGGTTAATGCACTCATTTAAATATATTTAAAGGTGACAGACGTTTCTTTGTTTCATAATAAGTGTAAGAATTTTAAGAAAGAAAAATGTGTATATAATATTGAATTTTAGTTCAGTGGCAGTACTAAGTATAGCCAAGGTCGTGACTTCAAATCGGAATGTTTTCTTTTATTTTAAAAAGCAGCTTTAACAGAAAGTGTTCAGTGTCAAGACACTCCGTTCTCCGCTTTACACCCTAATTCGAGACACTACGTATTCAATAGTGGAACTCAACGTCATATTTTGTCTTTTGCTTTCCCTGGTCTGTCAGTTAAATGATAATGATTTAAATATAATCATTTATTCAAGTATATCGAACCCACATTCATAGCGTTTATAGTGAGACGCTGCCCCACTGCGCCATGATGGCCTCATAATGTCTGATGGGACAAAGCAACATCAATTACTACAATTTGTCATTGAGGGTTAAGCCACCAGTGAAAATACTGACTACTGTAAAGTGTTTAAAAGATTAAGTCTTTAAAAGATTCTTTTGTTCCAAATTATATCTGTTTTAATAATATGACAGAGTGTCTCGACACTACGATGGCCTAAAGGTCTAGTAGAACATGATAACAAAAACCTGAATATACATTCTTTAGTTTCTATGAAATATGTTCTTTTTTATAGAAACACAAGAAACAAAATTACAAAAAAGAAGTCTTTAACCAAGCATGTCTTCAACGTTGACATTCAAGAAAAATATTCAGCCAAAGAAATTGCTATTTTCTTTAAATATACTGCTAAATAATAAAAATTCTTATCAACAAGATACAATGATCGCCATAAATAATATGCAAAATAATTTAATTTTACTTCATTCGTATTTGTATCGTGACAAAAACAACTTCAAAACACCTAAATCAGGGGTGAGCAACCCGCGGCCCGCTTAATTATTTTTATGCGGCTTTATTTATATTACAAATACAGATTTTCTCCCCCTAATATATTAAGTGCTACTATTTTTTTTCAGATTTCATATTATTCTTGTAATCTAATGTTTACAATATGCATACAATTAAAAATACTATTAAGGACTATTAAATTAAAGAATGACAAAATTTCAAATTTGAATAGGCCCGTTGATAAATAATAAAAAATTAACAAAAAAAACTTTTTTCAAAGCAAAATTATTTAAAAAAAAACTCGAAAACTACGTGTCAAAACTAGATTTTAATAAAACCAAATAAGAAGCACTATCATTCATATAGAAAACAGAACCATAAAACGTAGTCCACCCAATAAAAAGATATACGGTAAAACACATTAAAAAAATTAATCGAAATGAGAACCTCCATTTTTAAAGTCGGTTAAAAGGTTGATCACCCCTGATCTTTAGTTAAAAAAATTCAAAGAAAAATCTTCTCGCAAGTAATTTTACGTGCGAATGATTGTATGTGAATCTATTTTTGTTTGTAAAAACGTAAACAGCGACTGGGCAGTGTCAGTCTCATTACAGGCATTGTTGTTAGCAATAAAAGCCGTATGTTCTGTAATTTATTGTAGTTTTAAACGATAGCTTTTTAACACACTTTTATTATGTATGTAACGGAAGCTTTGAACGTGATTTTGACCGACTTTGAAACGTAGTAATTTGGATTTTGGTTACTTATTAACCTGTTAACCGGGGAATAAACTTTGGTTAATCCATCTACAGATTGCAAGAACATGAAAATTCTTGACGCATCGTCAATATGACGGCATATATATAACCACTCTGAGATTTAATAGATAACAACAATGTAGAACGTAATGCGTTCAATATATAACGATTAATTTCCACGACGAAATATGTCGTCATGCCATTGTAGTACTTTTATGCATGACGAAATATTTCATCATACCCAGTTAACAGGTTAAGGGCCGAAGAAAATGATAATAATGTGAAAAAAATATTAGTTAAAAATACGCCTTAATAAAAAATCCACCTAAGTAATAAGACATAAATAGTTTAAATAGAAAATATAATATCAAAACACTCCTTTCTCCGCTTTCTGCCCGAATATAGAATAGAAACTATATTAAAAATTGTAGCGTGGGCAGAGGGAACCTGATAACCTAGTGTTAAGACATTCGGTTCGTAGAGTATTTCTAAAAAATAAAATGACAGTTGAAAAACTATGTCTCAGTTAACATATGACAAAAACGAATCCAAGATAATTAATATCTTAATAAATCTTGAGTCAATTTAAATAGGATCACGACAGAAAAACTCACTTACTACTCACTTAGTAAAAAATCATGGGGTAATACATAAAAAAGTACACTCGAATGGGGAACCTCATTTTTTGAAATCGGTTAAAAACTGTCGCATAATGTAAACAACTAAACATAATTTTAGTAGGGCTTAAAATATTGAGCGATGGATTTCCCCGTGGAAAGTCCCAACATTTAGCCGTCCGCGTCGCGACTGCACGCATGCAATTTTGATGATTGATATGAATAAATGAGCCTAATAAATCTGAAACGGCCTTCGTGGTGTACGAACAGTGTTTAAATGTAAGCGCTATGGTAGTGAGTTTAAGATCCTGGAAATACTTTTCTTTTTGTGATTCAGGCTCTTTTTTCGCATTTCAGGTTAGATACAGAGAACCTAGTGACAAGTCACTGTGTCCTCTACTTTCAGCCTGAAATTGAGACATTGCGTGTTGAGTGACGAAACTAAACCGCGTTTTTTGTACCTGTACGACGAAATGAATTTAGTTTTTTTATATAACTATCCCTTCGGTAGGGATCACCTTCGAGTAGGGAACCCAAGCAAAGTAAGATATCGTCGTTGTTTTCCATTTATATAAGTTTTGTGATGGAAAGCAAAATCGTATTATGTATAGCCAATTTAAAAAAAATAAAATATATCCTTTTTAAATTGTATTTAGAAATATATAAAACAAAATATTTAAATGACATAAATTCATATATATATATTTTTTCAGAACAAAAAGGATACCCGTCTACCTTACTGTAACAGAAGCTACTATGGCGGAGTGGAACACCTCTGACTGATTCTAACCGGACTGTAACCGCGATTGGTTGTAGATTCGATTCCATTCGGTGATGATGATGATTATATATAAATTATTTACATTTACCCGCTTTAGTAAGACGTTTTAGAAAACATGTGATATGACAATACGTAATATCTCTAAATCGGCTAGAAAGAGAAACACAGTGTCTTGACACTGGGTTCTTTCCCTCTATACAACTCTGCGGCGTAAAGCCTGAAGCTGAAAAAAACACTAATAGAAACTCATTTAGTTAAGCTAGATAAATGCACTGACCTTGGCCCTACCTCGTGACGTCACGGCCCTGCCCTTCGTTAGCTAAAAGCTTAATAGTCGATACCCGCCCTCAGCTATCTACTCACACCGGAAGGAGGAATGAGATTAGTGACACAAGGACACTAAGTTTACGGGTTGTAGTTAGTTTTAGTGTCTAGTTAGTGATTTTTATAGATTATAGAAAATAATATTTTATTATTTTTTAGAGACCTGTCGTGGCGCAGCAAGCGTGCGTTTCTAAAATCCACAATTTGGGGATTCGATTCCAACTCCAGGAAATGAAAATATTATTTAATTTAGTATTTTCATTTCTTCGCTCTAGTAATAAGGCAAAGCGCGGTTTTGAGTTCCGCCATGCAGCACGCAATGCTTGAATTGTGGCGGAAAGTGGAGAACGCAGTGTCTTAACACTAGGTTCTCAGGTTCTCTCTCCCTACTGTGCTATATGCGGGATACAGCGTGAAGCTAAAAAAAGATTTAAATTACAGTTAGTTTTCGTTTCTTTAAGTTTTCGTAGATATACCAAGAAATCCTTACTACGAGACGGATTTAAAGGAAAATTTACAGTAGCTTATACATGACAATAACACAGGTTACAGTTTATAAATATTTTGTGGTATTTTTTTTTATTAGATACTTACTTTTTTTTATTTATTAGATACGTACTATTTATATCCCACGACTTCTTCTGCGTGGATATAAATTAATCTCCAGGTTTTTTCCTGTCTTCTTATAAATATCAAGTAATCCACTCTAAGTACTCCCCTATTCTCCCCAAAGAGCTGAATGCCGAATTTAAGCTTTCTATGGTCAGTTGTTTCACCTGTACGTTGTCTGTCAGTCACTCAGA
>JAKGSA010000130.1:280859-390608 GCA_033558755.1 Philaethria dido
TATAATAAAATTAATCTAGTCTGCAACAGCAGTTGTAATATTTTATGTAACTAATTAATTTCAAATAAGTCAATATAATTTATTTGTAAGTATATCGGGTGCAGAATTTGGCAGGCACTGCGACTTAATCGTCGAAAGCGCACTTAAGTAAAACTAAAATATTGGTAATACCGGATTCAATTTCAGTCATCTTGTACTGTATACTATAATTTAAAAAAAAATGTGCCTTGTCAAATAACTATTATAGATAAGAGTATAAAAAATATAAATATTACTCTAGAGCTGGAATCAAACCTATGACTGTCAGTAAATAAAAAATAAAATTTGGACCTATATGGAGTCAGATTCTAAAACATATTTGAAGAAAAGGGTCAATATGCAATTTACGCACGCAGAAGTATAACTTTAGGAAAAGTATTCTACGAGAGAATCAATAATATAAACAGATAGGTGGTCAGATAATTGCAAAATATTCTTCAATTTTTAGCAAACTTTTAAAATAAATATATATATATATATATATATATATATATATATATATATTTATATATATATAGGTATATATATATATATACATATATACATAAGAGTATATATATATATATATAAGGCACAATCTTTATATATATATATAACAAGATTTGAATTAAATAGAAAAATGCCATTTTAGTCTTCTTTTTTAATAAAGGAATGAATAATGAATATAATAGCAAATGGCGGCAAAGTCAAATCTGCGTTAATTTTGGGACATCTTATATATATATATATATATATATATATATATATATATATATATATATATATATATATATATATATATATATATATATATATTTCTACGTCATACGTTATATCTAGTAATATATTATATTACTAAATAGGTAACGTATATGACGTAGAAATATATATATATATATATATATATATATATATATATATATATATATATATATATTTCTACGTCATATACGTTATATTTGAGTAATATTGCGCTATAGCTATTAAATTTCCATGTTTGTACCTTGGAATATATTTTCTATCTAATTCTCCATCCAAAATTATATTATGCTGAGTTACTTACATATCTGTTTGTTTCTTTTTCGTGACGCATATTCGTTACAAACGATTCTAAAAAAGTTACACTTCAAATATCGTAATTATCAATTAAAAAACAATAAACCAACCATTTCTACGTTAATGTCCAACAGTTGCGTTTTATTTCATTTCTCCGAGTGGTTCCTCAAACGAAACAATAAAATGTGTATAAATATGGCGTCAAGTCTTTGATCGCTGACATGTTTTGGCGGGAAAAGGTATTTTTGGGTGACCGCCATCTTGTTGACGTCAATAGGTGCGTTCCACAGAGTAATTATGTGTGGAATAAGTTTATGTGCACTTATCATAGTTTTATCACTTTTGATTAGGAATAATGACAAAAAAAGTGCATATAATAATGTTTTTTTCCGTCTACTTAATGAATACTACGAAAAAAAAATATTTTTTTTATTATTTTTGTTTCGTTTAAAAAATATTTATTTTCATAGTACTTAGTATTTACAACGCTTAGCTTATATCTTTATTATAAAAAAAATGTAAATTGGGTTTTTGACACTTAATGACAAAAATATGACAGATATTTGAATGGTGTTTTATACATAGATAATTAATTTTAGCAATACCTAGAAATTATAATATTCTAGAAAATATTTTTAATCTATATTCAGTATATATGACATTATTTACTCTTACAATTCTCAATCTTGCGCTCCTCAAAGGTCCCCGAAAAATTTACATGTAAAATTATAACTTACTAAGGACATTAGTTTAAGAACGGAAATTTTCTTAATAAACTTAATAAAATAATAACTGTATCCCGCAAATTCATTAACCCAGACCATAAAACCCTCCCATTTTCATAGGAATTTACAAAAATCCTCTATCTCTTGCTCCCTTATACTCCCTTATATAGGGTGTCCCAAAATTAACGCAACATTTGACTTTGCCGCCATTTGCTATTATATTCATTATTCATTCGCTATTAAAAGACTAAAATGGCATTTTCTATTTAATTCAAATCTTGCGTTAATTTTGGGACACCTATACTTCATATCAAATTTAAGCATTCTACGTCCAGTAATTTTCCCTGTATGTTATCTATCATTCACTCAGTAACGCAATCATTTTATATATAACTTATATTTTGGCTACCTCATAACTATGTTCATATTACCAATGACATATAACAAATTGCAATATAGTTAATACTGATAGTGTCCTAAAACCGTATATGTTCCAAGTAATAGCCGGTCTGACCTAGCGCTTAATGGCCTCGTAAATGTAACTAGTATTACATTCTTGACATTGAACATTATGTTATTTTCCACTATACTCGCTTTTCAGTTTTACGTTTTCAGTTTTGATGTAAAAATTTTGTTTTTTTTTACAAATTTTGAAAATGAGTTAGTGTTTAGTGATAAGTCACTGTTTTTCCATTTTTCCTTAATTTAGACTTTTCGAGATCTTTGCAGCGCATTGGGACGGCGTCTGATTAAGCACGATTGGTCTTGGGTTCGATCGCAGTATTTAAATATATATTATTTTTGAATTCTTATACACATACATACATAGCTTCACGCTGTATCTCGCATATAGCAGGGTAGCCAGAGGGAACCTAGTGTTAAGACACTCCGTTCCCCACTTTCGTGTGAGAAAGTGAAAGTGGGGAGCGGAATGTCTTAACACTAGGTTCTCAGGTTCCCTCTGCCTACCTTGCTATATGCGGGATACAGCATGGAGCTATGTATGTATATATGTATGTTTTTTTTTAAATATATGTCATATCATATATCACCTAATAAAATCATAATAATAAACTCGCTGTCACGTTTGATCTAATCGTTTGCAATATGACGCTTACATTTAAAAAAAATTGGGTTAAGGAAACAGATTAATTATTATTTAATTATTGTTTACAGTATTGGATTTTCGAATTGTATTCAATATGTACTAGTAACCTCTTTAACACGTAAAATATGTGTAGCCTTAGCAACGTATATGTCACTTTATACATAAGTGTATGTCAAGCACATGGTGGTGTCTAATGCTTTATTTATTTATTTATTTATATTTTTTTTACGCTGTATTCGGCATATAGCGGGGTAGGCAGAAGGAACCGAGAACCTAGCGTAAAGACACTCCGTTCTCTTTCAACAATTCCGTTGCCAACTTTCCGCCGAATTAGAGGCATTGCGTGTTGAGTAGTGGAACTCAACGCCGCGCTTTGCCTTGTTACCAAACCCAGGAAATGAAAATACTAACATTTCCTGGAGTGGGAGTCGAACCTACAACCTGTCGCGTTTACAGTCGCACGCTTGTGCCTCTGCGCCACGACAGGCGATTTATATTAATTTAATATATTTCTAATTTAATGAGTCACTTATAGCACAGTGGTGCAGCCTTTGACTGTAAGCGCGATTGTTTGTGGGTTCGATACCCACTCGGGGTATTCAATAGATTGAACTTTCATTTCTTCGCTCTGGTTAGACTAAGCGCGGCGTTAAGTTCCGCTACTTAACATTCGTCGCATTCGGACGGCAAGCGCGAGTGTTAGAGCTAGATATTAAGTTTATTCTGACGAGATTGCTTTGCGGGATAAAGCGTGAAGCCTTCTTTTTTCCTATTGCATTATTATATTAGCACGGTTTTAGTTCCGCCACTCAGTATGGATTAGCACGAATTTGGGCAGAAAGCGGAACACGGAGTGTCTTTACACTATTCTCTGTCCGCCCCATTATTCGAGTAAATGCGTGAAGCTAATTTTTTATTATTATTTTCACTTTGATTATCTGTAATTATTATTTTGCAATGTTATTTTCTTATTGATAGAATCAGGTCGCCATCAAGGTCGGACACGCCCGCCGTTTTGACAAATTACTATTTATTTATTTATTATACATCTATTATATTTGTGGTGTAAGTATCGAAAACGTAAATATTTTATTAAGTATATAACTCGGAAAAATTTCAAAGGATTAATCTGTAAGCTGTTCTTTCACGCAAAGTAATTGGAACATGTCTGTATTTGAAATTTCTTTACTAAATATAGACTCTGGGTATAATTCAATCTAATATAATTGCTGAATATCAATCTGATTTAGTTGGTCAACTGACTTGTTAAATCATCAAGTTGTTTTAAAGATTGTCACCGGGATTATTATACAAAACTAATCTTTTATAATTAGCAGATGTTCTCTTTTGACTTTACTTTATAAATGAAAATGCCAATTGCTACTCGTGTTCTTTACTCTAGAAGAACTGAGTCGAAAAGCAGTCTCTTCGAGTAATATTTCTTTCGGTGAAATATAATTGAATTCTATAAAACCGGAATGATCGCTGCCTTTATTTTTATTTTTTTTTTTATTTTTTTTTTATGGATAACGGAGCGGCAAACGAGCAGGAAGCGACCACCTGATGGTAAGTGGATACCTTCGTCTATGAACATCTACAACACCAGAGATGTTGTAGACAAGTGTTTACAACCTTAGAGGACAGATGGAAAGAGGAGGACAATGGGTATCTCCATTCTCGGAACCAATTAAGCATTTTCTTGGGTGCAAGGGATGTAAAAGGGAATGGAAAACCCGGCTTACATGCCATTGAACTGGAACACATCATAAGATATTTATGGTTCGTCTTGACACAGATAGTGGTTCAAATGAGCTGTGGACGGAGGACGAACCCTCCTACCACCAAACATTTACCCTTAACTCTCTACAATAATAATATAAGTAACTAGTAAGAAGTCTTCTAATAAATGTAAATTTAGTCCGTTTTAGTGTTTAATATAGTAATAAATCAGACAATCAAAAAGAGAAGCATGGTTACCAATCTTCGACAATTTTGTATGTGGGTTACTGCACACCTTTACTCAAAGGGGTAAACTCCTTTTTTTTTTAAATTTTTGGATGACTTTCTTTTTTTAAGTAAGGATCAGCCAGAGCTTCTAATGTAGTCTACAAACCCATAATCATAAATGTAGTTAAAAATCTGGACATATAGTTTTGAGAAGCGCATAGTGAGTTACTTGTAAACAATTAACCCTTAGTGAATTGCTTGTTTTAAAGTCGGTTGATTTTCTTTTGTTAAAATCTCAAATATCTAGTAAAAAGGAAAATAATACGTATGAAAAGCTTTACTTCTAAAGTAACATATGAGAGACTATATTATCATTATATTACCTAGCACGTGAAAGAAAATCTTTGGATGATTTTGTAAGGAAATTTTCAAATTCAAGACACTGCGTGATAAACGGCGTAACCAAACTAAATGTCTTACCACAGCTGAGGAAATTAAATAATATTCATTACCTCGAGTAGGAATTGAACCTACAATTGGCTGTAGGTTCACGCCAATCAGACGTTGTCCCACTACGCCATGATTTCATTTTCTATATATAACACTTCTTAAGATCAAAAATCAAAGATCAAAGATAAAAGGTCATCTCACCGGCGTGATGCAGCGCGGTCTCGAAGGGCGCTCGTTGCAGCCGCTCCTTGCTCTCTGCCAACAACACGAATAGATTAGTTAAGTGCCAAAATACCTTATATTTACACTGAATTAAATAACAACTATTGATAACGTTAATTGGAAGGTTACAGGTTCGAATCTGAATGGTGTAAATATTTGTTTTGATTATTCTACTAATATTATGAAAAAGTTCATGAGAATATATGTTTGCTGCTCTTTTATTACGAATATAGATAAAACTTTTGAAGTAATATTTCACCTTTAACATTTGAATAACACACAAGTTACAATTCATAACCATTTTGTGTCATTTAGACTTTTGTGTAGTTCAGTGGATTTTTGTATGTTTCACATAGTTTAAGCTTGTACTACAAAAAAAAAATCAGTTTAATCTTTGCTAGTAGCCCCGGTGACGCGATAACAACGAAAAAAAAATGTCCTTAGCAATGTCACTCACTTCATATAAACGTGAATGTCAAACTTAATATACTTTTTATGCATTATTTAAAAAAAAATAGCATTCTGCCCTCCTTCTCTATATAAACTATAAGTGTGCCAAGTTTCATGCTCCTCCATTCGCTTAATTTACGTAAAAAGGGGTACAAAGCTCTTGCTTCAAGTATTTATATATAGATATATCTAAAGTATTGTAATATGGTAGCTAAATGAAACTTACTGAAACATCACTCAGTTCTGCGCTTTTCCCTAACAATTAACAATAATATTAATTATATAAAAATTACATTATAAGCAGAATTAAAATATTTTTGAAGTTTTAAAGTTTTAATCACAAACTTAGGAAACTCAAAAATCATATTTAGAAAACGTATAAAACGCATGGCTTAGTGATCAGAACGCTGAGACGGTTTTCAAGAGGCCCGGGTTCGAGTCCCGCTGCGTTCAAAATTTTTATACGATTTCTAAATATGTATTTCGTTTCCTAATAATTAAAATAGTCCAAATTTTAATTCAATCGGACACTCGAAAACTGGTAAAAATCTTTCAAAATTTCACCCATACCAACTAACACGACAAGTTAAGCAAAAGCTTATATTATACAAGTTATGACAAATTCAAGATTTCAGTGAATTCTAGTATTAAAATTGATGAAGAAGTCAAGTTCATTAAACTTTACAACAGGTGTCAGCTGAAATAGCTGGCCTAGAACCAAACCTCGACCCGATTCGGTTTGCGACGGATGTTTACGATGCGAACAATTAGTCTACTTCATGTAAGATAAAGCACTTTACGTGAATTTAGTACAGTTTGTGTATAAAATACAATTATAATAATATTATTAATGCGAAAGGAAAGGATGAGAAGAGTAAACATTACTCTTTCACGTTAAAACTGAGCAGATCTTGATGAAACTATACTATAATATAGCTTATACATCAGAATCAAATTTGATCAAAAAAAGAAAGGCTTCGGTAAAAACACATTAAGAAATAAAAATATTACGAATAACTCAAAAACTGCTCGTTAGATATTAATAAAATCCAAAAATGGGACCACATCAAAAGCACCAGCTATCACAATAGAAACATCAAAAATGGTCCACCCAGTAAAAAAATATGTGGTAACGCTCATAAAAAATAAATTGATAATGTCATCCATTTTTTAAGTCGGTTAATAGCACATAAGCTACTATTAAAAAGATTTGGCCATAATATGATGATGCGTTAAGCAATAATTATCTAATTCATAACAAGAGGTATCTTAACATAGTTGAGATGCACTTCTATGATGGTTTGCACTCACTCTAGTGGTAATATATTTACTAGTTGACGCCTGCAAGCTGCAACTTTGTTTACTGTAGACTTGACACTTTTAACAGAGAAGAAATTCCTTAGCAGAAACAAACAAAAAAATCCATTCCTCAGGATTCACTGAGTCACCCGCGATTTGCGACCCAAATGTGTGCTCGACTCCACTCTCTAACTGTATCTAATTTAAAAGGTACTACAATTGTTAGCTTTTAAATATATGCTAGAAAAGAACTGATATTCATGCATTTAGAGGTTGATTAGTGAGCCATCCTGTTCAATCAATGTTCAATTAGACAGTTTCTGTTAACGCGAGTGGTTGTGGGTTTGAATCCTACTCGAGGGAATTACTGCTCTGGTAAGACAAAACGCGGCGTTGAAATCCACTCAATACGCAATGTATCCAGTTTGAAATCGGAGTGTCTTGACACTGGGTTCTCCCTGACTACCCTGCTATGCGTGAATAAGCTTAAAGCTATTTATCGAAGCTATTTAGCTTAAATAAATGTAGGTACAATTTATGTCCATCCTCTTTGAAAATAAAATAAAACTACAAAAATCTTGAAAAGTAATTTAAAATAATTGATGTGACCCAATTTAATTGACCGAAACAACAAGTAGTATCTGGATGTTAAAAAGTATCATCACAATATTATAGACGGGTAACGACCGGATATTGAATCTGGTACCATCTGGTAACCTTATATAAGGTGGTGGCCTTATACCAGATGGTACCAGATATATGTATATTGAAAGAGACGATAAAGTGTCAATTTTATATGACTAAGAAGAAGGCAGTATGAGGCGCGTAATATATTCCGCATTGCAGGGAGTTAGAGTGAACCTATTATCAAAACTCTTCGTTCATCGCTTTCCGCCTGAATTCGAGACATTGCGTGTAAAGTGACGGAACTCAACGCCGAACTCCCTCTTGCTAAAATGGAAAAACGAAAAAAGTGAAAATATAATCATCACCCCGAGTGTAAATTGAAACCACAACCATTTGTCCTTACAGTCAACCGCTGTGCCACTGTGCCAAGATGATTAAATCTTTGATCTTTATTAATATAATATATTTAAACATAAAATTAACTAAATCACTAATAAGAACGCAACGCTAGGAACACTTCTAATAAAATCTTTAATTTTCGCATTGGTTGGTTGTAGGTTCGATTTCCATTCAGAGAAGTGATGATATTTAAATTATTTTCATTTCTCTGCCTTGCTAGAAGACAAAGCACGATTTGAGTTCCGCCTGAGTGGTCCAATGTCTCCCATTTGAGTAGAAAATGGAGATCAGCGTGTCTTCACTCTTTGATTACCAAAAAAATGGGGAAAAAATTGAGAGAGATACTATTTAAAATATATATTGCTACCGAGGTTAATATATATTTTTTTTAGCTTCCCGCTGTATCTCGCATATAGCAGAGTAGGCAGAGGGAGCCTGAGAACCTAGTGTTAAGACACTCCATTCTCTTTCAACATTTCCGTTCCCCACTTTTCGCCAGATTTGAGGCATTGCGTGCGGAGTGGCGGAACTCACCGCGTTTATATATTTTTTTTAATTTATTATTTTTATTATAGCATCTTTCAAAAGACATGGCTGCGTAGTTCTTCGAAAGAGTAATTGCTTTATTAAGCTAGTATAGCTTTTGCTTATGGTTTTGCCCTAAAACGGTGAATCGAAAATAGTTTGTAAATAATCATTACCGTGAGAAGAAATTGAACTCACAACTAAGTTACTACGTTTTACAGTCAGGTTTTCCACTACGCTGTGGTGGCATTAAAGCTTTATATTTTCATCTATGTTTCAATAAAGATCAAAGACCATAAAACTATTCATGTAACAGGATATTAGTTATATCTTGAGTTTTATTGACTCATTCGATTAGAAACTTAAGCGTCTAATTGTCTTTTTTGACTGTGCGAAGCAAAGGAAAAGTGTTACGAATAACTCAAAAACTAAATTTAAATGGGACTACATCAGAAGCACTAGCTATCATATAAAAAAATATCATAAAAATGGATTCATCTAATAAAATGCGGTAACACACAAAAATATACAGTCGAATAGAGAATCTCTTATTTTTTTGCGAATCAGTTAAAAAGCGCAATGCACGTCATTAATTGTATGTATGTATGTATGTTCAGTTATTTGATTATGTATCTTCATTTGGTATTTTTAATAAAAAATAAGGGATAACTAATATATAGTAACCCATGAAAAACCTGGCTTATATGCCATCGAACCGGAACACATCTATACTAATATACGAGGTGTGTTCTAAAAGTAAGGTGACTTTGTATTTTTAAGAAAAAATATTTATTTATTTATCAATATTTATGTTGTCCCCTTCAAAGTAATCCCCCTCAGATACAATACACTTATGCCAACGGTTTTTCCAATCGTCAAAGCACTTCTCATAAGCACTTTTCGGTATAGCCTTGAGCTCTTCCAGCGATGCAGTCTTTATCTCTTCAATCGTTGCAAATCTCCGTCCTTTCATAGGTCTCTTTAGTTTTGGGAACAAGAAAAAGTCACATGGGGCCAAATCCGGCGAATATGGTGGCTGAGGCATGATTGTGGTGTTGTTTTTGGCCAAAAAATCTCTCACCAGCAAAGATGAATGATGAGCAATTTCGGAACAAACTTCGCTGACACACGTCTCATGCCCAAAACGTTAGAAAAAATTTCATGGCACGAGCCAAGCGATATACCAACATCCTCAGCAACTTCTCTGATAGTGATTCGACGATTTTCCAGAACAATTTTCTTCACTGCTTGAACGTTTTCATCAGTTGTTGACGTGCTTGGGCGTCCAGAGCGAGGCTCGTCATTGGCATCTTCCCGGCCATCTTGGAAGAGTTTGTACCACTTGTAAACATTTTTTTTACTCAGAACAGTTTCACCGTATGCCACTGTCAACATTTTAAGTGTTTCGGAGCACTTTATTTTATTTTTTACACAAAATTTGATGCAAATCCATATTTTTCGATAGCAAGAAATCGCCGAGCACGCAAAACACTTATAACCTTTACGCCTCTCCCAACCAAACAAAAAATGCTATACACTTGAAACTTGGTACAGATGTTCGGGAAGAGTGTACCAACATAACAAAATAAAAAAATCGATAATCGAAAGTACGTTGCCCGCCAAATTTCACAGTCACCTTACTTTTTGAACACACCTCGTATAAAGCTGAAGAGTTTGTTTGTTTGTTTGTTTGAACGCGCTAATCTCAGGAACTACTGGTTGGAATCGGAAAATTGTTTTGTGTTGAATAGACCATTTATTGAGGAAGGCTTTAGGCTATATAACATCACGCTGCAACTATTAGGAGCGAAGAAATAATGGAAAATGTGGAAAAAACGAGAAAAATTATTCATCCTTGAGGGCTTCTGTTTCGTGCGCTACGAAAACGGTTCAAGATACCAAAAATATATGTATGAAAGAATTATTCCTCTTGAAATGATCTAAAAAAATGTCCGCGACAGTATATATCTATCTTTTAAGATTAACTCACTAGAAACGTTTATATGGTAATCAAATTTGGTCGAAATTAGTGCATTATTTGTTAAGAGTTGTATGAAAATAATAATATTAATCTTTATCCAAATAAATGTGTTGTTGATTAAGAGTATTTAATTGTGACCAAAATTGTCTTTGACATCACTTAATTTCAATGAACATCTTAGAAGATATTACAATTTTAATATAATATAAATCGCTTACGTTACTCAGTGACTGACAGACTACGTACAGGCGAAACTATTGGACGAAAGCTTTTTGAAATTTCTACGAAACGAGGGGTTTTAACTTTTATACTTTACGCGGGCGAGTTGAGGCTATCGTGGCATACTCTCCGTGCAAACGAAGTAGCATACAGCTAGTCATTAAATATTTTGCGATTCTACCCGGAATCCCTTCCCCTCACAGGTAGTGAGGTGAGTGATTTTCCAAAATTCCTACTAAAACGCAAAAAATTTATGTGTTCCCTAAGACAGACCAGTTAGTTACCTACTTAATACATAAATATAGTCTATATGAGCACATTTAGCGCAAACATACGGACAATCGATACGTTGTTGTGTCTACTGCTAATGGACTCTCTATATGTATCGTCCATCTGTTACTTGTTTATGTTACATTTTCCTCCTTATACGTCTTTGTTTATGGGACAATATGTTTGTAAATTAATTGTTAGTCATGTTTCTGATCTGATGACGAACGAGATGGTCCTAGGATCTAGGTTCAATTCTCATTTGGGGGTATATAATTAGGATTTTAACAACATAATATAACTGACTTCAAGTAAAATGCACTAAAAAGTATTACAAATAACTCAAAAACTTCTAGTCACATCTTAACTAAAATGAAACAAAACCACTTTAAAAGCACTAGCTATCATAAAAAAAGAATCATGAAAATTAGTAAAACGAGTAAAAAGCTATTCGGTAACACACATAATAACGATACAATCATATTGAGAAATTCCTTATTTTTAGAAGTCGGTAAAAATTGTAACGCTGTAAATCAAAGCATTCCAGCCAATTTAAAGAACACGGAATATGTTGAATGGCGGAATTCAACCCCGGATTTTGTCTTACAAGAGCTGTAATTTGTGTTTGTGTTTGTATAGTTTTTCATAGTTTAACTGACTTCAAAAAAAGAGTTATATTTTAATGTATGTTAACTTTTTACTGGGTGTACCAAATTTGATAATTCATATTTTATATAATAGCTAATACTTCTGAGGTAGTCCAATTCGAGTTTATTTAAGATAGGATGAGTAATTTTACAGTTATTTGTAATTGCAATCATTGTATTTTTTTACACATTTTATTTGAAATCATTTTCCCTTACATTGTTAGTACTTAATTATTATAACTTAGACTCCATTCTTCTCATAACACCTGCCCAGCCCCAAACCAAAGCATTCCGAGTTGAGTAGCGGAACCTAACGCCGCGCCTTACGACAGCTATAATGTCTGCATATATTTAGATAGTTATCCATGTTCCTCAAACTTTGTGACTTTTTCCTTTGTCCGGAACAATTAAACAGTTATTATTACACACAATTACCAAAGCCTAAATGTATCCACATCAAAACACGCCAGCCAATTAAAAGCTCAGAACGCTTTATCTCATATAATCTTGTATCATCAATCAACACTCATCAAGCCAACTAATCAATAACCGCTGGATTCCAGTTCGAGTTGGTATTTTCCAGACACTAAATCGGTTATTTCCAGACACTATGTTTCGAGAGGATGAGTGACGAAAGAATGGTAAGAAAAATATATGAAGCAAAGGTGAGTGGCAACAAATGTAGGGGGAGACCACGGCTGACCTTCGAGAACACAGTATCAATGGTACTGGAGGAAGGTCACGTAAAAAGCATGAGATCCCTCGGAGGGCATGCATGAAGAGGTTAATGACTGTGGACGAGGCGAAAGAGGTATCCAGAGAGCGTAGTGTTTTGCGCACCGTTCTCTCTGACTACCCCGCTAGGGATAAAGCTTGAAGCTAAGTTGCTATGTTTTCAAGCCATCCCGGCGTAAACGTCAAATGTAAACGCTATTAGTTATGGGTTCAAGTCACACTTAAGAAAAATTTAAATTATTTTAATTTCTAGAGGCCAGTCATGGCACAGAGGCACAAACGTGCGTCTGTAAACGTGAGCGGTTGGGGATTCGATTCCCACTCCAGGAAATGAAAATATTAAATAGTATGTATTTTCATTCCATAGTTCTGGTAACAATGCGAAGCACGGCATTGAATGCCGCCACTCAGTACTCAATATCTCAATTGAGCGGGAAGTGGGGAATGGAAATGTTATGATAACAGAGTGTCTTAACACTAAGTTCTGGGGTTACCTCTGCCTCCATACAATACAGCAAGAAGCTAAAAAATAAAGAAAAAAAATCCTTTATCCGCTTCACTAAGTCAAAGCGCGGCGTTAACTTCCGCCACTTAATAGGCAATGTATAGAATTCGGACGGAACGCAAACGGAGTGCCTTGACACTAGGTTCTCTCAGACCACCCTGCTATGAGGTGGAATAAAGTGTGAAATTACTTTTTTAATATGTTTCCAATTTGTAAAGGCCCGTTATCGTTTCCTATCAGTGAGTGATGAGTGATGGGAGAGGAATCACCTGTTGTTACTATTGTGTTATTAAATAATATATAAGTGAAACGGTGTTTCTTATCTCTGCGCATTTCCTAATGTCATAATTTAGCCTATAGTGATAAAGCATTTTGTTATCATCAACTTTTGCGCCGATTTTTAAAAGAAATGCGTATTAGGAAGCTTTTGAGGCTTTTGTAACGAGGTTAGGAAGGAAGAAAAATTGTTTTTGTAGAACTAATTCAAAGGTAAAGTATTTTTTAGTGATTATTTTTAACTGACTTCAATATAAGGGGTAGGTTCTCAATTTTATCGTATTTTTTATATGTTATCGCATAACTTTTTACAGGATGAACTGATTTTGATGATTAATTTTTTATAAGATAGCTAGTGCTTCTGATGTTATTTCATTTAAATGTAATCAAGATCTAAGACGTCATTTTTAGTGTATTTTATTGGAAGTCGGTTTTATTTTTTGTTAAAATTTTAATTATTAACTCTCCAGTACCACAAACCGCAGAGTTGAATTCCACCATTCAACACATTATATCGTATTCGGCCGGAAAATGGAAAACGGAGTGTCTGGACACTAGGGTATCTCTTACCACGCTGCTAAGCGATATAATATACAGGTGTAGTGTGGGCAAGAAGTCAATTACCAAAAAATAGCACGCAAATTGCTGTAAGCTCGTATCACAATATTGAATATTAGGCTTGAAGTGGCGATATTACATGTTGATAATTCAACCGAAAATACACCGTCATTATGATAAAACCTTGGATAGTTATCTTGTAACGTATTACGTATTTACTATATTCTGTTCATTCAAGCATCTCCCAATTTCATGGGATAGGAAAAGAAAAGGGAACGAAAATCATAAAGGAAACCGAGTGTACACAAGATTCTCTCTTACTGAAGATACAGCGTAAATCAAAAAAAGCAAGGGAGAAGAAACGCCTTAACATTTCATGAGTTGAAATGAACTGATAATAGTTCTAGTCAGGCCGAGATCTTGTAATAGATTTCGCTGTTATATCTAAAGTCACTTCATTCTTAGCACCGCTCTTTACTAAATTCAACGCCTAAATTCCAGACATTGCACATGAAATTGCGGAATTCAACGCCGCGCTTTTGCCTAACAGAACGGTGAAATTAAATAATTTATATAATTTATAATCTATAATAATAAATGACTGACTAATGTTAAATTTAAGGAATAATTATAATAATCAAGTTGAAAAAAGCTCACATACTTTTGAATTTATAATATTAGTAGTGTAATTATTATCAGTGGATCTAAGAATAATTGAAATGCATTATATTCTAAAATTATTACGAATAACTCAAAAACTACTCGTCAGATCTTAACTTAATTTAAATGAGACCACATCAAAAGCACTGGATTATCAAAATTGGTTCAGTAAAACATTATACTGTAACATTCATAAACATAAAATTGAATACAATCGAATTGAGAAACTCTTCCTTTTTTCAGTCACATGACATACTAATGTACTTCATAGTAAGAGATATTAAAAATAACTAATGTTTAAGTAAATAACTAAGGATAAGTATAAAAGCCATCACCATAATAAATTGTTTTCCCATAAAAGTACTTTAGCCAGACGTCGGTGCGTCGCTATGGGGAGCGAGCGACGCCAGTCTCGGTTTTACCCATAACTTAATAATGGTGTGGCGTACTCAAGTCAATTCGATTGAGAAATCTGTTTAATTATTATATTTTTTTTATCTATTTAACGCCTGTCGTGGCGCAGAGGCACAAGCGTGCGACTGTAAACGCGACAGGTTGTGGGTTCGATTCCCACTCCAGGAAATGGAATTTTTTGTTTGGTAACAAAATAAAGCGCGGCGTTGAGTTCTGCCACTCAACACGCACTGCTCAATTCGGCGGAAAGTGGGTAACGGAGTGTCTTAATACTAGGTTCCCTCTTCCTACCCTGCTATATGCGGGATACAGCGTGAAGCTATGTATGTATATATTTCAAAAAAACGGGGACATTCTCAATTCCACTGTATTTTTTTATATATGTATGTTGTTACCACATAACTTTTTACTGTGTGAATTAATTTTGACGATATTTTTTGTATGATAGCTAGTGCTTTTTATGTCATTCCATTTAAATTTAGTTAAGGTTTGAAGTTTTTGATTTATTCGTAATAATGTCACTTTTTAATACGTCTTCTTTAAAGTCTGCTTTCGTTTTTTCTTAAAATCTTAATTATTAGGCTTAACACTTTTTTCGCATAGGCAGGGAATCGATGGGGGGTCTTCACTCTCCTCCCTGGGGAGGAGGGGTGATGACTTCAGGCTCTTAGGCCTATGGCCATGGGAGTCTTCTCCGTCCATGAACATGGGCGGGTCATCGGGTTGGCCCATAGAGCCTCTGTAGGGGTTCTGTCTACAATTTCGGTTCCAGTTAGGGAACCGAGGAAGGATGGTAGTCGTAAGGGGGAGGGGGAAAAGAGCCATATGCCACCCGGGCGATCAGCCCAGCCGGGTGAGACCCACGATTCCTCGTGTGAGGCCCAGCTAGGATAATGATAGGAGAATGACGCCCAATTTTCCACTTTCCGCCCGTAATCGTCTTGAGTGGCAGAACTCAACGCGATGTTGACGAAATTAGTACTACTAGAACGAGGAAATAAAAATATTTAAAATATAATCATTACCCAAGTGGTGATCGAACCTAGAACCAATGGCGACTATAGTCAGACTCTTTTCCACTGAACCACTATGGCTTCAAATACATACATGATATAACCAGTTTCACGCTTTATCTCACATTGAAAAGTCAGAGAGAACTCTCACAACTAAGTCATTTTTCGTCGAATTCGAGACATTGCGTGTTAAGTGGCGGAACTCAACTCCGTGCTTTGTTTTGCCAGAGCGAAGAAATTAATATTATATAATTTAAATAATTATGATGTAAATATATAAAAATAATCATATATGAGTATGGTATATGTCCTTAGCACCTTCAATTTTGACCAAGACTAAAATAACTTTGTCCCTTATATAGATGTGCTATATTTCTATAAGGAGCAACAAATATTTATCTACAATTAACTGTATGGAATATTTTCTAGTGATTTCATTATTATACCGCCAACAAATATATTTTTTAGCTACCGGATATTGCGAGATAAACCAGAACTAGCGTTAAAACATTCCGTTCTCCACATTCCATAGTTTTAGAAATATTGCCAGTTAAACAGCGGAGCTTAACGCCGTACATTGTCTTGCCACAGCGGAGAATTATAAATATTTTAAATTGTACTTAAATCCGCAGTAACTCACTATATAAATCAAACTGCTTCTATCGGTATCTGCTTGTTCCTAATAAAATAACTTTAAACTCATATTCTATCATATTTATAACTAGACAAATAATTACAAAATTACACAAAATCTTTATAAATTATAAAATTGTATTATTCTGATACATAAGCTATATTACTGTTAAGTTTCATCATGATTGGTTCAGTACCTTTTGCATGAAACAGTAGCAAACATCTATATATCATAAGATATAACGTATTTTAAAGGCCGTTGTCAATAACACTTTAGAAATAGACTGGACTTTATGGATGCGAGTCATTTTGTATGAAATGGAATGAAATTTCCCCATACATATTCAATGTGACATACATATTTTAATAAGCGTCTACCAACTTATTATTAAAAGAAGCGTTCATAGCTGAAGAATATAATAAATAATATTTGCACGTATTTTACAACCTACAGAAGGAATAAAATATTAAATTATTATAAAAAGAAATACCATTGGAGAGCGTAGTGTCTAGACACTAAGATCTCTCTGCCTATCCTGCTGAGATGAAGCGTGAACCTTACCCAACTGAAACACTTATTATCAATTTTTTTTTTTTCGCATGATAGGACAGTCTGGGAGAACCGAGTTTTTCACTGGTCGTCCGAATTCGAGATATTGCGTGTTGGACGGCGAAACTAAACGCATAATCATTCCCACGAGTGGAAATCGAACTCACAACTTGTCGCGTTTACAGTCGCACGTTTGTGCACCTGCCACGACAGGCGTTTCTTCTATTCTGTTATATTATTTATATATTTATTACAAGATTATGTACAAGCTTTCTTATAGTTTATGAGTAATTATAAATAAATCCACTTGTCCTTGCCACGTTATTGTAAGTTATTGTGTCATAATATTGGTTTAGTGTAGACGATCTATTAGGTGACTTTCGTGGCTTATCGCTAATAGGTTACTTGACCCGAGAATGTAAAAAATGTACTAAATATTTGTTTATCCATTCTTTTGTTTATTAGAGATAAGAGGGAGTGATTCATATCTCTTTGTATTATGATTTTCAAGTGAAAATAAATATTCTTTGGGTGAAACATACAAGTATGTAGTGGTGTAGTGGGTAGTGAGACAATGTGTGACTCTAAGCGCGATAGTTTGGGTTCCCACTCCGAGGTATAATTATATTTCAAATATTTTATTTATTCCTGATTTTTAAAACAAAACGTAGTATTGAGTTTCATCACTTAACATCTTTGGAATTAGGACAGAAAGAATACGGAGTGTCTTGACACTAGGTTATCATAGTATGCAGACAAAAGCTTCAAGTGTCTTCTGTAATTTGAGATATTCACATCATATACAGTTTATTATAGATATTTATAATTTTGACCTTATAAATAATCTCCATACATACATAGAAATACATAGATTCACGCTGTATCCCGCATATGGCAGGGTAGGCAGAGGGAACCTAGTGTTAAGACACTCCGTTCATCACTTTCCGCCGAATTGAGGCATTGCGTGCTGAGTGGCGAAATTCAACGCCGCAATTTGCCTTCTTACCAAACCCAGGAAAAGAAAAATTCCATTTCCTGGAGTGGGAATTCGATTCCCTTTCCGTATTTGATGACCCACAACATGTCGCGTTTACAGTCGCACGATTGAGCCTCTGCGCCTCGACAGGCGTTAAATAATCTAAACTTGCATCAATAATTATTAATAATGAACAATAAGTAATAGTTCAATTAACTTGTCATTTCTTTACCTATATCCCTGTTTTAACCGATTTCAAAAAAGGAGGATGTAATCAATTTGTATTATCATTTTTTGTTTTCTGGGGGCATTAATTTCGATAATTTCGAACTAGTGCTTCTGACAAGTTTTTGAGTTATTCGTAATAATTATACATTTTAGCGAATTTATTTGGAAGTCGTTTTTCTTTTTTATTAAAATCTTAATTATATTGATTACTAACTGTATTGTAATTCTAAGTCTCATCAACCAGACTAAGGGCGCATCCTGACGTCACCGCATGGAGTCAAATGTCAAAGCCATTAAAGCATGGTTTTATTGAGAGCTTTATGGTGGAGGTTTAATAGGTTAGCTTGTATTTTGTTTCACGTAGTTTAACTTCACGTGTCTCCTACATTTAAAGGCGAGAGGCAGAAAGAATTTAGTGTTAAGACACTCCGTTATCTCCATTGTCCACGACCACGACGCCTGTCGTGGCGCAGAGGCACAAGCGTGCGACTGTAAGCGCGACAGACAGTCCAAGAAATATTTCAACATAACAGAGATGCTAACAACATAAATAAGTTGTAACAAGCAAATAAGAATTTCGACGCAGCTGGATATACAACGCATGGCTTAGCGGTCAGAGCGCTTGAACGATTATTAAGAGGTCCGGTTTTCGTTTCCTAAGTGTATGATAATACTTTGAAACTATTAAAAATACATACTACATACAAAAATAAATTGAAACGTACTCTCAGTACAAAGTCGGCAAGTAATTGTCCAATGAGAAATGAATCAATCACATCTTACCAACAGTTGCAGGCAGTAGGCAGCTGCACGTCAATACTTCACGATAACTTTACTCTTTAATGAAGATTTATTGCAATATTACTATTTTTATAACATGCAATTGTAGTATTTACGTAGTTATATTATCTATGTATATGTGGGTATGTGATACTGGAGGAAGGTCACGTAAAAAGCACGAGAAACCCAAAGGCATGTACGTCAAAGTTAAAGTCAAATAATTTTATTTGAAATAAGAAGTTACATATGTCTGTCGTGGCGCAAAGGCACAAGCGTGCGACTGTAAATGCGACAAAGGTTGTGGGTTCGATTCCCACTCCAGGAAATGTAAAAGTTTAGTATTTTCATTTCCTGGGTTTGGTAACAAGGCAAAGCGCGGCGTTGATTTCGCCACTCAGCACGCAATGTCTCAATTCGGCGGAACATACAAACTTCATCTCTCCTTTTTTTTAATTGTGAAATGGAACGTACGAGAAGAAGTGTTGAATGTGGACGCGGTGAAAGAAGTATGCAGGGACCGTAGGGTTCAGCGCTTCGGTCTCTCTGATAACTTCGCTAGGGATACAGCGTTAAACCAAGTAAGTTTATATGTAAAGTAACTAATAGACAACGTACTGGCGAAATTACTGGCCATAGAAAACTGAAATTTGGCGTCTTGGCTTCTTATGTAGGTAACTAAGAGAGAATCTGTCGAAATTCCTCCGAAAACGACAAAATACCGCATTTTAGGTGTTATAATCCCCTCAAAAGAAGACACGGGATACTGCTAGCTAGTATTAAGTATGTACTTGCAATATGTGGCGCAATGATACAGTGTCGAGGTCCAAACACGATTATTCGTGGGTTCGATCCCCACTTGAAGAACTTATATTTAAATTATTTTCTTTTCTCTGCTCTCTCTGTAAATTCCTTCACTCCATACACAATGTCTCGAAAAACGACGAACGGAGTGTCCTGACACTGGGTTCTCTCTGAACCTGTTATGCGGGATAAAGAGAGAAGCTAATAACAAAAGGGAGTACAGAGGACAGCCTTAACAAATTTCCATTGAAACAAAGCACTTATTTACGAACAAACAAACGACTGCTATAAATAAATACCGTTCACTAAACTTGGACACCTAACAAGATCCGATCAAGGTCAAAAACACTAAATTATATTGCATATGACAAATATATGACGATATAGTGCAGTTGGGAACTAACCGACTGTATCCGGTTGTGGGTTCGAAGCCCAATTGGGGGAAAAAAATTAAAAGAAAATCAATACAGCGGTGAGTCCCGCCCTCAGGTTTATTTTATAGATTTTTTTTTAACTAGCCGAAAAAACTGTAATTTGGCACGTACGCTCCTTGGGGAGTGTAAGGGAACACTAATAGAGAATTTCTCGAAATTTCTACGAAAACGGCAAAAAGTGCAATTTTAGATGCCCACGTAAACGAAGTCACGGAATACAACTAGTCTATCATTAAGGTTATGTGACCATACTGATATGAGTATATAGTATTTTTTATTACAAGCTACATAACAATGAGTAATATGCTAATATTAATGTGTTTTTTATTAAAGTGATAATCTACAGATATCAACGGGGAAACCCCTTTTAAATGTAACAAAAATTAGCGGCTTCACGCTTTATTCCACACAGCCGAGAGAGAGAGAACCTAATGTCAAGACAGAAGACCTTTCTCCACTGTCCATACTAATTCGTAATATACCAGGATACGAATAATTAATACATAGCTTTACGCTGTATACCGCATATAGCAGGGTAGGCAGAGGGATCCTGAGAACCTAGTGTTAAGACACTATGTTCTCTTTCAACAAATCCGTTCCCCACTTTCCGCCAGATTGAGGCATTGCGTGTTGAGTGGCGGAACTCAACGCCGCGCTTTGCCTTGTTACCAAACCCAAGAAAATGAAAATACTTCATTTCCTGGAGTGGAAATCGAACCCACAACCTGTCGCCTTACAGTCGCACACTTGTGCCTCTACGCCACGACAGGCGTTAATAAAATTTAAACATTTTTTTCTCAAATGTGGATTGAACCTACAACCAACACGTTTACAGTCAAAAGCTATCCTACTGTGGCACAGTGGTCACTTCAACAAAATAAAAAAAAGTAAATCGACGTATTAGAATATAATATTAAGACCTCAGTGAATCACTTACGGTTTAACATAACACGATAAATGTCAGTTCAAATTCTACTCAAGGGAACTTTATCAATAGATATTTGTCGCGGAGTAGTCTAGTTTATATCTGGTTAGCCGAATTACGATGAGTTTGATCATTTCGAATGTGATGCACCTAAAATGGGTAGAAACTGAGTGCCTTGCCACTAAGTTATTTCTGTTATTTCTCAAAAATATAACCAACTAATTATTTTAAACAATCAACGCACATATTTAACACTGTTTTAAATATTAAAACTTGCACCTATAAACAAAAGATTTTAGATTTTAATAATAAAGAACTAGAAAGTAACTCAGTAGTCAGATCTCAACTAAATTTTAATGGGACCGGACCATTAAATTTTAATGGGAAAGTTCTAGCTATCATATAAAAAACGATCGTCAAAATTGGTGCAGACAGTAAAAATTTATGCGTATATCACAAAAAAAATTCAGTAGAATTGACGACCTGGCCCTTTGTTTTGAAATCGGTTAAAATTGTCCATTATTTCATTCATGTCCATGTTCCTAGGGGATTTTTGGATATTTCTAGAAAAACTATAAGAAGCGAGATTTCACCCTTTATATTGACTACGGAAAACAAAAAAAGGGAAACGTAATTGCAGATAACAATTCACCTATTTCAACTATACATACAAACATAGCTTCACGCTGTAACCCGCATAAAGCAGGGTACCTAGTCTTCAGACACTCCGTTCCCCACTTTCCGCCGAATTGAGGCATTGCATGCTGAGTGGCGGAACTCAACGCCGCACTTTGCCTTGTTACCAAACCTAGGAAATGAAAAAATCCATTTCCTGGAGTGGGAATCGAACCCACAACCTATCGCATTTACAGCCGCACGCTTGTGCCTCGGCGCCACGACGTTATTTTAACTATCATTTTTTTATTATCACATAACGTCGAACGGGAATCGAACCGAAACCCGTTTAAAAAAACATCGAGTTCTTAAAAAACAATTAATTTATATGTAGCATATTTTTTTTGTACTACAAATAGGTATAAATTGCTTTGAAACATCAAGATCAAGTCAAAGATAAGACAACCTGTTGATAGCGGAAAGCTCGCTACGAAAAGTTTCAGCTGTAAACCATACACTTAATATATAAATATGAAAAAGTTGCCGGTTCGTATTCTGCTACGTATATTTTTATACGTTATTCAATATTTTTTTAAGTGTAACTGTGTTTTTTAAGACATTTTAGAAAATGTTATTTTTTTTAAATAATGAAATATCAACGTATAGACAGCAAACGTCAGTCAACGATATAAAAAAATACACTCATGTGTTTAACACAAAAATTGTAATAATTTAAAAAAATATGACAAATTCACTAATCTATATAAAAAAATAAATTAACATACATACATAGCTTCACGCTGTATCCCGCATATAGCAGGGTAGGCAGAGTGAACCTAGTGTTAAGACACTCCGTTCCCCACTATCCGCCGAATTGAGGCATTGCGTGCTGAGTGGCGGAACTCAACGCCACGCTTTGCCTTGTTACCAAATTCAGGAAATGAAAAATTCCATTTTTTGGAGTGGGAATCGAACCCGCAACCTTAACGCACGACAGGTGTTAAACACAAAATAGTGATCAGTCACTACCAATCAGCATATAAAAAAAATAATTAACCAAATTAATGATACACAATTAATTAATCATAATCATTAATGATCATTAAGTACATACCTGCTTGCTCTTCCATCTCACTTAATCTAACTTATACTAATATCACACTATACAAGAGAATCACTTAAAAAACCTTAATAATAAAAAAGTGTTATCCCATTTGTGTTTTCAAAGTGCTTTAGCTATTTACACTTCAGTTTAACTCGACTTTTGTATCTAGGCATTGGTCGCACGAGCGTTTGTTACGACGACACGCAAAGAACTGGCTGGCGAAAGAAAATTATCACACCAATTACAAATACATACGAATTTTGATTATTATTTCCATATATTTTTGTTTATTTTTATGTTTTTTCTATAGTTTTCAAGTTATTTCTAATGTATGTAAAAGATTATTACTCATTTTTTTGTGTTTTGTGAAGTTACTTAGAAATCGATGTTGTGGGTATTTTTATATTTATTTATAAATCGTTTGTAGTTTGTATAGATTCTCGTTTAAAAATTATATTATCGTACTCAGAGAGGCTAATTAGTGATTAAGTTGCATTATATCGGTAATTGGTGTCCCTGGTTGGAAATATTAATAGCTTTTGTTATTCTGTTATTTGCTTATTGTTATTGGTAGTGAGAACTGTACGTTGATGTTATTTAAATTTAAGTAAGTTTTGTAGTGTGGTGTGAGTGGTGGGAGTGTCTCGACACTCCGTTCTCTTTGTGGGAAAATGCGTGAAGATGCTAAAAAAATAAGTAGTTTTACGTTTTTTCTTTCCCAAATAGTAGGATAGGCAGAGTGTTAAAACACTCCGTCCTCAATTACCTAAAATTTAGATATTGCATGTCGAGCGGCGAAACTCAACGCCGCGTTTTATTACCATAGCGGTGAAATGAAAATAATTTCAATAAAGTATGTTTGTAAATCGTAGTTTTTATTCATTTAGGAATTAAGGTAATATTAGAATAACAAATATTTCAATTTTAATTTAAATTAATTTTAATTTCGATTTTTGGTTTAATAATTATTTTATAAAGGTGTCCCAAAATTAACGCAAGATTTGACTTTGCCGCCATTTGCTATTATATTCATTATTCATTCGCTATTAAAAGACTAAAAATGGCATTTTCTATTTAATTCAAATCTTGCGTTAATTTTGGGACACCTATATATGAATTTGTTAAATTGTTCAATAATCTGGTCATTTTTAATGTTATTTTAAACATTTTTTTTTACATTATTATATATATCGCCGTGATATGCATATCCTTTCTTTCCTGTTTAAGATTCTCAACTACCAAAATTTCCCTTCCTATCTCCGTTCCCGTTTTAGCATTCTTCCAACCCCATCACGCTCAAGGAGGTCTGGTGTAGTGCCAATGCTTGAGGTTCCAAAGAGCAACACAAAATTCCTTTTAAAGTCCTATACTGTACATGCTGCGTCCCTTTGGAACAAACTTCCCAAACCTATCCAACAAAGCCCATCAATTACATCCTTCAAGTCCTCATTGAAAAAATATTTAATTAAAGAATTAGACAGTGCTTATCATTAAAGTAACGTTATTACGCTCATATTATATTTATTTGTATGTATATATATGTATGGTTTTTTTTTTTTTTTTTTTTTTTTTTTTTTTTTTTTTTTTTTTTTTTTTTTTTTTTTTTTTTTTTTTTTTTTTTTTTTTATTTTTTTTTTTTTTTTTTTTTTTTTTTTTTTATTTTATATTTACTTTTTAGATTAGATGTTTATCTTAATTGTTTATTGTACGGACTGTCATCCCGTTATATATTTTTTTTCTTTCATCCCTATCTACCGGTTGGCTGGAAGATATCTCTTATAGAGATAAGTCCACCGTTGCTAATTACTACTCTGTACTATTAACGTGTTTCTAGTTTTTTTAAAGTGCAATAAAGAATATTATATATATAACTATTTTACTTTTTTTATATTATTGTAACACCTGTCGTGGCGCAGAGGCACAAGCGTGCGACTGTAAATGCGACAGGTTGTGGGTTCGATCCCCACTCCAGGAAATGTAAAATTTAGTATTTTCAATTCTTGGGTTTGGTAACAAGGCAAAGTGCGGCGTTGAGTTCCGCCACTCAACCCGCAATGCCTCAATTCGGCGGAAAGTAGGGAACGGAATTGTTGAAAGAGAATGGAGTGTCTTAACACTAGGTTCTCTGGTTCCCTCTGCCCACCCTGCTATGTGCGGGATACAGCGTGAAGTTAAAATATAAAATATAAATAAAACATTATATATGTGGTGCTAACCTGTAATTAATTGTAGAATTAGTAATTTTTTGTGCTTTTGTTAAAATTGTGAAACAATTGTAACAATTGTTGGTTAACCATAATAAATAAATAAATAAAAAAAATCATTGGCCCATTCACAACGTCTGCTTGTTCGTTAGTGGGTTCGAGTCCCACTTAAAGGAAATGAATACAAAAATATTACAATTAAATTATTATTATTTCTTCGCCCTTGTAAACGCGTATAAGCAGATAACGCGTAACGCGGCGTTGAGTACCGTCAATCAACACACAATGTCTCAATATTGCAAGGTAAGTGGAGGGAGTACCTTGAGTCACGATTGTCTCTGACAACGGGGAAAACCCTGAAGCTGTAATGTGTTAGGTGGCGTAACTCAACGCCGCACTTTATTTCAACTAAGCGTTGATATTAAAATTATATTCATTCCTCCGAGTATGTACACGTTTCTGTAAACGCTACAGGTTGTGGATTCGATTCCCGCTCAAGGAAATGGAATTTTGTCACTTCCTGAGTTTGGTAACAAGGCAAAGCGCGGCGTTGAGTTCCACCGCTCAGCACGCAATGCCTCAATTCGGCGGAAAGCGGGGAACGGAGTGTCTTAACATTAGGTTCCCTCTGCCTACACTGCTATATGCGGGATAGATGCCTCTGCGCGATATATTCCTCTGCGCCACGACAGGCGTTAATGTCATCTTATAGTTTCGTTATAGCCAAATTAAAGTGTTTATAAATTTTAATTTTAATTTTAATTTTTAATTTTCTAAAGAAAGAAAAATAATTTTATTTTCACTTACAATAAATGATTAATAAAACACAAAAATATTTAATAATTAAGATTTCAACAAAAACAGAATACTGACTTCAAATAAAATGCACTAAAAAGTTAGATTATTGCGAATAACTCTAGAACTTTTTTTTTTAACTTCACGCTGTATCCCGCATATAGCGGGGTAGGCAGAGGGAACCAGAGGACCTAGTGTTAAGACACTCCATTCTATTTCAACAATTACGTTCCCCACTTTCCGCTGGATTGAGGCATTGCGTGTTGAGTGGCGGAACTCAACGCCGCGCTTTGCCTTGTTACCTAACCCAAGTAATGAAAATACTAAATTTGACATTTCCTGGAGTGGGAATCGAACCCACAACCTGTCGCGTTTACAGTCGCACGCTTGTGCCTCTGCGCCACGACAGGCGTTACTCTAGAACTGCTCATTAAATTTAAATGGGACTACATCAAAAGCACTAGCTATCATATACTCAAACAATTATCAAAATTTGTTCACCCAGTAAAAAGTTTTGCGGTAACACACATACAAAATAAATTCATTCCTTCGTTTTCGAAATCGGTTAAAATTAATAATATACTAACGTCAGTACAATAAAACTATACTATTTATATTATTGTCGATAACCTACTTCTATTAAAGACGTTTTAAATGGTTTTTCTTATATCTCCTATTTTACATATTGTTGTGAATAAATTTACTTATTTATTTTATTTTTAATATAGATTTTTTCAGCTTTACGCTGTATCCCACATATACCAGGGTAGGCAGAGGGAACCTGAGAACCTAGTGTTAAGGCACTCCGGTCCCCATTTTCCATCGAATTAAGGCATTGTGTGCTGAGTGGCGGAACACAAAGCCGCGCTTTGCCTTATTACCAAACCCAGGAAACGAAAATACTAAACTTTTACATTTCCTGGAGTGGGACTCGAACCCACACAGACGTTTACAGTCGCGCGCTTGTGCCTCTGCGCCACGACAGGCGTTTTTAGCTTCACCTTTTTTCGCATAAAGCAGAGTGTCAGACAGAACCTAGTGTCAAAACATTCCTGTCTTCAATTTGCACTTAACAGTGCCTGGCGAATATAAATAATTTCATAATCATTGCGCCACTACTGTTTAAAAAGGGAAGAAAGAGTAAAATAATAATACCTAGAATAACTTACACTTTTTTTTCTTTTTTTTTTTAAACTTCACGCTGTATCCCGCATATAGCAGGGTAGACAGAGGGAACCTGAGAACCTAGTGTTAAGAAATTCCGTTCTCTTACTACAATTCCGTTCCCCACTTTCCGCCGAATTAAGGCATTGCGTGCTGAGTGGCGGTACTCAACGCCGCCCTTTGCCTTGTTACCAAACCCAGGAAATGAAAAATTCCATTTCCTATAGTAGGAATCGAACCCACAACCTGTCGCGTTTACAGTCGCACGCTTGTGCCTCTGCGCCACGTCAGGCGCACACATAACTTGTTCATAATATATACGTAACATCTTTTATATATTATTTAGCTTAATTTGTTAAAAGAGAACGGAGTGTCTTAACACTGTTCTCAGGTTCCCTCTGCCTACCCTGCTACACGCGAGATACAGTATGAAGCTAAAAAAAATTGTTTACTTTATGTCATGAAATGTCTCGATTGATATTGAAGCTATATTTTTTCATTGTCCTCTCTTTTTAACCGACTTCAAAAACGAGGAAGTTCTCAATTCAAATATCATTTGTTTTTTCCCGAAATTTTTTTTCTGGGTAAACCAATTTTGGTGATTCTTTTTTATGTGATAGCTCGTGCTTCTAACGTAGCGTCATATAAATTTAGTTAAAATCTGATAGTTGATATTGAATGATAGTTTTTGAGTTATTCGTAATAATTTTACTTTTTAATGCATTTTATTTGAAGTCGGTTTTCTTTGTTTAATCACATTAATTGACTTTGTTATAATCAATAGTTTTTTATGATAAAAAAATATGTCAATATGTCAAGGATAAACGTTAAAATATTACATTTTTCTTAGAATAGACAAAATAAGGGCTAAAGAGATATGAAAGCTAATAGCGAAGGGTAAATATATAAATATATATATATATATATATATATATATATATATATATATATATATAATATCTTAACCTTAATTATCTCCCCCTATAAGCATATATACATTTATATATAGGTCCTGGACTTCCGTACATTTTCAAGGTATGTTAAATTTTCGTGGACTCTTTTTTCTGACATCTCTAATGTCGTAAATTATGATTTCACTTTTATCGAGCTTTTTTTTTGCAATCCCTAATTTTTGTCCATATTTTTTTCGCCCTTTACCTTGAAAAACGACAATACAGCCTACTCAGGCTGCTGGTAAATCTATGGCTGGTATAGCTGGTAAAACTGATTTATTGTAATTTACAAGAGGTAAGCTGAAAAGAATAGGTAATTAATATTTTAACAAAAAGCGAAAATCGATTTAAAAATACAATGCCCTAAAAGCACTATTATTACGAATAACTCAAAAACTACACATCACATTTTTACTAAATTGAAATAGCTCCACATTAGAAGCACTAGCTATCATACAACAAAAGTATCATCAAAATTGATTCATCCAATAAAAAATATAATAACACATAAAAAATACATTCCAATTGGTATCCTTCTCTCTTTAAAATCGGTTAAAAAATGGTATCACATGGAAAATGTTAGTACCCCACTCGACACCCTGATTATACTGATACCAATGTTTCTACCACTTATGCGAAGTGGGAATCAATAGCTACATTAAAAAACTGTTAGCTGATTAGCAATGGATATTTCTATATAACATGTGACGCAAATGAGTAAATTACTACGCAGTTTTATATTTGAAGGCGCGATGCTTTTTTAAATGTCATTTTCTAGCTTGAGTTATAGAGAGAAGCTAAAGCTAAGACACTCTTTTCTCCATTTTCCATTTATAGCGAGAAAAGTGGTGAAATTCAACTCGTAACGGTTTACTAATTAAACTGAAAAAATAAAAATAATTGAAATACGGTTATTACCCCGATTAGACACCGAACCTATTACCATCGCGTCCAGTGACCATAGATTACTGTAAAGTGTTCGGAACGTCGGGTTTTCTAAAATGTATTTTCAAATACAAAGAGGACCAAAAAGAATATACGCATTTTAAACTGATATACGAGTATTTAATGAACTATCTATTTTCAATATATATTCCCATTCTCATCTCATCTTAATCTCATTCTCTCTCCTATTTCATCACTATATGCTTTATTCCTATATCGTGACGCATTTTCGTTACATTAAATATCAATCACAATTCAAAACAAGTTTCATTTCAAAAACAATAGGTATTTAATAAAAGATAACAAGCATAGTTCCCTAAATGTGGAAACGTGAACAAATATTCACAGGGCGGAGTAATGAGTACACACTATTGACACGTGGTGACGCCAAACGATGTTAGAGCCTTGACCCAAAGCTACATATATCTGATGAAGCTAAGTTTAGCTTTTTTCGATAATGTTTTAAAGTATCTATAGTTATATCGTAGGAATTCCAAGACATCCTCGTAGTGCCTTTCTACACTCCCCAGAGAGTCTACATTTAGTATGGCTCCCTGGGGAGTACAGAAGGGATTTCAGCTTTTATGTGTTATTCCTATGTATAAGCTATGGTGTTAAAACACTCCGTTCTCCACTTTTCGGCCTGCATTAGTCTAGACATAGCGTGATGAGTGGCGAAACTCAACCCCCACTTTGTTTGCCAAAACGAGTATTTTGTCTAACTAGAGCTGGTAAAATAATACAATTTTAATATAATCATTTCACGAGTGGGAATCGAATCTACAGCCGTTTCGTTTAAAGTCAATCGATAATCCACTACGCCACGATGGCCTGACCTTCAAAACCTTCCTTTAATGTTTCTAAAAGATGCAGGTCTCTTCAGGTTTCAGGTTGAAATTTTTATACGTTTCTAAATATTTTTCATATAGTTTTCCAAATACATTCTGTTTTTAAATACTTTCAGCAAGTTGCTAAGTATTGTAGTGTCCACGCGAAGGCAGCGTGACTTTGTACGTAAGTTCAATCAGCGTTTGTACGTCTTCATTATAAATTTCACCGCCCTACACTATGGTTGGCACTAATAGCTTTTATTTTATTCCACGCTTTTTCACTGCACAATAGATAAGAAAGAGGAAACCTACTGTCAAAACACTCCGTTCTCTACTCGACGCCCAAATTCAAGGTATAGTGTGGTTAGTGAAGGATTTCAACGAAGTCCTTTGTCTTACCAGAACAAATAAGCTAAATATAATTCCCTGAGTCGTAATTGAACCCACAACCATCAACATCAGAAGCTGTCTCATTTCTCCACGTTAGCTAAACGTATGTTTTTTTAACTTAACGCGGTATCCCGCATATAGCAGGCAGGGGAACCAGAGAACCTAGTGTTAAGACACTCCATTCTCTTTCAACAATTCTGTTCCCCACTTTCCGCCGAATTGAGGCATTGCGTATTGAGTGGCGGAACACAACGCCACGCTTTGCCTTGTTACCAAACCCAAGAAATGAAAATACTAAATTTTACATTTCTTGGAGTGGGAATCGAACCCACAACCTGTCGTGTTTACAGTCGCACGCTTGTGCCTCTGTGCCACGACAGACGTTAATACACGTTGTTCAAAATATGGATTTCTCTTAGCTTCGCGCTGTATTCCGCACATAGTGGGGTAGGCAGAGGGAACCAGTTAACCTAGTGTTAACACTAGGTTAAACTGTCTGTAAAGACACTCCGTTCTCTTTCAACATTTCCGTTCCCCACTTTCCCCCGTATTGAGGCATTGCGTACTGAGTGGCTGAACTCATCTAGGGGAACTCATCTAGGGGAAGTATTTTTATTGCTCTGGTCTAATTAGAAGTATTGAGTTCCACCACTCAACAGGCAAAAACATAAGTTGAGAGGAAAGTATGTGACATATACATATATAAACCATATATGTACCATAAACCTGTGATACATGTGTTACAACACGTGATACATGATATACGTGATGATAAATAAAAATATGATCATTATTTAAGAAAAAAAGACAACATGTAATTTGTATTGTTGGTTTTTAATAACTTTATTTTCAGCATTGTTTGTTAAAAAACAGTTTTTTGTTACAATTTTATTCACAACAAAAATCAAATATCAATAACTAAAATATAACGTATATTATTATTACCTTCCTTAAAAAAAATATTGAACTGTGCCAAGTTTTGTCAAATGACGTACATATTTTCACAAAATAACACAATATATTGAGCCAACCCTAAATATATGGACTATGAACAGTCCAAAGTTCTCGTGGAATCAAAGTCCATTGTTACTTGGGGTTTTATTTTCATTATATTGGTAGAGGACAGTTAGTTAGATAGACCACTATAGCTATACTTGAAGTTACAGGTTCAAATCCCGATTTTTATATTGTAAGAGAAGATTAGAATAAAAGTATAAATATTTACAATATATTATATAGTAAGGTAATAATTATAAAGCCATCGTGGTCCAGTCGAACAGTGGAATCGAACCTATAACCTTCGTATTTACAATCAAACGACCTACTCATATCAGCTGAGAACGGAGTGTTTTAACACTAGGTCTTTACTCTACTCTTTGACTATCTATTATGCAGAGGGAAACAAGCGATTGTTTCAAATGAAGGAACTTTATAAGTATAAATATTTTAGTTTTCTTAATGTCCCTGTTTCTTATTATTTGAATGTAGGACAATTAGTAGTAAAGCAGCTCCACCCTGTATCCCCTATAGCAGGGTAACAGTGGCGCTCGTCCATACAACACGGTTCACACCGGCTTGCCTAACTTTTTGAAGTACAAGTATGAGACCTAAAAAAAAAGCTCGCCAGGAAAATGTGGATCTTAAATTGTAATTGGGTTTGCAGAAAAACAAAGAACACCTAAAAAAGAGGTCATCGCCAAAATTCGATAGTGAAATTACTAAATACCTTCACATTCCTAAATATACCGGCTTCCCTAAAAATTACCGGCTTCCCTAAATATATGTACCAACTCTAAATATACATCGGCTTCTCTACAAATTACCAGCTTGCCTAACTAAAAGTTTCACCCTTCTCCACTGCAGGGTAGCCAGAGAGAGATCTAGTGTCTAGACACTCCGCTTTCCGCTCAAATTCGTGACATTGCAATATTATAGTCTGATAGTTAAACGTCTGTCGTGGCGCAGAGGCACAAGCGTGCGACTGTAAACGCGACAGGTTGTGGGTTCGATTCCCACTCGAGGAAATAGAATTTTTCATTTCCTGGGTTTGGTAACAAGGCAAAACGCAGCGTTGAGTTCCGCCACTCAGCACGCAATGCCTTAATTCGGCGGAAAGTGGGAAACGTCTTGGGAAGTGTCTTAACACTAGGTTCCCTCTATTTTCAGATTTGGTAACAAGGCAAAACGCGGCGTTGAGTTCCGCCACTCAGCACGCAATGCCTTAATTCGGCGGAAAGTGGGGAACGGAGTGTCTTAACACTAGATTCCCTCTACTTACCCTGCTATATGCGGGATACAGCGTGAAGCTATGTAATTGATGTAATGTATGTCATGTAATAGTTAATTTTGTCATATGACTAAATTACATATAAGTTATTATTTTAATGCGTATACGTGCATAACCTGAGATAAAGGTGCATTGGCAGTATCAACCCGACCTTGCAGATCGTCGGCCTCTAATCTACTAAAATGTTGATAAAATATATTCAGTTTTATAGGAAAATTATTACTATTTTGCTTATCATCTGTTATATTTAATTAATATGTAACGAAAGTACAATTAAAATGATATAGCGTAGAAACGCGAAACTGTGTTACTTGCTGTGCTCATATAATGAATTATACTTAATAAATAAAGAAAAAAGCCTTTTATTTCTTGCTAAATGTACAAATTTACAAGTAATTGACAATATAAAAAGTTAAGAAATTAATAAAGCTCTCTTTATTAATTTCTTTGTTGATAGTTTTTAAGTATAGTTATGCAAGAACCCCTCTCAATGGAAGGTGAAGGCCTCCTCCAGAGATGATCTGATGATGATGATGATTTTTGTCTAACTTCTGCTATTTTTTGTTATTTAAAGATTCTGTTAATTTCAGTAAGCGTGAATATGTCGATAGGGTTCTAACATTGTAAGTCGCTATATATAAGCGATTGTGACGCTTGTTGTTTCTATTGTTTGAAAAAACTATTAAAATTATACATAAATTATTATTATTAATACGATTATTTCATCATTGTAATCTTTTAGCTTTTCACGTTGTATCCCGCACATAGAAAGTACGCAGAGGGAAACAGAGAACCTAGTGTTAAGACACTCCAGTCCTGACTTTCCGCTGAATTGATTTTTAAACATTTCCTGGAGTGGGAATCAAACCCACAACTTGTCGCGTTTATAGTCGCATCTATTAGTAACGGGGACACTATTTTTATATTAAGCTACAATGCTTATCTTATAAAATACTCACATATAAAAAAATTGTAGCCTACTTGTTATTCTGATGTACTTATTATAACTGTAGAATAAAATCGAACCCACTGACAAGCCAAAAGTTCCACTACCAGCAATAGTTCCACTATCAATACTCGTATTTAAATAACTTTACACAATCTATATATATATAAAACGTTTGACTGAGTGACTGACAGATAACGGACAGGCAAAACTACTGGACGTAGAAATGTGTCATATTGTCTCCATGGGGAGTGTAGGGGGGCTACACTAAACTAAAACTCACTAAAAGAGAATATCTCGAAAATCCTATAAAAAATGGAATTTCACTCTCCACGCAGACGAAGTCACAGGATAAAGCAAGTATGTATACACAAAGTTATTTGCAAAAGATATTCCTAAAATAGAAGCATATATTTGTTAAACATTGTTACAATTAATTGGCCATAAAAAGCAGAAATTTAGCAAGTAGGATCCTTGGGGAGTGTAGGGGAGCACTAAGGGAGGATTTCCCGAATTCCTACGAAAAATAAACGCAACCAAAGTCACGGGATATAGCTATTTGCAAAAGATATATAGTTATTTGCAAAAGATACTCCTAAAACAGAAGCATATGTTTGTTGTGCACACAGCGTGATCCATAATGTAAACGCGATAGCTTCTATATAACATGGTTACTGTAAAATTACGCATTTGAACACTTTGTTGCGGCAAGTGTGTAGTACTCATGGGTAAAAATATTAGTTAAAGGAAAACAAATAGTATTTAATATGGTTAGTAAAACCGATGTGGAAGCTGCGTCTCCCAAAGATGAAATATCTCACGACCATCTCTTCAAAGTCACAGGCTTGTCGTCGACGAATTTGGAAAAATTGGCGCAAGGTAATATATTTATAATTTTGTTTTTTTTTTTAACTTCACGTTGTATCCCACATATAGTTAGGGTAGGCAGAGGGAACCTGAGAACCTAGTGTTAAGACACTCCGTTCCCAATTTTCCACCGAATTGAGGCATTGCGTGCTGAGTGGCGGAACTCAAGGCCGCGCTTTGCCCTGTTACCAAACCCAGGACATGAGAAATTCCATTTCATGGAGTAGAAATTGAACCTACAACCTGTCATGTTTACAGTCGCACGCTTGTGCCGCTGCCCCACGACAGGATTTATAAATAAATAGTTATCTTTATATTATGAATGAAATTACAATCTTTTTTTAAATTTTAGTTTTTGCGTTTTTATAATGTGTAAGCTGTATTGGTGTAAACTTGTATTTAGATACGTTCTGTAGTTTTTGCGTGAGACAGTAACAAAAATTCATCCATCCTCCCAAACTTTTGCCTTTCTAATATATTTATATGTATTATAAAGTGTTAAATAACACATGTCGTGGCGTAGAGGCACAAGCGTGCGACTGTAAATGCGACAGGTTGTGGGTTCGATTCCCACTCCACTTCAAAAATGGATTTTTTCATTTTCTGGGTTTGGTAACAAGGCAAACCGTGGCATTGAGTTCCGCCACTCACTACGCAATGCCTCAATTCGACAGGAAGTGGTGAACGGAGTGTCTTAACACTAGGTGCCTTCTGCCTACCCGACTATATGCGGGATACAGCGTGAAGTTATGTATGTGTGTATAAAAGTGTAAAAAATGAAAATATCCTGCCATTTGCCATTTGCCACCTTCATTGATGTTGCCATAGCAACGCGTATGTCACTTCCTATAAAAGTGTATGTCAAACTTATGTAAGTGTGTGTACTCTCTATTTTATTAATTTAATATATGTGCACTCGTCTATTACACTATATACTATATTGGGGAACGGAATTTTTGTCTGAGAACGGAGTGTCTTAACACTAGGTTCTCAGGTTCCCTCTGCAAACCCTGCTATATGTGGGATACTGCGTGAAGTCTTTTACACTATAACTATGACAAACATACGTGTAACGTGTGCATAATTATTAAAAAAAATCAGGTATTTCCTTAATGAAATGTATATTTTGATCTTATTATTTTATCTTCACTTCACTTCCTACTTTGTAACCAATAATTAAAATTTTAACATAAAAAGAACTCAGAACTACTTGTCAGATCTTAACTTAATATAAAGGGGACCACATCAAAAACATTAGCTATAATATAATAAAGTATCATCAAAATCGGTCACTATCATTTTATCTTGTCTGCCTGTCTTTTGTCTAGTAGTATAAGAAAAACGAAACGTCTGTCGTGACGCAAAGGAACAAGCGTGCGTCTCTAAACGCTACAGGTTGTGTGTGCTATTCGCACTCCAGGAAATGTAAGTTTAGTATTTTCATTTCCTGGGTTTTAACAAGGCAAAACGCGGCGTTGAGTTACGCTACTCAGCACGCAATGCGTTTGCCGAAAAGTGGGGAACGGAGTGTCTTAACACTAGGTTCTCAGGTTCCCTCTGCCTACCCTGCTATAAGCGGGATACAGCGTGAAGCTAAAATAAAAGTATAAGAAAAATATTTTTCCCGCATATCATGGTAGCTAGAAAGAGCCCAGTGTTAAGACAATCCGTTATCCGCTTTCCGTCCCGTATATGAGATATGTTACTACGTCTATGCAGAAAGGAGAAATTCATATAACTTCATCATAATAATTCCCTCGAATGGGAACTTACCCCTTAACCACATAATTCAAAACATAAGTGAAAATAATAATTAATATAATACATTACAACACGGAGTAGAACGGAGTGTCTTGACACTAGGTTCTCTATATCTACCCTGGTATGCGAGAATGAAGCTGTAACTTTATAAATCTCTTTCTATTCTAGGCCATAGTGGCGTAATGGAACAGTGTCAACCTGTAAATGCATTCATAGGTTCGATCTCAACTCGAGGGTCTCATAATTATTAAATATTATTTTCATTTCTTGGAGTGGAAATCGAACGCACAACCTGTCACGTGTACAGTCGCACGTTTGTGCCTCTGTGCCTCGAAAATTCTCACGGATTTTTTATTCAAGATAACAATAACCAGGCGAACTGTGAAATGATCAAAAGCATTTTGCATTTAATTTAAAATTAATAACTAACAAGAATACAGAAAATTGTTTAAATTACAAAAGCTCCGAAAATGTTGTAATAACAAACCGCGGTCATTCCAATAATAACTTTTAGCGATGAAAACAACTGCGTCTCAGGACGGTCTGGGTTAACTAGGGCTGCCAACATTGTCCCGTGGCCTCGGCTAGTGACGGTCAAAGAGGAGCACCGTGAGGTTTTAGTAGGTAAACTGACAGCCTATTTTTGCCGGTGCGGAGCCCCACATAGCACGCCCGAGGCCTCAATCTGTAGGGTATCCGTAACAGGCATTTCCTCACGTTAAAAAAATAGTTGCCAACTTAGTACCCAGCCAGGGCATCTCAACGTCGATCTCTCCTTGCCGGCCGTGGTAATGACCATGATTAGTTGCGATAGGTTCACGGAAGACTAGAGCATTTCCGTGGTGTCGGCTAGTGGTAACGATAGGGAGCTACGTGAGGTTTTAGTAGGTAAATCATTTTCTGCCTGGTTAGGATTCCCACATGACTCGTCCGAGTCTCCAAGGGAACGGGTACACGTGAAATGACTGACGACAAAAAAAACGACTCGAAAGTAGAAGGCAAGAATGTTTACAATAGCCTATTTAAATAAAAAAAATATTTTAATTTGAATTGATTTGAATAGACATATCCGAAATACAGTACAGTGCAACTTATTAGAGTACAGTTGACAACCCTAAGGTTAACCCGACCACTGCTGGATGGACGCCAAGACATGGCGATCACACTTTATGACATAGTTATTATGGTATTTGGGGATAAGAGGACTTTAATATCTAAATAACTATGGAAATTTATCTAAATACTCATATATAAAACGTTTGCGTTACCGAGTGATTGACAAACGATGTACGAATGAGACTATTGGATGTAAAAAGCTGAAATTTGGCATGTACTTTGGCATGGACTATTTGAAGAGTGTCGGGGAAAGCTAAGAGGATAAGGACTCCTCGAAATTCCTTCCAAAATGGGAAAAAACGGATTTTATAGTCCACGCGAACGAAGTCGCGTGATACAGCTAGTCACAAGATAAAAGGAGGTAAACTATTAATTTATAATTAAAATCGAAAACAAAAACCGACTTCAAGTATAATGCACTAAAAACTATTTATTATGAATCACTCAATAACTACTCGTCAGATCTTAACTAAATTTAAATGAGACGCAGCTGGATAAGAACACATGCCTTAACGGTCTGAGTGCTTGGACGGTTTCCAAAAGGCGCGGGTTCGAGTCCCGCTCCGTTAAAATTATTATTAACATATGGTTTCTGAAAATATATTTTGTTACGTATGTTGTAACTTTAAATTATCAAAATTATTAAATGAGATCACATCAGAAGTATGCGTATAAAAAAAATCATCTAAATTAACCCAGAAAAAGCTATGCGGTAACAACACAAAAAAATACAGTGGAATTGATAACGTTCTCCTTTTTTGAAGTCGTTAAAAATAAGTTATAATACAAATAATTTTTGGTGGTAAATTCAAGTAATTCTGTACTTTATTTATTTTCCAAGCATATTTATCTTAGAACAAGGCATGAATGAATGAATATATTTTCTTTGTAAATCTTATTAAATTATGTTAGTTTAACTTTCAAAGGTTATCTAAAGAACAGAGGAATTTAAAAACATATGTCAATGCACGCAAAAAGATACAAGTAAAGCTATACCTGATTCCTGGGATAGAGAAGTTAGAGAGAACTTGAACACTCCGTTCTTTACTTTTCTCCCATTTCAATACGTTTCGTGTTGGGTTTCGGAACTCAACGCCGCACTCTGACGAGACAAATGTTTAAATTATAAAAAGTTACACTAGAATTTCAATTTAACACAGTTTACGTCTAATTTTATCGATAATCTAATAATTAATTGATAAAAAATCTATTAATTATTTTTTACCCCCTCAAAAAAAAATGAGGAATGCCTTAAATATTTTTTTAACAACGAGACCTATTTTAAGATTGAAAGATTGAGGCCGTAGTGGCACAGTTGGATAATGTCACGATTGGATGTAGGTTCGATTGTCACTGGGGGGTATAATTGAAGGGTGTGGAAAGTGAAGAACAAAATGTCTTGACTGAGTTCTCTCTGACTTTTTTTTTTTTTTTTTTTTTTATGGATAACTAATGGCAAACGAGCAGAAGGACCACCTGACTATCTTATAATGCGCGAAAAAGCGTGAAAATACAAATTAAAGAACACAAAAATTTTACATATGAATATTATTATAATATGTACTTATATATTTTATAAAAAGAAAAGTCCCGCTGAGTTTCTTGCGCCGGTTCTTCTCAGGTCTGAGACATTAAATTTAGTGAACCGGTGGTAAATTATTTGACGTTCAAAAAATGAAGCTTGTAATGTAACTTCTTATTTTGAATAAAATTATTTGACTTTGACTTTATAGAAATAAACCGTATCTAGAACCTAACCCAATACCATATTATCTCACTAAAACTCAATTCCACTGAACCATAAAGGGTATCCAATTCACATTAACATGAATGCAAGCAGATACAAATACAAAATAACATTTAACCAGAGAATTTCCCAAACATTACCTCTTTGTTTACAGATAACTCGTGATGCTGTTTTCGATGCACAAAATCAGACATATATACAGATCAAATTAGCACTAAATCTTCCTGTAATTTATTAAGAAAGTGTATAATAATATTTACTTTAACGGCTATCAACTGGTTGTAATTTCAAAAGATTTGGTGGTCGGATTTGAACCCGCGCTTTTTGGAGATCATCCAAATGCTTAGTCATTACAGATATATGTACCGTATGTTTTTTTACTACTTCACGCTGTATCCCGCACATAGAAGAGTAGGCAGAGGGAACCAGAGAATCTAGTGTCAAGACACTCCGTTCCTCACTTTCCGCCGAATTGAGGCACTGCGTGCTGAGTGGCGGAACTCAACGCCGCGCTTTGCTTTGCATTATGTATTCTTAGCAGCTTTTCTCTTTATCCATAGCAGGATAAAGACAACTTAGTGTCCAGACTCTCCGTTCACTACTTTCCATCTGAATTGAAGACATTGCTTGTTGAGTGGCAGAGCTCAACGCCGCGCTTTGTCTTACTAGAGCGGAGAAATAAAATAATATTTGGGATATGATTACCCATTACTGAAAACTGAACAGATAACAAATCGTGTTTACACTTTCACGCCAAAATTACTGAAACTTTACAATAATATAGCTCATACATGTAATTAATACATGGACTATAATTTACAAATAGTTTGTGTAATTTGGTCAGAATAAGTAGGTAGGAATAAGTAGGTAGGAATAAGTAGGTAGGAATATTTTTTTTTTAGGTAGGAATAAGTAGGTAGGAATAAGTAGGTAGGAATAAGTAGGTATATAGTGTAGTATTTCTTCAACTTCACACTTTATTCCAAATAAAATGGTGAGCAGAGAAACTCTAGTTTCAAGATACTCCGGTCGCGTTTGTATGTTAGATGGTGGAAATAAGCGCTTTGTCATACCAGGATGAAAAAATGCAAATAATATAAAAATAACCATACCTCCAATTGAAAATCGAACCCACAACCAATCGAATTTACAGTCATACACTACAATTACTGTTATTTTCTTTTTTTTTACTTCACGCAGTATCCCGCATATAGCAGGGTAGGCAGAGAGAACCTGAGAACCTAGTTTTAAGACACTCCGTTCTCTTTTAACAATTCCGTTCCCCACTTTCCGCCATATTGAGGCATTGCGTGTTGAGTGGCGGAACTCATCGCCGCGCTATGCCTTGTTATCAAACCCAGAAAATGAAAATACTTCATTTCCTGGAGTGGGAATCGAACCCACAACCTGTCGCTTTACAGTCGCACACTTGTGCCTCTGCGCCATCACAGGCGTCAATTACTGTTCAATCTATAAAATAACATAATTTCCAATCCCTTCTCTTCCAGAACCAGCATCAGACTTCGAAGCGGCTATATCCTCAACAGGATACGGCTGGTTCAACATCGCCCTCATGCTGTGTACCCTGCCCGCGTTCTGGAGTTCAGTGTCAGTGACCAGTGCCCCCTCCTTCATATATACGCGAGCGCAGTGTGATATGGAACTGAGCCTTTTGGATATGGGAACTGTTACTGCCATGACTTATATTGGTAAGTTTTTTACATACATGCATAGTTTCACGCTGTATCCCGCACATAATAGGGTAGGTAGAGGGTACCAGAGAACGTAGTGTTAAGACACTCTTTTAACATTTCCTTGCCTACTTTCCGCCATATTGACTCAACGCCACGCTTTGCCTTACTAATTAATTCACGTCTCTGTGTCTTGGATATGTAGGTACGAAGTGCAATTTTTTTTTTTTTTTGGTAATGTAATGACGATTATTAACTATATTTTTATTACATACCCTTCATGAATTTATTTATTCCTTTCTAAGCGTCTTCAAAAAAAGAGTAGGTTCTTAATTCGACTGTATTTATCTTATTTGATATGTACATCACTTTGTACTGGAAAAACTACATTTGATAATTATTTTTTTTATATGATAGCTAGTGGTTCTGATGTGGTCCTATTTAAATTTAGTTAAGATCAGGCGAGTAGTTGTTTAGCTATTTATTATAAGTTTACGTTCTATTATATTTTCTTTGCAGTTTTAGCTGTTTTCATTTTTGTCAAAATTTAAATTATCATTTTTTTATTGCCTTATCTGCATTTCTATGAAGCTAACTATTTGACCGCTCTGACCAAAACAAGGGATAACACGGCTTATATTATGAAATGAGTAAGTAAACATATGTTTCAGTAAGTGGCAACTAAACTCCTATGTACATTGTACACTGTTCGCGAGATAACGCGGCTGACGTAACTACTGTATATTTATACGCTATGTTAACGAATAATATTATTGAATATTGTGGCACAGTAGTGTATAGGAATAGGTCATAGATTCAATGCCTGAAATCTTTACAAATAAGTAGTGTAAGTAACTCACTTTCATACGTCCAAATTTATTCCAATTCTCACAATACTTCTCGGTCTAATATCTACGTTGTCTCAGGAACCACTGTGCCGTTTTAGTAAAATCTGTTGCTTATACCTTATCCCCTGTGAGGAGATTTAGTTAGAATACAATTCCCCTCCGCCGCTGGGTAACGTCCCGTAAGAGGCGGGTAACCCAGTAATTTGGTGGTAAGTTCGTCCTTTATCTGGCTCGCGACCACTGTCATGTCAAAGACGAACCGTCAAATATCTAATGATGTGTTCTGATTTGATGACGTGAAAGCCAGGTTTTTCCTATTCCCACCAATTATTTCCCCAGTATGTAGTGGTTCCGATGGCGAACTGCCGCGGCCACAAAATTATTTCCTCCTTCTCCCATCTGAACACTAGGTCGGCAACGCATTTACAACCCTCCTGGTGTTGTAGATGTCCATGGGCGAAGGTTACCATCAGGTGGTCCTTTTGATCGCTTGCAATCCTTTATCAATATAAAAAAGAAGAAAATACCATTAACTCGACTACATAAACGTATTTATTATTTCTATACCAAAACCACCACCAAAACCCAACACAGTAAAGATAATAACGTTAAATAAATCTAAGCAGCGACCAGACGTAGACCAGTAGGAGAGCGTCTGGCTGTAGACGCTCTAAGTAGTAAGTTTCATTATCCTTTTTTTCATTTTCCCGCTCTGGTGGGACAAAACGCGACGTTGAATTCCGCCATTCAACATCTACATGTTACTACCGATACTACTATCGGGTGCAAATTTGTGAAAGGAGTGCCTTTATATTAGATTCTGTCTGAAAACCCTACTTTGCGGAATTATTAAAATATTTTTTTTTTAACTTCACGCTGTATCCCGCATATAACGGAGTAGGCAGAGGGAACCAGAGAATCTAGTGTTAAGACACTCCACTCTCTTTCAATATTTCCGTTCCCCACTTTCCGCCAAATCGAGGCCTTGCGTGTTGAGTGGCGGAACTCAACGCTGCGCTTTGCCTTGTTACCAAGCCCAAGAAATGAAAATACTAAATTTTACATTTTCTGGAGTGGGAATCGAACCCACAATATGTCGCGTTTTCAGACTCTGTCGACTGAATAATATTAATATTATACTTAAAAATGAAATAATGTAAAGGGGCTTCCTCACTATTAAATTTGAAAAATATTGTTATCGTGACGTATTTTCGTTACATTGAGTTATTAAAATAGGTTAAAAATTTTAAATTTCTTAATAACAAACACTTGAATATTTAAATAACATATTATTACTTATATATAGAGATAGTAACAGCATTATTTACGGAGAAAAGTCAATATCACAAGAGTCAATAACTATGGTATAAACGAATATCTTTTGTTTTCCATTATTAAATATGCATAATAAATAAAATGACGCCTCTCGTGGCGCAGAGGCACAAGCGTGCGACTGTAAACGCGACAGGTTGTGGCTTCGATTCCCACTCCAGGAAATGTAAAATTTAGTATTTTCATTTCTTGGGTTTGGTATCAAGGCAAAGCGCGGCGTTTTGAGTTCCGCCACTCAACACGCAATGCCTCAATTCGGCAGAAAGTGGGGAACGGAATTGTTGAAACAGAATGGAGTGTCTTAACACTAGGTTCTCTGGTTCCCTCTGCCTACCCTGCTATATGCGGGATACAGCGTGAAGTTAAAAAAATAAATAAATAAATAAAGCATATACCTATAGATAAATGTATAAAACGCTTGCGTTGCTGAGGGACTGACAGACAACGTACAGGTGAAACTACTGCCACAGAAAGATGAAGTTTGACATATAGTTATTATAGGGGAGCACTAAGAAGGGATTTTCGAAATTCCTACGTAAACGGGATTTTAGATGATAAATGAAATCGCAGACACACACATACAGCTAGTTATGTCTAAGTTGTGGCGTAGTGAGTCAGCCTGTGATTGGCACGATGGTTGTGGGTTTGATCCTTTGTTAAGAAAAGGCATCGAGTTCTGACATTTGGAACACAATGTCTCGAATTTAGACGAGGACCGACTGACACTAAAATCTCTGCGTGCCCTTGCTATGCGGGATAAAGTGTGAAGCGAGTATTTAACACTTCTTTTGCACGTTTTTGGTGGTTGTCGATAGTCAGGAAGAACCTACTGTCGAAGTATTCCGTTCTCCACTTTTCGAAAACAAAATGTGCAGTGTACGGATCTGAACGCCGCGCTCGGTCTTGCCAGAGCAGAAAAATAAAAATAATTTAAATACAAAATTACCCCGCATGGAAATCGAACCCACAACCAATCGGGGCTTCCACGCCACTGCACCATAATAGCCTTAGATCAAATATTTGCTACATACTACATAGCAAATATTTACAAACGGGTTATTATTATAGTTACATTTTATCTGTCACCTAAGTCTGTTGATTTCCGCCTATTAGAGACGATGACAAGGAAAAGATAGTGCATCTATTATTTTTATAATATTTGAAAAACACTTTTCTTTATTTTTTTAACTTCAAGCTGTAACCCGCATATAGCAGGGTAGGCAGAGGGAACCAGAGAACCTAGTGCTAAGACACTCCATTCTCTTTCAACAATTCTGTTCCCCACTTTCCGCCGAATTGAGGCATTGCGTGTTGACTGGCGGAACTCAAAGCCGCGCTTTGCCTTGTTACCAAACCCAAGAAATGAAAAAACTAAATTTTACATTTCCTGGAGTGGGAATCGAACCCACAACCTGTCGCATTTCCAGTCGCACGCTTGTGCCTCTGCGCCACGACAGAACTTCAAATCGGCAGAATAATTATATTTAAATTATCGTCCATATCCAAATATATCTGGTCGTCCATACTTCCTTGTAATAGCGATATCTAATCTTCTCATTCCTTGATGAAAGCTTCAATTACACTTATTTTATTTTACTAGAGACCCTGTTTACGGTTTGCCTTAGCAACGGATATGTCATTTTAACAAAAGTTTATGTAATATTTATTTTATTAATATAATCTATTTCACGAGTGTTATATTATTATGAACGCCTGTCGTGGCGCAAAGGCACAAGCGTGTGACTGTAAACGCAATAGGTTGTGGGTTCGATTCCCACTCCAGGAAATGTAAATTTTAGTATTTTCATTTCTCGGGTTTGATGACAAGGCAAAGTGTGGCGTTGAGTTCCGCCACTCAACACGCAATGCCTCAATTCGGCGGAAAGTGGGGAGCGGAATTGTTGAAAGAGAATGGAATGTCTTAACACTAGGTTCTCTGGTTCCCTCTGCCTACCCTGCTATATGCGGGATACAGCGTGAAGTTAAAAAAAAAACGTTTTGTGCCCTTCTTCTCCACGTACACTATACGTATGCCAATTTTCATAGTGTTCTGTCCGCTTAGTTTTCACGGGACGTAATCCAAAGTTTCCCTTCAGTTTTCTTTCACGTATTAAAATAATAATAATGCTGCCAACCTTAATTTCAATATTGAATAATATTTTCACTGAACTCACTTTGCTTATCCAGGTATGATATCCTCGGCCATGGTTTGGGGTTTCCTGTCAGACACTTTGGGCAGGAAGCATTTGCTGGTGTGGGGCTTCTTCTGTTCAGGCCTGATGGAGATCATGGCGGCTTTGAGTCAGAGCTTCACTATGTTACTTGTTACTAGATTTGCGAGTGGATTCTTGTAAGTTATAATCCTTTAAATTATGATAATACGAAAGTTTTAAAAGATGGACGTTTGTTACTCTATTACGCAAAAACTACTGAACTCAATGTACAGTAATATATCTTATATAGACTTTGTGTAATTTAATATAACGATAATTATTTAGTCCTACCCGACTAATATTATAAAGTCGAAAGTTTGTGAGGTGAGGTGTCAAAGTCAAAGTCAAAGTCAAAGTCAAATAATTTTATTTAAAATAAGAAGTTACATGCTTCATTTTTTGAACGTCAATACATTGTCCCATAAAAGAATTGTGGACTCGATGCAATCGAGTTACAGGTGCTGCAAGTTTAAGCCTATTTCTTGTATTTATATTATGTGTATCGCCAACTTTGTTAAAATTATTAATATATTTCTTAACATACAGCACATTTTCAAAGATGTACTGAGAGGCAACTGTTAAAATATTAATTTCCTTAAATTTTTGTCTTAAGGAATCTTTAGGGCCTAAGATTGCACGAATAGCTCGCTTCTGCAAGACAAAAATAGAAGATAGAAAGGTAGCAACATCAATATGTTTGTTACTCATTCACGCATAAAGTACTGAACGAATATAAACGACAGTTTGCAGTATAACTGCAAACACACGAGCTACAATTTTTTTTTTTTTTTTTAAATTTGGCCACAATATAATATTAAATATCAATAATAATAAAATAAAGATAACATAAGAAGAATCTTTTTTGTTACAGATTCAACGGCCCTTTCGCAGTACTAATCACGTACATAGCAGAGCTGCACAGAACTGACTTGAGAGCCCGCGTCATTCTCCTCACTGGCCTATTCTTCACTATAGCGAATACTACACTGCCACTGCTCGCATGGGGTATCCTGCCAAATGACTGGGATTTCTCCATATTTGGAAATACTATAGGTACTTAATATTTACTGACACCATCGTGGCGCAGTGGGAGAGCGTCTGACTGTATAATGTATATACGAATGGTTGTAGGTTCGATCCTCACTCGGGGGAATACATAATAATAAAAACTCTTTATTGCAACAAACAAAAAATAAAAAAGTTAGGCTCTCTTCAATGAGAAACATAAAATCACATTTTTTCCGTTCCCGTAGAAATATCTGGAAATCCTATCTCTCTTATTGCTCCCTCCTACTCAACAAGGAAATTACATGGCAAAATAATGTTTATCACTTTAATATTAGTAGAAGCCATGGTGGCATAGTAGGGTAGTGTCTGTAAACAAGATTGGTTGTGAGTTCGAGTTCGTAGTGAGTAGATTTCACCGTTCTTTACCAGAACGGTAAAGAACGGTGAAATCTACTCAAATCGATCAAAGCGCGGCGTTAAGTTCCACGACTTAGCACGCACTCTTGACCTTAGGTGCCTTGCTATGCGGGATATAGCGTGAAACTGTTTTTTTTAATTATTAGTAGAAACAATCAAAATTACAAATAACCATACAACCACCAATACCAACAATGTACCCAAATAATGACTTCCCGTGCTCAGTAGTTTCTTAGTTATTATTAAATATATTTACAGTAAGGGGAGCGCGTGGATACTACTTGCACACAATGTAGAGCAAAAGTATAAACAATAGTTAAATGCTTGAAGCAAATTAGCAATACTTTGTGGTTACAAAAAGGCGATAGTGGCGCAGTGGGTCAGCTTCTAACTGAATTTCCACCTGGCAGAATGATTATATTTTCATGATTTTCATTTCTACGTTCAGGTAGAACAAAATGCGACGTTGAGTCCCACCACTTAACACGTAAAGTATTGAATTGTAGCAGAAAACGGAGAACGGAGTGTCTTAACACTAAGTGCACTCTCTACCCTGTTATGTAAAATGTTTCTCATAATGAGCTCCTTGATTTTCGCGATTATTACACGTACTAAATGAAACTATTTTATCCGGATTAATCGCGTATATTTAAGTATTCGAAAATACATTTTTGGAAACCTGACGTTTCCAACACTTTACAGTAGTCTTAGACGTACCTACCTAGTCTACCTGTGACCACGGGCAAATTTTAATATGTTTCTCATATTAAATATTCTCATTATGGTTTGGTAAAGAAGGACAATGGCTCTCAGGGGCTCTAGCTCGTGTGGCGCCCGTGTGCAATATAACCCTTGTGCCCCCAAGACCACCCCCCGTCCTTCCACGCGGCTATAATTATTAACTTTGCCGTCGTAAAAAGAAAGTTGTTTCCTATTCCAACAAGCATTTTTATAAGTAGTTATAGCTTACAGTATGGCATTGTTGTACCATGATGGTCCAAGACGATGCTTTTAGCTATGACAGTAGCGTCCGTGTGCATTGCACACCCTGCACTATAGGTTAAGCCGCCCCTGATGGTTCTCACCAATAACAACAAGCTATGTGTGCTTAAATGGACAAAAAATATAGAACGGAGAAATATATCACTTAAACATAAATATTTCATAAATTTCAGTTTAAATTATTTCATAAATTTCAGTTATTCATTCCTGGAACCTGTTCCTGCTGGCCACCGCGATGGTGCCTCTTCTCACAGGAGTTGCTTTCCTCTGTCTACCAGAAAGTCCCAAATTTCTGATGTCTCGAGGTCGTAATGATGAAGCTTTGGACGTGTTTCGGAAGATATACACTATGAATACTGGAAGGCATGCTGATACGTATCCAGTAAGAATTATGTACTCGTATAAATGCTAAGTAATAATAAGCTATAACCGGCTACCGTGGTATACTGGAACAGCGTCTGACCGTAAAAGCGATTGTTGTGGGTTCGACTCCCACTTGAGAGAAAGTTCATATTAAATTTCAATTTCTCTGCTCTCGTAAGACAAAGCGCGGCGTTGAGTTCCGATATTTAATACGCAGTATTTCAAATTAGGGCGAAAAGAGAAGAATGGAGTGTCTTGACACTAGGTTTTAGAACATTTCGTGTGGAAGTCTAAGAAATAAGGTTTTTTTTTAACTTCACGCTGTATCCCGCATATAGCAGGGTAGGCAGAGGGAACAAGAGAACCTAGTGTTAAGACACTCCGTTGTCTTACAACAATTCCGTTCCCCACTTTCCGGCGAATTGAGACATTGCCTGCTGAGTGGCGGAACTCAACGCTGCACTTTGCCTTGTTACCAAACCCAAGAACTGAAAATACTAAATTTTACATTTCCTGGAGTGGAAATCGAATCCACAACCTAAAAAATCTTAACACCATAACTAATAACAAATATTGTGATGAGCGTTTTTTGTCGGCGGAAGAATTTAAAATTATGGAAAACCTGATGTGTGCAAGTTTCAATGTCAATGGATGGTAAATGGGAAAAATATGCCAAAGGTCATAAAGGATGTGCAACGAAAACTACTATAACTAAATCCCATGCAAAAACTACTGAACATACTTAGATAAAACTTTACAGTAACATAGCTTATAATTTATAAATATTTTGTGTAATTTATTTCCTCAATAAGTATCTAGTTCTTAAATAAACAATAATTACAGATTAAAAAACTACTAGAAGAAAAGACCCAACAACGTAGCAGAGGTATGGAAGCTCTAAAAGGTGGAAGCAAGCAGTTTGCTCCTCTGTTCAGAACACCGTACATAGCGTGGCTTGTACTGCTGTGTGGCGCTCACTCTGGCTGTATGTTTGGGTATCTAGTGCTTTTTGCATACTAATATTATAATTATCTTTATTTATTCTGTCATAGTAGAGAAACAGAGAGAAACCAGTGTCAAGACCTTCCATATTCTATTTACCGCCTAAAATTAAGACATTTAATTTATTAAAAAATCGTCCGAATAGCGTTAAAACCCACAAACATCATGTTCACAGTAAGATACTCTTTGAATTCAGACAGAAAGCGAAGAACGGAGTGTTTCGACATTAGGCTCTCTCTGCCTACCCTACTAGGCGATTCTCCCATGGGTGAACAAAGTGCGCAGATAAATGTGACAGGTTGTGAGTTCGATTTCCACTCCAGGAAATTAAAAATATTACATATTTATAATCATTAATATTCAACAATAAAAAGTAAATTAACAAGGCAGAGCTCGGCGTTGAGTTACGAAAATCTAAAGAGAACGGAGTGTCTTAACACTAGGTTCTCAATTTGCCTCTGCCTATCCTGCTATGTGCGGGATACAGCGCGAAACTAAAAAAAAGTTTCTTTTATTATTAAGTACCTATAATGATGTTGCTAATAATAATAATTTCCTAATTCCAGTGCCAACACAATCCGCCTATGGTACCCACAGCTAGCTGCCATGATAGACTCGGACGGTGCGAGCCTCTGTTCCGCCATAACTCCGCAACCCCAACCTGAGCGCGGCAACTGTGTGCCGATTGAAACGGACATGTTAACGTACATGCAGACAGTCGTGGTTGGTACGGGTTCTGTGCTCACTTATAGCATTGGTGGCGCTTTGATTAATAGGTTAGTTTTGTTTGCTTTTTAAAAAAAAAATTTGAAGTTTGTAGGATTGGTTCCCAATCAGGGGATTGATTATGTTTCGAATATTTTTATTTTTTTGTTTTTGTAAAGTATAACATTTCTTTTCGCTACTCAACACGTAATGCAATCAAATCCGATGGACGCTTTGGCCATAGGTTCTCTCCGCTTACCTACTACTACGATATTAAGAGTAAAGCCTAATAAAATAAGAAAATAAATATTTTTTGTCTTTCATAAAAATCGAATATTTTTGCTTTCCATAATATTGTAAAGCAATTGTAATTTATATTTGAAACTGTCTTACAAAAGCAGAAACTGAAAATAGTTTAGTATACTTAATGATTCCCTCGAACGGGAATCGAACCTACAAACATTGTGTTTATATTCAGTTCCTGTCTTATTATACCACGATAGCCTCAAAACTTTTTGTTTTGACAACCTTTAAACATTAAAAATTTAGAAATATTTTTCTTTTCCACCCATCTCAGATGCGGCAAGAAACTAGTGGCAGGTGTATGCGGTATATTTAGCGCTATCTTTATCAGCATGTTGCCGTTCGTAGGCAGTAGTGCTACCCCAGTGGTGGCGCTGGTGACCACCGCGCTTGCGTTCACTGCGCTAAGCGGCGCCTCGCTATCTAGTATTGCTGTTGATTTGTTCCCGACTTCATTAAGGTGAGATTTGCTTATTTAGAAAATAGGTAAATTAAACTATTTTTGTTTCCCCTATACTGGCAAAGCAAAACGCGGCGTTGAGTTCCGTCATGTAACAGGCAATGTCTCGTAGTCGAACGGAAAGTGGAGAACGGAGTCTTTTGAATCTAGGTTTTTTCTAGACTACTTTACTCTGTGATGTAGGCAGAGGCTTACTTCTGGCTAACACTCTTAATTGTAGTTATACTTCTTTCCTTATCGCCTGCGAAAAATAAAAAAAATGTCTATGAAAACAACGATAAAAACAAGGACAATGAGTAAAACTTACTCTGTTCAAGAATATGTACCTAAATGTTAAAAGTGCGTAAGATCATTTGAATTTCATACGGGTTACTATTGTATTCTAGTGCCTAGAGAGTCCGTTAAAGACATTTCGTATTAAGTAGTTGGAAGTCAACGCCGCATTTTAAATTATGAAAGCGGCAATATGGAAATAATATGAATAAAATCATTTCTATGAGTTGGAATCGAACACATAGCCACTGTGTAAACGAAGAAATCGCACGCTGTCACATTGTGCCGCTATGGCTATTGAAAAAAAGAGGAGGTAGTCAATTTGACTGTTTTCTATGTGTGTACCGCATAGCTTTTAACGGAGTGAACTAAATGTGATGATCACATTTTTTTTAATGATACATAGTGTTTCTGATATATTACCATTTAAATTTAGTTAAGATACGAGTTTGAGATACGAGTAGTTATTTAACATTTTATTTGTAACATTTTAATTTTCTCTAAAGTTGGTTTTCTTTTTTTATTAAATCCTGATTATATTAAGCTTAATAAAATTATTTTTTTATATTCACAATACAGGGTAATGTCAATGGCGATATTTTTGATGACTGGTCGTGTGGGGACTATAACGGGTACGGTAATCTTCCCGGCACTCATCAGTTACGGGTGCTTACCTCCGTTTTTAGTTATTGGAGCTGTTTTAGCAGGTAATTATTTGAATTATATATGTTTGTGTAACAGGTTTTTCTAATATTGTTAGGTGTAAGGATTGTTACTTTAAGCAGCGTTAAGTTCCGTTACTAACGCATTTAAGTCGGAGTGGAGAACGAAATGTCTTGGCGATAGTCTCTAATCTCTACCTGCCCTACTATGTGGGGAAAAGCGTAAATCTGTATGAAATATTACTACTACTGCCATCTGTAAGAAAATAACTCAACTTCTAAAATAAAGCTAAGTTAAGATGCGTTAATATCTTCAGCACCATTAGCCAAAAAAGATTTTTCCTGTGACATAGTATATTGAATAACCAATAGATGGCGTTACGTAAAAAAAGTGTTATTATCTTTTTTTTTACTGTTTAATCTTATTTTTTATTTTATGAATTATAAAATAAAATATGTTAAACTTTTCGAAAATACCTCTTTTAGGCAGTGTAATAACCTATATTGTTTACTTTCAGTATGCGGCCTGTCCTGCTTCTTCCTTCCCAATACAACTTTAAAAAAACTTGAATAATTATATTATAAGCACATGTATATGTCCTTTTCATATAATGTCCATTCCATAAAATGATGGAGCATTTCATGAACTAACTAAGTAAGAGTGCATGTCAAACACCTAATAACATGTCGCATCTTTAGAATTATAGTGACCTATTTTAAAAAATCATGTTTTGGAAAACGCCACATAAAGATTTGTACAATTAAGTTTTTTGAAAATAAATTATATTTTAATTTATATCTTTTTTTAATTAAAGTCAATAAAGATCGATGTTTTAAGTCGTTTCGTGAGAGTTTTTTGATTAGGCCCCTATAATTGTAAAGGTGCGGTGTATTATTTGTTGAATTTAATAAATTTAATGTATTTCCAATGAACTGTTATGAAAGTACTTATTTTCTGCAATTCTTCTCTATATAAACTTTAATTGTGCCATTTTTTATATTCCTTTATCATCATATTTTTATAAAATGCAGTCGAATTTTTTTTCATTTTTTTGTAAGCTATATAGCCATTTCTTGTGTATATGAACATTCTATGTTATGACGTCATGGTATAAATTCTAACTACTTTTATATAAAAACCACTATGCTAGAAAAAGACAGAGTTCTTAAACATATTATGTAAATAATTCAATAGTTAATAATGTACTTTAATATTATAGGATTCATAAATTTATTATTTTAAATGTTAAAAGAGAACGGAGTGTCTTAACACTAGGTTCTCAGGTTCCCTCTGCCTACTCTGCTATATGCGGGATACAGCATGTAGTTATAAAAAGAATTTTATTTTGTAGAAGAAAAAACTTTATATGCGTTTTGTTTATTTGTTATTATCAAGCATCTTTCGCATGTAACAGGCTACGCACTGTACATTCCGTCTACTTTTGAGGCTTTGTCTGTTTGTGGCGTAACTTAACGTCGTTTTTCACAAAAAAATGCCAATATTATCTATTCTATTTCAAAATCTACAAATATAATTTTATATGAAGATTATTTTGTATATATATAGTATTTTCACTGTAAATAAGGATCTCATCGTGAAATAAAACAATAAAAAATAAAAATATTCTCTTTCTTTATTATAATTCATCGTATCCTAATCTCATCCATCTCAGTCAGACACAACTTAACAATTATCGGCGAACTGGAGTATGTTTTATTTACATATTGGCAATATATTTTTAACTATCAAAAGAAAAACACCGCCATTTTCACAAACACAAAAATACACAAAAGATATATTATTTAAAAGGCATATGTGTATTGAATAAAAAAATAATACCCATAAATAAATATTTCTTTTCATTTTGGTTTGTAAATAGCGGTAGCATAGGTATTGATATAAACAGCCTAGTTTAAATTAAAAAAAAGAAAAATATATGTAATACAGATAAAAAAAGTTAGTATTTTAAAAATATATTGCCATGTTTAAGGCGCTACATCAGTCTAAATTAATGACTAAACAGCGTAAATAAATATGTACTTACAATATGTGACGGATGGGTGAGGCACTTGTGCTTAGACCAGTATTCTAACATTTAACATTAATTATTAATCATATAAAAATTGATTTTATATATAATAGTCAATTTAAAAAAGTTTATACATATATTCCCTGATTTTTATTATTGAAATTTCATATATCTAATTGTACATAATTTTTAAAAGTATGAAAATAATGTAAATATCAAATACAGATAATAAAAAAACATTAGACAGCTAAATAAATTTTGACATTTTCATAGTAAAATTAATTTATTTGGGTTTATAAAAAAAGAAACTGGCCCTAACACCCAACAAAGCAAGATAATAACGGACTAGAATGATATCTTATTGTCAACTCCACTCGCTTTGTCTTAAATTCGAGAAATAATGTATATTTATATATAATGTCTGAATTGACTGATTTACCCTAGATTTTGGATTATATTAACACAATATACTGAGTAGAGTTATATTTAATGAAAAAAAAAAGCTTTAAAATTCAAAAAATATTACAGCTCCAATGCTAAGAAATACCTAGATTACTCAGATAACATAACAGAATTTTTTTTGAATAAAAAATATATAGTTTTTTTTAAAATATAGTCTGATTCTGCTGCTTGCATATTTTTTTTTTGTTAAAGAAAATTGACAATTCCAATACTTATACAAAAAAACTGCAGATGCTATAAAAAATCTTTTGACGTATAAAATTTACATAGATAATATATATATTTTTAAATTAAATATAACTCTCCATAGTACGTTATAGTGCAAGGCACATTTAATTACATCTATCGATTGCAGATCTTTAAACAAAACTAGTTCTATGCTGATTTTGCTCCCTAATTTGAGATATCAAATCGGTTAAGCTTGTAACGAGGTTATTTTTTTAAATAGCCTTAAAAAATGAATAACAGATTATAAAATTACAAGTGAAGTCATATGTGATATGATGTGTGATGCTTGTAATCAATTTTAAGATAAAAATGGCACTTATTACTATCTAACACAGAGAATTTGCTATTAAAAAAATAAAAGACATAAAATTTTGAACTAAAGAAACTGAATGAATGATTGAATTGAACGATTTATTTTACAAATTTATTATAAATCTAGCAAAATGAATTAAAAGTGCTATTTTTAAACATCCCTAACGCAATTTTTAGATTTTTTTATAAAAAAAAAATACTTTGGACATACGTAACTCGTCACAAGCTTATTAAAATGCTTCACACAGCCATTCCGAACCGATACGAATTGCGTCAACTTAGTGTTTTGTACAAATGAAACTTAAAATAAATTACAGCTAGAAGGTAAGGCATATAAATATTTATAGATATTTAATTTTTTTTTTATACAGTCTCGCGTAACTTAAAGCCGAGGTCTATACATATTATACAATGGGTCTATGCCTCTAGTAGAAAGATTGCTTCGTAGTAAATTTAGTTCATTTCTGTTCTATTCATTCACTTTTTAGATATGTATATTTTATCTGTTTACTTATATAAAATTTGACAATTATTTTTTTGACATACTAGTATTTATTTACTAGAGGCACAGATAACGAAACGCTTGCATTGAGACTGTGGACGTTTGTCCCAATACCAGCTATTTCTTAAGGCCGATCACGTATAACATCGCTGCCTTTTATGTTTAAAAAAATGCAAAATATTTTGTATTGGAAATCCGAAATAAGGATACACTTTGAATAAGACAACTTTTGTTTGATCGGTTTGATAGCATTAAGTTACAAATAAAATAAATATATATATTAAATTTGATTTTCTATACGAATTGAATAAGTGAGGGCCTCTTATAAATAATTATTTAAAATATTTACATTAACAATGTACTTATTGTTTAAATAAATATTTTTGTCTGTATACAGATTTGGTCAATCGCCTCTACTCGAGTGCCACAACTATGGGAAATAACAAAAAAAAATGCAAATCACCCACAGACAACGATACTCGGTAGTTTTGAAAACGTCAACAAAAACTCCCGTGACAAAAAAGTTTGACAAAAATTATTTCTGTCATTAAAAACTCCCTTATTCAGTGACAAAAAGTGTGACAAAAATCATTTCTGTCACTGAACACGGAACACGAAACCGACCGCCATTTTGACGGTCGACAATAATGCCACTAAAGTTCATCGTCCTTTTGACACTGACACTTGACAGTGAATGTCACTCATTAGTTCATATCACTTTGGTCCACCACATAGTTAGCGTCAGCTCGGAGGTGCGAGAAGGACCTCCAACCAACATGGGCACGCTGTGACATCACGTCTCGAGTACTTCGGCCCCCAACCCTTGGCGAAGGATATCCTCACTGATCGAGGGTCAACTGGACCCACGTGAGGAAGGTTTATTGCTGGAGGTGGAGTGGAAGGGTCGAAGATACATAGACAGTGTCCCGGCGCCACTCGCCACACAAGTAGAGCTTTGGCCGCGGCCGCGTCTAAAGCGGGGGAGCTCACGAAAACGGGCTCCTGGCTTCTATTATAAAGCCAGACCCCATCTGCTTCGAGTGACAATGTCACTCCTAGGCCTATTTTCGCTCGAGTTTTCCGAACCTGAAATAAAAGAAAATATAGTTTAATATATTGTGAGTACAAATTTGATCAAGAGTCAGATAATCAATGCAAATCAACGCAAATAGTTGTAAAATTGATTTCCACTCCGAAGGATGATATTTATTTTCCTATTCGAATTATTTTCATGACCCCGCTCTGGTTTAACAGAGTGCTGCGTTAAGATCCGTCATTCAGAACGCAATGTCTCGGCTTCGGACGGAAATTTGACAACGGAGTGCCTTGATGCTAGTGTCTCTCTGACTATCCTGGTATATGGAATGAAGCGTGAAGAAACAAAAAGATGTTATGTTTTAAATATATTTTTTTAATTCATTTAATTCTAATTAAACATCAATTCGTCTCTGATTGCTGCCATATAACTAACTTTTAACTCACGTACATTTAAACATTAAAAAACCTATAGACAATCGTCTCTAAAGCTACATATTTAACTAAACTAGTAAACTACCGGAATTATCCATCATTAAGAGTATCTATTTATAATTTCAAGTTTTAACTATTGTTATTTTCCGTAATTTTCTTCTAATGTAACAGAAAATTGCTATTCTTTGCAATTGTACCTATGTATATTACCTATGTATAAGACGCTATTGTAGCGTAGTGGGGCGTCAGACTGTAAAACCCTCAGGTCATAGGTTCGATTCCCACTCCAGAAAATGGAATTCTTCATTTCCTGGGTTTGGTATCAAGGCAAAGCGCGGCGTTGAGATCCGCCACTCAGCGTGCAATGCCTCAATTCGGCGGAAAGTGGGGAACGGAGGGTCTTAACACTAAGTTCCCTCTGCCTACCCTGCTATATGTGGCATACAGCGTGAAGCTACGTATGTATGTACCTATGTATAAGACGCCATTGTGGTGTAGTGGGTCGTCTGACAGTAAGCGCTATTGGTTAAGAGTTCGATTCTTACTCGGAGAAATTATAAAATTATAGCATTGTTTGGTACACTCTGGTAAAACAAAGTGCAACAATAACTTCCGTCACTCAACACGTAATGTATCGAGTTCGGGCGAATGTCTTGACCGTAGATTCTGTCTGACCATCCTACTAAGGTATTTAAAGTGTAAAGCTGTATATCTCATAACTCTGTAAAAACTAGTTATATCCCGCAACTTAAACGTCTGGACTATAAAATCCAAAATGATATTTTTTCCGGTTTTCTTAGTACTATCGAGAAACTTACTACTCGAGGAGACTACATGCCAAATTTTAGCTTTCTATGTGCAACAGTTTCGCGTGTACGTTATCAGTCACTCAGTAACGCAAGCGTTTTATTTATATGGATAACTTTAATATATTTTTTCTTTTTTTTTTTATACCACGACGGTGGCAACAAGGCACACGGCCCACCTGATGGTAAGTGGTTACCGTGGCCTATGGACGCTTGCAACACCAGGGGTATCACTTACGCGTTGCCGACCCTTCAAAAACCTATTTATTCCCCTTTTGAAAAACCCCATATTTTAAAAGATATAAATATATATAAAGTACATACATATTTATTGGGTCAAAATAAATCTCTTAGGATTCTCATAGTGTTACATACTCGTACAAATGTATATCTAAATTGATTTAGCGTTGAATGCGATAACCTTTACCGATAACATAGTGGAATCGAGATGCTCGCATCATAGTGTGTGCTTTATGCTAATTGTTGAGAATTATACGGAATTTATTTAGAAACCTATAAGTTATTTAGAGAAATGTTTAAAAATTCGAATATTTTTTTTGTATATATGCTTGCGTTGTTGTTTGATTGACAAAAATCGTACAGTTACTACTGGTCATAGAAAGCTGAAATTTGGCATGTAAGCTTCTTGGGGAGTGTAGGGGAGCACTAAGAGAGATTTTTTTGATATTCTCACGGTTCTCCGAAAGAAGGTTTATACCACGCAAACGAATTCGCAGTTTCCGCTATATGTAGCAAGTACAACTCAAAATATTTGCAATTGCCAAATAATTTAACAAAATTTGAAAAAAGTACGATATAATATTTTTACGGTAAAAAAAATTATAACACGTAACACGGTCAACAGGTTCCAATCCATAAGAGGCGTTTGCCAAAATTTTGCGTACGTGATTCACACAGCGTGGCTACGTGCGTATCGATGCGTAGGAATTGAATAGTTATCTATACTACAAATATTATTTATGTTATATGGAACGAGGAATATAACAGCGAAATCGATCTATAATTTAATAAAAGATATCGGCCTTTCTAACACGTTTTGCGAAGGCAGGATTAGTAGGATCTTTTGAAATTTGGTTAGGTAGAGAGGAGTTTGGAAAGTAGACGAGCGTTAATGCATATTAAAGGGGCCCTTAGGTCTACATTTGGCATCTACATCGCAAGTTCCAGGCACTGCTCTGAGCTCCTTTCTTTGCAATACGACAGGCATGGTATCTGGTACCCTGCCTCTAACCAGAACAGAAAAATGAAAATATTTAAATATACTCCCCTGAGCGGAAATCGAACACACAACCAACCACGATTACAGTCAAACACCATTCCACTGCGCTACGGAGCCCTCTAAGGAGTTTCTTCTCCTTAATTTCGATCTTCTATATAATATATATCACCGACAGTTTAAAAAAACAATTAGAAAATGTATATCCATAGCGTTTGGCGCTCCTTTCTCTCTGACTACCCCGCTAGGGATAAGCGTGAAGTTAAGTGAAGTGAGAAAATATATAAAACCTAAACGCGTTTCTGGAAGCGTTTCGACTCACAGGTTCTAATCCCGCTGCGTTCAAATTTGTGTTTTCTAAAACTTCGTTTCCTAAGTGTGTGATTATCACTTTAAGCTATATTTTTTTTATTCCCTAAAAAAAACACCAATCTCACCTGTTCAACCTGTGGCTCTTTATTCTCGAGCGCATCTAAGCACAACCCGTGCCTCCCGGCGCACGTACCACCGAACACGTCAACTGCGCGCACGCGGACACTGAACTGCCTGCCCACTCGCTGTGTAAGCTCCCAGTAGGCTAGCCTACACCACTCTGTTTCCCAATTTTGACGTTCTAGAAGGACAGAAGAAAGATATTGAGTATAATAACAATTTTAGAAGATTTGTTTTAAAATCTAGTTATAGGCTTTTGTTCAACATTGAAGAGATTGTGAGTTAGGTAGCGGATCTCAACGCCACGCTTTGTCTAACTATAAGGGGTAAATGACTGATGTATTCCCTCAAATGAGCATCGAACCCACAACATTGGGAAAAATACGTGTAAGGAAATTTAGTTTAATTTAATATTTATATATAAACGCCTTTAGTCTTTCAATTCATATCTTGTAGACTATTAAAGTAGTTTGATGGTAACCAGCTAACTGACAACGAGCGACCTATTTACATATGTACCTAACCTAATATTGGAATAGATATATAGTTAACACTATAAGAGCATATATAATAGTAGTATGATATGTTGTGGGTTCGATTCCCTCTCTGGGAAATGATGATATTTAGTTTATTTTCATTACTTCGCTCTTAAGAACACCATGATGAGTCCACCCCTTTGACTACCCTGCTCCGCGGACTGATGTGTGAAGCTGTTTTTATATATATAGTTAGCATAATAACACATACATATTCTAATAGTACCATAAGAAGCGCTGTAGCAAAAAAATATGTGTACAACGATAGAAGCAAAACTAACGAAAATTTAGACATAAAGTTCTATTTCATATGTTTACCAGTAACAGCAAACACAACATAAATGTTATCGTCTTACTCTTTTCTAGAGACGTGTGTGTTTGTCTTTGTGTGTCGCGTTTTCGTTACATCAAGTTTCAAATCAAAATAATCATAAAAAAGTTCGTTCATTCATAAGACACAAAAGCCATATTTAACACGTTAAGTGATATATTTGAGCCATATTACATCATTAATTGTTCCAGAGTTGGCTCGGGGCGACGCGCAACTGATGGACTGTCACACCAACTAGCCAAATTAACTTGAACATGACATTTCTTGGAATATTTCGTAAGATATCTAATTGATGAAAACAAGTAGAAAACTCTGGACACTTCAGTCATAGACGTAATTAATTATGGGACACAATATTTGTTGGGGAGAACAGTTTGGAATTGACTGTCCATGATGGTTTTTTCCACTTAGGAAGGTTTTGAGGGAGAATCTAATGTCATGGCACTTCTTTCTCCATAATAATGTTAGCATTTCGTATCGTATATGATGAAATTCTCATCCAAGACAAAGGAGAATGTTATCGAGCACTTTCTCCTCCAATCTATCCAAAGATCAGGAAAAGAAAGTAATACTCAATAAATGTTCTCCTAAGCATAGATTGAACTAATATCCATTGGTAATAATATCGATTATGCCGCGATAGCTTTTAATCTTTACCAATAGGCCATAAACCTACTCTTTCGACCCAAAAATCCACTCCTTCCACCTAAAACCCATGAGTTTCTAGAAAATACCATCAGATGTCTGACAAATCCTATGAAATATGAGTGTACAGCGGAGGCCGGCGCCAGGCGGGCGGGTCGAATCGATCGTCAAGGTTATACCAGACACGTGAACATGACGCCATACCACCATGAGGAGTTGTGGTGAGGACTAAGAGAGAGGTAGACTGATTAGAATTGATATAAAGGTATACTCACCTATATTGATAAGATGGAAGGAATTACAGGCGAATTGGTTTTATTTTTAAGATTTTAGGATCAGGAAAAGATCTTAACAAAAATTTCAAAAAAAATCTTAACTTAACACTACTATGGGATATTATGGGTTATTACAAAAGTGACTTATATATATAAATATAGATTAAAAAACAAATAAATATTTTGTCTTGTATACATTGATATTGACCAACTTTTAGGCTGTATAATATATTACTTAATTTCAATTTTCCTTACATATATTTATGAAAACTTTCATTCTTCAGAGACAAGTTATAAAATATACACACAAATGTGTGGAAATAAATCGTGGCATATAAAACGTTCGGTTCGACGACCCGCGTAATTGTAGCTAATTGACCACCACAACCTTCGCGTTTTGTTACTTTCAGGATTATTGTTATTGAAATTCTAATATTTTGCATGATTTCTTTATGTTTTTCAATATTTTTAGACTATATTTACGTTTTGAGGACATAGATAGTAACTTTGTATAGGGCAAAGCTAGCCATAAATTTATTTATGAAAAAATAACAAAAATCATTAAGAAATGCTACTATTTTTTTAGATATCTTATAAAACACAAATCCAACAAATCTCAGAGAAAAAAAAGGATCAGAGCAAAAAGCAAAAATAGAGATAGAAATTAAAAAATAAGCCCTATAGGCTGAATGGAAGGAATACCATTGCTTCAAAAAAAAACAAAAGAACATAAAATGACAGATAAAAGAAAACAAATATAAATTTCAAAGTCATGCAATGAGTATGGCATATCGATTGTACCTTCGCCATCGGTAGCTAGTGAGCCGGTAGTTAGCCGCTCATGGTCCGTCCTCCTCGCGTCTTGTGTGTTTTCGCCGTGTTCTGCAATTGGAAAAATATGAGGATAAGCAACGTTTAGTATGAACATAGGTTGATGGGTGTGCATTTTGTGATTTAGTTAAATAAAGAGAACTTGTCAGCTCCATGATTTATAGTTAGGAAACAAAGTGCATTTAGGTAATTTTATTGGTAAACACTTTTGCTTGTTAACAAAGACTTTTCACGCTTTTTTTTTGTTTCACGCTTTTACCCGCATAGCAGGGTACGCAACGGGAAAGTGGAAAAACACTCTGTTCACTACTATCCTCCCCAAATTAGAGACATTGCTAGTTAAGCAGCGGTACTTAACGCCGCGCTTTGATTTTCCAAAGTATGAAAATAATTTAAATATAATGGCCCCGAAGGTAGGATCGATCCGATCGATCGGACCCACAAGCATCACGTCTACAGACAATCGCTTTCCTAATGTACGATGATGACCTAATATTTGAAAAAATATACTTTAAGCTAAATATTTCGAATAATTAAGATTTTAACAATAAAGAAAACAAACTTGAAGTGAAATGCACTAAAAATTAACATTATTACGAATTACTCAAAAACGACTCATTAGATCTTAATAAAATTTAAATGATACCACATCAGAATCATCTATCGAAGCTATCATATAAAAAAAAAACATAAAAATTAGGTTTACCCACTAATAACATATACGGTGACACTAAAAAAATTGTCAAATTGATAACCTCCTTTTTGGAAGTTGGTTAAAAAACTAATGACTATTCATGAAATATTATAAAAAAAATATTTTCATGTAAGCAATGTATGTATGTATGTATTTTCAAATCGTTTGTCATATATATTGGTTCAATGTCGCGGAAATGCCTTGTTAGGAAAATTCAAGAATTGGCATCCGTCTGTAGGGTGTTCAATGAAGGGCAAAATGTGCGGAAGAACGGAAATAATGTGCTGAGCTTTTTAACAAGTTGTTGCTCTTATAATTTTACTGATAAAAAGATTTTTTTATCTTCACGCTGTATCCCGCGCAGGGTAAGCAGAGGGAATCAGAGAAAACCTAGTGTTAAGACACTCCGTTCTCTTTTAACATTTCCGTTCCGCACTTTCAGCTGAATTGAGGCATTGCGTGTTGAGTGGCGGAATTCAACGCCGCGCTTAACCTTGTTACCAAAGCGTTAAATACAATTTAATATTTTAGAAGTTTTTAATAAAATGCAGTAAAATGCGGCGTGGAGTTCCGCCAAATCACAGGCAACGTTTCGAATTTGGGCGGAAGGCGACCAACGGAGTGTCTTGTCACTCCCGTTAGATATCCTGCTATGAAGAATTAAGCGTGTTGCTCATTTTTTAAATTATTTTCTAAGGACAGTAAATTGTGGACGTATAAACAATTTCAAAATACAAGATTAAATATATATATAACTAATAAAAAAAATGCGTTCTCTACGCGAAAACTCGAGGCTTCAAGTTATATATAAAAATAAGTTAAACATAATAATTACACCGAGTGGGAATCAAACCTACAACCGTGTTTACAGTCGCTGCCACTGCGCCACGATGGTCTAAAGCCTCAGACTTTTTCCATGTTTTAGTAAGCGTGTTTTGTACAAGTTAATAAATGATATGTAAATAGTCCACTATAAGTCAATCTACCTTTGAAGTTGACTAACGACGTACTTAACTGGGAATTTCGGTCGATATTTTTCTTAGAAAATATTCTTAAAATTTATTGTTTATGCCAACGGAATGTTTGTTATTTGTTACATCAAATATATCACTTGAATTTTACAATGTGAGTTTAGTTAGTAAAAGTGTTACATAAATTAAAGTGTTGATTGAAGTGATCATTTTAGGGCACTTATAAATTTAATTAAAAATAAGTATTTAGAACAATTTAATGTATACGCATGATAGAGACAGAGTAAATCTAGTGTTACTATAATGACAATGTGTGGAATTAAATGCTGTTGACGCTCACCCGGGAGGTTTATCATAGTTGTATATTTATTGTAAAAATTTTATTTGAAAAGAGCAACTGTTGAGGTTCTTGCCGGCTCTTCTCAGCAGAACTGCCTTCCGAGCGTGGTAGCTTCCGTTAGGACTGTCACGACTGACACCTTTGTAAATTGACGATTCGAAAGTGCTTGTAATAGCCTACTTGAATAAAGGATATTTTGATTTTGTTAAGTCACTCCATTGTACATTTTCCATACGAGACACTGCGTACTAGGCCGGAAGACAAGGCCCCACTTCGTTTAATCAGAATGGAGAAAAATAAATATGGTAATTGAATCTGCCTACCCTGCTACATGTGGGATACAGCGTAAAGCTAACAAACAAATAAATAATAAAAATAGTATTTTTCCTATACTAAACAAGTATGTACATATGTACATGATGGTAATTAATATACTAATGTGTACGACAACCTTGATATGGTCCATCTCATTATGCGAGTACGGACACGCCTACTGTGCGGATTGCAAACATTCCGTGTACATACCAAATAAGTAATATAGGCTTTACGCTTTTTAAAAACAAAAAAACCTAGTGTTGACACATTCCGTTCTCCGCTTTCCGCTCGAATTTGAGGCATATATTAATTTTTACCAAAACTAGATACTTACATACATATATAGCTTCACGCGGCGGCGTTTTGGCGGAACTCAACACCGCACTTTGCCTTGCTACCAAACCCAGGAAATGAAAAATTCCATTTCCTGGAGTAGGAATCGAACCAACAACCTGTCGCGTTTACAGTTGCACGCTTGTGCCTTTGCTACGACAGGCGTTACTTACTTATCGTTAGATATTATGAACAAATTAGACTAAATATTTATAAATTGTAGCCTATGTGTTATTCTTATATATAAAGCTATATTACTCAAAATTTTTATGTAGATTCCTTTAGTACTTTTTGCGTGAAAGAGTAACAAACATTAATTGTTACAAACTTTCGAATTTATAATATTATTATAAGTCACGTGCGTGCTGGATTTGAATCCAGACACGTCAATCTATATATAAAAAACGCTTGCGGTACTGAGATCAGATAGACAACGTACAGACGAAATTATTGCCCATAGAAAGCTGAAATTTGGCAATGAAGGCTTTTTTGGAAGTGTTGGGGAGCACTAAGACAGGATTTCTCGAAATTTCTACGAAAACGAGGAGGGGAAAAGGATTTTAGATCCAAATGAAGTCGCGGCATACAGCTAGTATAGTATAAAATGATTTATAAATAATTAATTAAAGTTCACAGTAACTGATCGCCACCGACGCCACAGGTGTCCACTGATGACATCATAGATACTGACTCAGTCAAAAAATTATAACCTAATTTTGGGCCTCTCATAACTTGCGCGGATTTAGATACTACTCTTTGCTTAATGTTTCCGTTATTTTTTTTTTAAATGTGATATGTTTTGGCCTTATCTTGTGCATATTCTAATGCATAAGGGTAGGGTAACTTACCGCAACGTATTTATTCATTTAAAATTACGAAAGTTAACAATTTTCTTAACTTTCCGCCCAAAGCCGATACTTTGTATTAACTTCCAGAAGCTTTTCACTATTTTAAATATATGCGTTTTCCCAAATGATATTTCTACTTAGGATCACCTAGTAGCTGCATTCCGGCAAGTTCCAATTATACAGCTTCACTCTTTATTCTGCCTAGCGAGGTAGTCAAAGAGGACCTTGTCTCAACACACTCCGGTCTCTTTCAATTGAAAATCGAGACATTACATGTTAAGTGGAGGAACTCAACGCCACACTTTGCCATTTCAGAGCCGGGAAATGAAATGAATGATAATCATTTAAATATTATCTTTCCCCGAGTAGAAACGAACAACTACCGCATTACAGTCTTACGCTGCCCCACAGAACCCCACGAGCCCCACGAGCATCTAAAACGTTACCTAGGACAGACTCGTATCACAGATCCTTCGCAGCCTCCCGACCTGCAGGTGTCCGCTTATGTCATCTGACTAGTATTACTGGTCTGCCATACTTATAACCTATTTTTTTGCGTAAACCTGTCGAGTGACGCGCCTTATGTTTTTGAACATTTCAAACTTTAATTTCTTGTAACGCGGTAAGGTATCAAGTTTCTTATACAGATGCTGCTAGGTATTTTTCCGAGAATAGTACAAAAATTTCTGTTACACCGCCCGTTCTCTGCGCGAAACCTGTTAAATAGTTTTTTTTCTTATTAATAATTTTTATATCAACTTTGTTGGGTTTTATTAATTTGCATAGAAACCTCTAATTAGATGATTAAAGAATATGTAATAATTTATAAATATAAAAGTTTTTGGTGACTGAGTCACTGGCAGACAACGCATAGCTTTAGACCACTGGCTGGTTGAGAGTCATCTTGTAATGTCTTGAAATCGTACCGAAAACGGCGACCGTACGGCGAGCGGAGTGTCTTATCACTAAATTCAATATAAAACCTTGCTATACAATAAAGTGTGAATCTGTCCCCGAGTGGGGACTGAATCCGTAACCATTGCAATTGCACTCATAAGGTATTCCACTAATCCATTGGCCTCATAAAGAAAATATATATGCAACATAACCTTGGCTAGGCTTAAGGGCCACTAAGGTATACACAAAGATGTTGTTACAACCTAACAAAACAAACCGTTCCACGTGTACAGTGTTTTCCTTCGGAGCGTGTTTCCTATACCAATTGTTAACGGGATATTTAAACTATGCAAGTCAAATTATATATATTACAAATATGTTTTTGTTTGAATTAGAAGAAGAAATTCAATGTTTTGTTAACAGAAACTGTGTGAGAATAGCTTGCTTATCCTGTTTTACATACATGTAGTTATGGATATTTAACAAAAAGCATATATTTAATACTGACTGTACCAAATTCTGTTTTCGTAGGAATTTCGAGAAACCGTTTCTTAGTGCTCCCCTAAACTTCTCAAGAAGCCAAATTTCAGCTTTTTATCGCCAGTACGTTGTCTGTCAGTCACTCAGTAATGGAAGTATTTTATATACGAGCATAATATAGATATAAAAGTGAAAATAACTGCAAATTATTATGCAATTATAATACATCCGAGACTTTACATTAGAAAAATCAAATAATGGAGAAATCAGTCACAACGTCATAATTTTGAAGTTATTGCTATAGAAAACTCAATAAAATGATTTGCAAACAAAGACACTTAATTCCTTAATCACAATTAAACGTAAATTATCGTCACTGAGTATAGTTACAATACTAATTTAGCTATAAGTATATCTGGCTAACCATTAACCAATCTAGCAACATCAAACATCAGATTGTTGAGTATTAGAGAGGCGAGCGTTCACACGCGCCGCCGAATAGTTAGCGGCTCAATGACACTGATTGTTTATATGCTACGACACGGATACGATGGGGACGATATTAAGTAGGAAATAATATAGGAAAGTTTAATAAGATCTTTGCAATTTAAACAAATTTTAAAAGATATTAATATAGCACGGCGTTGAGTTCCGCCATTTAAGTCGGTTTAACTCGAATTCGGGCGGAAAGCGATTAGATTGTATTGAAAGTAGATTCATGATGACAACTCTGCTATGTAGAGTAAAGCGTGAAGCTGATTTTTTTTAAATAATAAAAGTGAATATTGTATATTTAATTTTTTTTTTTTAAACCTCACGTTGTATATAATTTTCAGTTACAGTGCAGTCTACCTGTAACCACAGACTACTGTAGTCATATTAAGCGAATAACATTAAACCTATAAATCTCTTGCGGTACTAAATCAGACAGACAACGTACAGCCGAAACCATTAGCCGTAGAAAGCTGAAATGTAGTATGCAATTTTATGATTGTGGATTATAGAGACTAGACTAAGAGAAGATTTCCCAAAATTCTAAAGGAAACGTGTGACAGCAATATTTAACGTTATGTAATCCAGGCAAACGTAATTGTAGCTACAACTGGTACCAGAAAATAAATTTAAAAAATATATTAGAAACTGTTTTAAACAGAAATGTATTTACTCTATGTTACAATTATTTCTTACTTTTTTATAAATTTGAAACGATTGTTTTTTATATACAGAAAGTAAAATTCCAAAATATTTTATTATTAGAAAAGTCTTCACAGTATAAACAAGCTTTAAGCTGCACACTAACGCACTTATTCATTGATGTTTACATCGACCGCGTTGTGTTACCAACAGGAATAATCGACAGAAATACTATTTTGTTTCAACTTCACGCAGAGCAAAGATAGACAGAGAGAACCTTCTTCTTCTTCTTGGTCAGTTTCTTCATCGCTGAAGGTCGCTGAAGAAGGATATGCTGTCGTGGCATTTCTGACAAGCTGCTTCCATGCCACCCTGTCTACAGCTTTCGCTTTCCTTAGAGTCCAGTCACCGGGATGCCTAAGATGTCTTTTACGGTATTAGACCATCGTGCAGGTTTTCGGTCCCTAGGTCTTTTTCCGTCTATTTTGCCCATCACAATTAATTTATCAAAACTCTCAGGCTGTTTCCGTGCTAGAACCTAGTGTCATAATATTCTGTTCTCTACTTTTTGCTTGAAATCGAAATATTGTGTGTTGAGTGGCGAGTCCAAACACCTTGTAGTACCAGAAGGGAGGAATAGGATAATAATTTAAGCAGAATCATTCGCCTTAGGAGATTAAGTTTCATCGTAGTTCGTGGTTCAGTGCGACAGCATATGACTGTAACACGTTAATTGTGAGTTCGTTTCCCAGTCGAGGCAATGATTATTTATATTTAAATTATTTTCATGCTTCCACTTTGGTTAGACAAAACATGGCGTCGATTTCTGCCACTTAACACTCAAAATCTCGAAGTTGTGTGGAGAGCGGGGAACAGAGTGTCCTGACATTAGATTCTCTGCCTACCCTGCTATGCGGGATAAAGCGTGAAGCATGAGAGTGTGGAATGAATCCACCAACATTTAAAGTCTTGCTGTAGTCTTCCACTGTGCCTCGATGGCCTTAGAAATACCATTAATAATAACTTGAAATTCCCAAAATATTTTATTTATGATATAGATGTATTTGATTACAGAAAGTTAGTTGAAAACCCAAATATTCTTTACGAAAAACTTACCTAAAAAATTTTTGTTAATGGCATTCTTACACATTTTAAATAAAACCATTTTAACTGAATGAATTAAATGTATATTTTTGGTATTCGAGTCCGTAGTAGACTTACTAGACTACACTTTTGTTATTTGTCCATAAAAACGATGATTGAACCCACGACGGGTTCAATTCCCAGTCAGGACAGTGAATATCTTTAAATTATTTTCAATCTCCATCCGCCTCTCAACACAATGTCACACATTTAGGCGTTTAGTTTAGAGCCTATGTTCCCTGCTAAACAGGAAAAAGCGTGAATATTTGTATTTTTATGATCATTAAAAATCACGCCATCAAATACTTAGAAGGCGTTTACGATATTACTTTATAATTTATAAAGGAAGTCCTCAATTAATTATATTAATATAATAAATATGTTAAAAAATCACAGCTGGAGAAGAGATTTACAACAGATAACGTATTATTGACATATTACCATTCCATTCCTGGTGTTAGAAATAAATAGTAATTCTTTTTTTTAGCTTCACGCTGTATCCCGCAAATAGTAGGGTCGGCTAAGGGGACCCGAGAATCTAGTGTTAAGACACTACGTTCTCTTAAGATTTCCATTTCCCACTTTTCGCCGAATTGCGTGCTGAGTGGTGGAACTCAATGGCGCGCTTTGCTCTGTTACCAGAGCGAGGAAATGAAAATACTATACGAGTATATTATTTATTATTAATTATAAATATTTAATATCTTCATACCCTGCAGTGTGAATCGAATCCATAACCTGTCGCGTTTATAGTCACACGCTGTGCCTCTGCGCCACGAATGGTAAAATTTATACATATTCAATTATCCTATAAAAATTTAATTACCACAACGGCCGTGAATGGCGGAAACTTCTGTGTCAAAACATTACTATATTTAGAAATCTATTAATTTGTTAATATTTACATAGCACTATTTTCCGCATTATTCCCACGAGATTATCTTAAAACCAATTCGAAGACAGGTGACTTAGTGATAAATCACTACTTTTGACATTATAAAAACTATTTTAACCATATTAATCGCGTATATTTTAGTATTCGAAAATACATCTTTGGAAATCCGATGTTTCGGGCACTTTACAGTAGTCCGTGGTAACAGGTAGACTGAGGTGGCATTCGTCTGTCATTTGATACAATTATTATATCAAACTACCGCCAACGATTTGTTAGTTGCCTCGCGTACTGTTCTGAATTCTTGAAGAATGAGCTGACTGTATATGGTCCTCTAATGTGGTGGGTTTGAGACTTCAAAGATTTAATGAGTGGATTCCAGGTGGTAGAAATTCTCTAACCATCTTCTCTATTGAAATTAGGATGTTTTTGTATTTCGATAGCCTCGCGGGTCATCCTAGAGTTATATAGATATATCTGTTTTTCTTAGCGAGTATATAAAATTTATCAAACCTGTAGTGGTTGGGTTAAGCTGTTGTATGTTCACACACTGCTGACTTAAATACACGCCCATTCTTGACATAAAAGATATGTTCTTTTACCCTAATTATTTTATAATTAAAGCAAACACATACAGTATAGGTAAACCATAAAATAGTAAATATTTCATAAGTTCCCAATAAAAATTCTGCGTGACGCGTAAAAGCGCGATCGTGTCATACCACTATCAAGGTACATCGAAACGCCCTAAATCACGCTATGACGTACAGACAGACCTCTTATAAACATGCCAAGGGCTATCTAATGTCATTTACTTATATGTATAAAAATATAATATATATTATAAAAAACAGTTCAAATTTTGACTAAAATCATGTATGGTATAGAAGTGAAATATATCTATAATTATTTTGTTGTAGTATAGAATTATTTAGGTAATATTTATGTACCGTAGGTTAAGATATATACGGGATGATACAGAAGGCATGGAACAATGTGGGAAGTGCATAAGTTGGTTACAGTTATTTGCTGTATAGCGGGGTAGCCAGAGAAGACCTAGTGTTAAGACACTGATTTGAACTTAGGCCAAAATTGAGATTGTGTTTTGAGTAATGACAGAAAAATAAAAAAAAAATATATAATCATTTCAGCGAGTGAAAATCGAACCCACTACAATTCTACACACAATTGTGTGTAGAATTGTAGTGGGTTCGATTGTGGGAGCCAGACCTTTCTTAGCTGTGTTCTACAATTTTATGGTACTTATATAATTATTTTACTAATAAAAGAATCAAATTTAAAACTTCAAAACTCAAATACTACTAAAAATTCAATATAAAAACTATTATTCATCTCAAATACTCAACCGCAAGTAGAAATATGAAAGGGTGAACCAAACCAAACCGATGAGAGAGCAAGACCGAGCACCGAGCACTGACCAGTAATATTTGTGTCAGGCGAGCGGCGCCGGCGCCTCGATAACGTTACGATAACGCTAATGGTCCCATCTTTATCGCGACACTCAGGCGATACCCGCGAGAACCAATTCACTTAAAACTTGTATCTAGCGGAAACTCAAAAAGGCCCCCTAGCTAGCCAAAACAAGGTCGAAATTCCAATATCTATGTAATATTTATTAACTTTTTAAAAACGCTGGCAAAGAATGAATGGTTTCGGGGAATCACGTGAGAAAGACCCAATCGGAATGTCAATGCCAAGTGTATCAGAAAAAAGGGGTCCATGGTGGATATCCATTGACGAGGCTAAAAGCGGTAGTTTTATCTGCACTGTATATTATTAAGATAGCGTTGGGTTAATTAATGTTGCCGAAATGCCAATATTGGGTAAAGAACTTAATGTCAAACACAGCTTCACGCTTTGCTGTATATTCGGGACGTTGTGTGTTGATTGGCGAAAGTTAACACCACGATTTGTCTCACCAAAGCGGAGAATTCAAAATAATTTAAATATAATCATTTGTCCAAGGAAAGATCGAACCCAGAACCACCGTTATATCACTGCGCCACGAAGGCTTCGATGGATGATAATGACGTGGCCCCAAATTTTAATTAAAAGAAGGGTTTACGTAGACAAATTGAGTGGTAAGGAAGGGTGATGTCTGGAGTACCGGAAAACCCTATGATGAAGGCTGGAAGGGAATCCCGAGGCAACATAACCAAGTTTTGCACCCCTTAGCATTGATTGTGGAAAACGGAAATTCCTGTGACGTATCGGGATAAATCATAAATTTAATTAACATTAAACGTATAAACCTTGCTATATCGATTTATAATATGGCAGGTTTTCGAGCATTAAGTTAGTTTTTTACTTTTTGCTTATGAACATGCCTGTTGGCAAATTGACACACAGCAGGGTAGAGAGAACTTAGTGTTGAGACACTAATTTCTGCACTTTCCACACGAAATCGAAACATTGCTTGTTGAGTAACGGAACTCAACGCTGCGCCTATGTTACTAGATCAAGTATATATTTTAAATAGAGTGGGGATTGACCCCAAAACCAATCGCGTTTACAGTCAAATCAACAGCAAAATTGAAGCAAAAATACAAAAAAAAAAGATAACACATAAATTAACAACTTAACTAATGAAAAATTTGAATAGGTCCATTAATACTAAAACATAAACAACAAAGATTCACTTCGGCATGTCCGGACATAGCGGCTTTGTGAAACGAGATTCTTAATTTGTTACGCCACCAAAATAGAAGGCCAAAATTAGGGTCTGAGAGAACTTGAAAATTGAAAACAATGTATACAATGGGTTAACTAAATATTATAGATATTTTAAAGTTGACAGTTTTAGTAAAGTTGTTATTTGGGTGTTAAGAATCTAATTATATCTGTATCACATTTAGTCATCTATCTGAACTCGAGACATTCCGTGTCAAATGGTGGAACTCAACGCCGCGATTTGTATTAACAAAAGGGAAAAATTAATATAATTAAATAAAATCATTTTATGCGTAGGAACGAAACCGCAAGCATCGCGCTTACGTCAATTAAGGTTTTAGTTCTTTAGGACTTTACTTGGTAATAATATAAGATTTGTGTAAAATTCAGAAACTTTGATTGCTAATATCGAGAGCGTCAAAATTTGCAAGTATGTTTATTACAATATCACGCAAAAACTACTGAACCGATCTAGATGAAACTTTACACTAACATAGCTTATACATCAGAATAACACATAGGCTACAATTTATAGATTTAGTATAATTTAGCCATACTAATAACCATCTAATTTATAATACCAAGAATTTATCACAACACGCTAATACCTAGCATACGATTAGAAAGCCATCAAGCGGCATTTTGAGAGTCGATCTCTTAATTGTCAACTAAATCGATGTTACCAGCGGTCACTGTCAATACAGAAATATTATGAAGTTCTTTATTAAAAACAAATATGCCTCTCCCGCTGGGCCTCGAGTCGGGACAGAAAAAAATACTATGGAAAAAAAGTTAACGCACTCAAATTGGTCCCTTAGAAAGTTTAGAAAATTCCATTACACGAATATCATGTAAATCTATATATAATGAGCTTTTAAAATATGAAGTTGGGAATTTTAAGAAGAAATATACTATGTGTAAGTTAAATTATTTCAAGCAATACTTAGATTAAGTTATTTATAAATTACACAAATTCTTTATGAATGTGTTATTCTAATGCATAAGCTATATTACTGCAGTTTCTCCTAGATTTGTTCAGTACTTTTTTATGTGAAAGTATAACAAACATTTATTGTCACAAACTTTTTTATAATAATAGTAAAATAGGACTATGGTAGCGATTTAGGTATTTTAGGCAGCACTAGCTTAATTTTTTATATTTAAACTTTCATCTAATTACAAATAACCACAGAACACACAAACCCAACATTTAGTTAAAGCACACACAATCCAGGCTTTGGTATTAGAGAAAAAAACTTGCTGTGATGTTTGCCGTGCCGTAAGCATTAATAATGTAGTTTAAAGATGGCGTCGCTGGAATGCGCGCGACCGGCCGCCGTAGAGCAGTGCTTTACTCGATAAATGATAACTTATTTTATCTTTTTTTTTTAACAGATAACACAATCAATATGTCATTGACTTTATACAGTACGTCCATTCTATTCGACGTTGGAACAATAGCATGTATCAGCATTCCTCGCATCTCGATATATTACCAAGAATATTGATTAAGATATTCTATTGTGGATCATCGACTACATTTTGCATATTTATCGCATAGTCATTCGACTGCTATTTAATTAAAGATCGCGTAGTCGGTCGACTTGCCGCTATTTAATTAAAGATAAGTATGTTTGCTAAAAAACATGACTTTATCGCTGCCTATTTTAGTTGTGATAATTTTTGTTGCATTCATTTTAATTGTGTTTAGACGACTTTATAGTGATAACGCGTTAAGTAACATCTTGGTGTGAATCAGTTGAATATTTTGACAGATATTTTAATTTGACAGATAAATAATTTTATAGATAGATCCAAATATCGATTACTTACAATTTTCGTTAAATCATCCTTAATTTAATTTTCAAAAACTTACTTTAATTATCAAATATTTTTGTTATAAACATAGTATAAATTTATGGTAAAATTTTCTAAAATATGAATTTAATTCGAAATTTAACACAATAATTTTGATATTTTCCCAAAATATTTCTCTTATAGACATTAATTTGCCGCAACATTTATCTTTTCTAATATAAAATTTAACATTACACATAACCTATAAACGCAAGTTTTCAATTTAACAAAACAAAACAGGCGATTTTTACTATTTTTATATAAATCATAACTTATATAATTTTCAAAAAATTCTATTGAAATATATTACCAAAACATCAAAAGAAACATTACACATAACCTATAAATGTAAAATTTTCTTAAACATAAAATTTAACGTCACAAATGTTAGTTTTCATTTATTTAACACAAAACAGCCGATATATTCCCGTCTCTATTATATTATTCCTAATTTCCAGGAAGCGGCGGGCGCCGGCCCTCGCTCGGATTCCTCGATCTCCCGCGCTTTTCGACGCCATCTACGTTACTGTGATGTTTTAAACACGACAGCTTCTCTTTAATATAAAAGCTTGAATTAAGGTTTTATTTTTGTTAAATTGATTTATTTTTATTTATTATAAAAGGAACGATTATTTTTGTATATTGATTAAATAATGTACAATTCCTTTAAAGATATAATAATATTTAGTATTGTTTTTAATGCATTTAGTATTTTTTTTGACTTATCAAAAAAATATTCTGCCTAAAATTTTTGATTGCAGTTAAATGCCTATTAATCGGAAAAAAATAATTCTTGAATCTTATTGTGGCGCCAACTGAAAAGCATTTTTGACTTGTCAATGTCAATAGTAAGAATATTTATACAATTTTTTAATTAATTTTCCGGTTTATTTTAAAGACAACTTCTCTCAAGTGGTCGAAAAGTGAAGAACTATCTAATTATCAAAGATTAATATTTTCGTACCAGGCGTAAAAAGATGTATAAGTCGACTTGCATGTACAATGTTTTAAGGTATTCGAATTGTTGGTGAATAAATAAATCACTAATAAAATTTATAAAGTAAAAAAGTATTCAAAAACCGAAACAACAGATAAAACTCCAATAAAAATTCCCCCGAATAATATTTATGTCAAAAAATCTAGTACTAACCTTTAGGTTTAACGTCGTCCATTGCGATCCGACTGTAGGGAGGCGGAGGGGTTTCTGTAACAAAACAACCTTTATTAACTCCTTAATTATTATTTATCAGATTACTTAAAAGTAATTAACTTTTGTTTATTTATTATTATGACCAAATTACAAAAAAACGTTACAAATTGTAGTCTATGTATTATTCTGTTTTATAAGCTATGTACATACATACATAGCTTCACGCTGTATCCCGCATATAGCAGCAGAGGGAACCTAGTGTTAAGACGCTCCGTTCCCCACTTTCCGCCGAATTATGGCATTGCTGAGTGGCGGATATCAATGCCGCGTATAATCTATATTACTTCTATTTATCTTTTTTTTAGCTTCACGCTGTATCCCGCATATAGCAGAGTAGGCAGAGGGAACCTGAGAACCTAGTGTTAAGACACTCCGTTCTCTTTCAACAAATCCGTTCCCCACTATAATATTGTAAAGTTTTATCTATACGTTCAGTAATTATAATAATAATAATATGCTTTATTGTACACCAATATTCCAGAGAACAAACCGAAATATAAGTAAAAAATATATATAGTACAAAAATAAATAAATGTGCATAGTTATAGCGTAGTGAAAGAATACAAACATCAATTCTTTCTCACTCACATTTCATAATATTAGAAGAGTACCGGAAATTGTACTTTCTTATAAAAATTATGTCGAATATAGGTTTTTTTTTTTATTTCATTTTTTTAAAGCTAGCTATCCAATGACTAAGATCCGAGATTCGATTCCCAGAAAGACCGCAAATGAGTATTAAACAAACACAGCAGGTAAAACAATTATGTGAGACGCAACCTATATTTTGACCTCATAATGTTAAACCTCGAAATGTCAATTTTATATTTTTTTTTGGGCAATTGCGGTTGTGGGCAAATAACAGAGTGGTACGATCAAAATTGTTCAAGAATTTACTTTCAGATCAAGTTCAGAGGGTTTGGATGAAAGTATGATTATATACTGTGGAGGAAGTTCTGTACGAATAATATTAATTTAAGAGTTTTGTGTAATTTTTTTGAGATTACCGTAGTTGTTTTTTTTTAAAAGAATACATTAATGGTAAAATAATCATGGCGTAATTACAATGTCTAACTGCGTGTACATTAATTTAAGTTAAATAACTAAAATTTTAACAAATAAAGAAACCCGACTTCAAATAAAATATATTAAAAAGTACGAATAACTCAAAAACAACTCGTTAGATATTAGCTTAATTTAAAAGGGACCACATCAAAAGCACTAGTTATCGTATAAAAAAAGAATCATCGAAATTGGTCCATCTAAAAATTTATGCGGTAACTCCAATAAAAAATTGTCTAATTGAGAACTTTTTTCTTTTTTGAACATCATAAAGAAACTCAAAGGACAAAAACATCAGGACCATACTATGAAAATATTGTACTGTCACCGGATCCGGACGCGTATGCAAATATTCAAGCAATCAGACAATTAGTGGGTCAAAGTAGCGTTAGATACAGGTAATAAAAGAGTTTAAAGAAAAAGGAAATAAATATTTAAAATAAATATATTTATCTATATTTAAATACGTAAAGCAAAAACTTTAGACCCCTTTTTACGAAAATTACGCATGAAGCGTATGGGGAGCATGAAATTTGGGACACTTATAGTTCATATAGTGCAGAACGCCATTTTTTTTTAAATAATGCATAAAAAGTATATTAAATTAAATTAATAAAATAAATGACACACACTACCATGGTTTGGCATCCACAAAGACAACGCGTTGTTAACGCGTTACCGGGGCCACTAGTTTATATAAATAGGAAGCCATCCTGACGCAGTGGTAGTGCCCGCTTGTAAACGCGATTGGTTGTGAATTCAATTTTCACTCGGAAGAATGATTATATTTCAATCATTTTCTTTGGTCGCTCTGATACCACAAAAGCGCGGCGTTGAGTTCCGCCACTCAACAAACCATATACCGTATCCGGGAAAAAGGGGCACGGAGTGGCTTGACATTAAATTATCCTGTTATTGTGGATAAAGCTTGAAGCTTTATTTCGTTCTATATACTTATATATGCACATATATCTTTTTAATCTTTCCACTTAATAAGCAAACACGTATCTAAGTAAATCGTAAAACCGATTCCGAGAAATATAATTTTATGGCATTATTTTGTTTTGAACAAGTTTTTGCGTATCTAACATACAATATATTTGGATATATATAAAAAATGCAATCAAATATAAAAGAAGGAATAACCTATTATTATGTTATTTAAATTTTAAAACGCAATTTGCTTCTAATAATAATGTTTATTATATTTTTTAGAGGCTACTTGGCAAATGGATGGATATTTGTTTCTTTTTGCAAGAATTACTGAATGGATTTAGATGAAACTTAACAGCAATATAGCTTAAACATCAGAATAACACATTTATATAAGTAGATTTTGTATAATTTGACTATAATCTGTATAAATAATACTTGCGTTTAGTACCTACTCAGTGCCTGGAAAATAAGATACTCGCCTAACTAGTGGTCATAGAAAGATAAAATTTGGTATGTACCTAGGGCAAAGCCGGGGAGCATTAAAAGAGAATTCACGAAATTCCTTCGAAAACCTTGAAAAGACGAGATTTTAGATTTTATAATAAGGTAAAAAGACATACTGTAAACGTAATTGATTGTGGGTTCGATTCCCACTCAGTGAAATAATTATTTTTTAATTTTCACTTTGTTAAAACAAAAAGCCGCGTTGAGTTCCACCACTTAAAACATTATGTCTCGAATTTGGGCGGAAAGTGGGCGAACGTAGTGTTTTCACAGTAGGTTCCTCCCTACCCTGCTTTTAGTTTTTCAAAAGAAAAAAATCATAAATAATTTTCTTCCAACATAACACCTAACTTCACCAGTCACAAGATATACATACAAACACATACATACATTCAAAGTATTCATAAAAAGTGTGACACATTCAAATGAATCGATTTCAATACACAATAGCGTTTATCCTATTTGCACACAGCACGCGCTGTCGTCCCGAATTTTGGGCGCCAGTTTTCATTCTGACTGACGTGTGGAATGAATTGTCAATGTTTTAACCTTTTTTTTTACGTATTATTTATTTATTATTTGCAGATACAATTCCTTCTGCCAAATAGTCAGAGAGTTCTCTCTAGTGACGAGACAAGACACTACGTTCTCCACTTTCCACCAATTCGAGCAATTTTTTTTTTAAATAAATTATTATACTATAATAATTTGTTTAATTTGTTCATATATAGACTAAGGTAAAATACATTAATTTCTATAGGGTTTAAGGAAATGCCAAATTCGGCTTATGCAATCATACTACAATAATTGCAACAATTCAAAAAGATTATATATTTTTTTTTACTTTTAAAAATATTATGCTTGTATAATATGCCTTTAGAACTGTAATTAAGTAGTTATAACTTACAAATAATCAGTGAAAACTTAACTAGTTCTTTGATCACTTGCGTTGTTTTAAAACTGTTATTATTCCTCTTAAAATACAATAATTGGAGAAAATTCAAGAAATTAGTGACCAAGTTCTCTGTTCTATCCACGAAATGCAAAAAAACAACACAATAACAAATTGAGTGTCAGTTTAAGTGTTTAAATTAAATTTTATATGTGACTGAACTATAAATGAGCACCATTTGCGATTCGGCGCCGGCGGCGGCGGACGTGTTATATTTCGACAGTTATCGAATACAAATATAAAGACAATAGACGTTTTATATGGGTTTTCTAAGAAGTTTTTAACGGCGAATGCTTGACAAATATCTAAACAGTGAATGCACATGCATTGAATTGTGAAACATAATAAATATACACAATAAACTTAAACATATTTCTTTATGATATACTTTTTCTAAAGTGGCCATCTTGCCGTAGTGGGCAACCTAACTGTAGACCCAATTTGTTATGGGTTCGAATCCCACTCGAAGCAAAGATTATACTTAAATTATTCCGATTTCTACGCTCTGGTAAGACCATGCGCGACGTTGGGTTCCGTCACTCAATAAGTAATGATTTGAATTCGGACGAACTTGGAAAACGAAGTGTTTTAACACTAGGTTCTGATTATCCATCGACACATGAGATTATTCTTATATCTATGTTATTATTGAGATATACGTTTTTATTAAGTAACAGAACTCAACATCGCAATTTATGTAACTAGTTAAACACCGTAATATTTTCACTTTAAAAATTACTCTCAGAGGGATTAAAACCTACATCCTTCTCCAGACATCTACAAATCGAACAATACCACCAATATGTGTATCCAGTAATTAAATTAACAACCCATATCCAAAGCAAATATAGATTAAAAACATAAAAAATCGATTAACAAAATAATCGAACGATCGAATTACGCTAATCATCTTAAATAAAGATAATATAATGGTTAAAATATATTGACAAGCGCATTCTTTAGGCTGTCCATCTTACGGCCTTTGACAAACCGCAACGTCAAAAATATCTTCTGACTCAGAATGAAATTCCAACGCCTGGATAATGATCGACAACAGTGTTTGAACTAAATATGTAATAGTGATACTTATGGTGCAGTGGTTAGTAAAATGGACGATAAGTCTATTGAGAAGGGTACGTATTCAATATAAGAATAGTTGTTAGATACGAAAAAACGTATTTTTCTTTGTTAACTAGATATTTGTCGTTATATTATAGCTAACTGTAACTGTCATTCTGATGTCTTGTAAAGTTACATCTAGATATGTTCAGTATTTTTTGCGTGAAAGAGTTAGAAACATGTTCATATTAATTCACATTTATAATAATAATATAAGATAACAGGATACTATAATAATTTAACAAATAATTTTTCATTTCGTTTTGGCTGTATATTTAAAGTCACTAATTTCTACTTTTTTTTTTCAAAAAGAAAAAAGTAACGAAATAAAACGTCACATAAATGACAAATGTGAATTATAAACACAGTAGTTAGTACTGAGTGGCGTGACTGAATATTCTTACAAATATTACACTATCAATTTAACGAAAACTAAACCTTAAAACAATAACAATAGAGTCCTTTTCAAATTACAATTAAAAACATATGGACCCAGATTATGTAAGTGTTGCAGTTCAAATTTCGATATGTAGTATTAGAATTTGTCATTGAAATTAAAATTTTATTACTATTGTAATAAAGTATATAATACTTCAGCAGAATTCAAATATTATGTGTAAACAGTTGTGTAGTGCTTATTACAAGGGAATAAGGTCGAATATTTGATATGAATTCACTATTATAATTGTGGTATTATTCATTTTAATTGATAATAATTGATAACTTCTACGATACAACTATAAATTTGCTTACAATCGATGGAGTAAATTAAAAAAATGTGTTATTAAGTTTGTGTTCAGGATCGTGCAAAGTGGAGTAGATTGAGTAGGAAGGCAGACCCTGGCTAGCCGGGATAAATGCCAAGATGAAAAAGGTATACATAGCTTCTTTTTTTTTTTTATGGAAAGGACAAGACAAACGAGCGTTCGGGTCACCTGATGGTAAGTAATTCTCGCCGCCCACGGCCCCGTGTAACACCAGAGGAGCTACAGGTGCGTTGCCGGCCTTTGAGGTGGGAGTAGGCGCGCTTTTTCACTTCACGCTGTATCCCGCATATAGCAGGGTAGGCAAAGGAAACCTGTGTTAAGACACTCCGTTTTCCCCACTTTCCGCCGAATTGAGGCATTGCGTGAATGGCGGAAGTCAACGCCGCGCTTTGCCTTGTAATCAAACCCAGGAAATGAAAATTTCCATTTTCTGGAGTGGGAATCGAGCTTACAACGTCTCTACATCATGACAGGTCTTAATATGTTACATATTATTCAGTTTTTATTTTGAAGAAATGAATACTGTATATTTACTATCTCACTCTCTCTTCATCTAACTCTACACTTTATGCGTCTCTTTCTTTATGACGATTTCTAACTAATTTCAAAAAAGAGGAGGTTCTCAATTTACTGTATGAACCAATATTGATGATGTTTTTTTTATTTTTTATATGTTTCTAACGTCATGCTTCTAACGTGGTCCCATTTAAATTTAGTTAAGATCTGACAAATACATACATACATACATAGCTTCACGCTGTATCCTGCCTATAGCAGAGTAGGCAGAGGGAACCTAGTCTTAAGACACCCGTTCACCACTTTCTGCCGAACTGAGGCATTGCGTGGTGAGTGGCGGAACTCAACGCCGCAAAAAACAGCAAATAATTTTGGAGTTATTCGAAATAATGTTACTTTTAATGCATTTTATTTGTAATCGGTTGCGTTTTTGTTAAAAAATTGTTAATCTAAAGAAGTTTCACTTCAAAAAGAATAGAAATAAAAAAAACGTTATAACAAAGTAGAATATTATTATGAGATAATATTTTCAAGTCCACTAACATACATATCATTTTAAAAAAATCAAAACGTACCACATATAAAACGATCCACGTGTCACACAGTCTAAGCAAATAATAAACAAGCGATAAACATTCTTAAATGTCCCATAAATCTTTAAAACTACGTACGGTGTCACAGCATCCCTCTGAGGATGACTACATAACAAAATATATATAAATTATTTATTTCTAATCTTTCTCTATGTATAAATTCTTGGGTTACTGCGTGATTGACAAATAGACCATCCAAGCGAAGTCGCGAAGTACATCTAGTATTTTATTAAGTGTGTTATTTCACGTTTAAAACGAGAAATACGTATTATAATTTGAATGTAACGGGAGTCGAACCCGCGCTTCTTAGGTATCCTGCTACGTTCAAAACTTTATAAGTTTTCTGATAATGTTTATTCGATTTAATTGGCAATTCCTCTAAACTATTGACTACTGATCTAAATAAATAAACTCTAAAAATACAGGTATTGGCCTTCCATTAAAGTTATCGCTTATATATAGAATAAAAAATTGTTTTCATACTAAAATAACGATATATACAAATATTTAAGTTATTTTAACACAGAATTAGAACACACAACTACCACATACAATATAACCCATAAATAACTCCACCACCATACTTCAACGTGTTTTGAATGTCAAGGTATCAACATATCTAAAAAATCCTAGTGTAAAAAGCTAAATAGACCAACAAACGATAAGCATTAATTGTAGAACAAGCCAGTTTTAAAGTAAAGTAAAAAAAAAACACACATACGCTCGTGAATCGACAGAAATAGCCCGACCGAATTATAACATCGGTGGCGCCGAGAACGGCGCCGGGCGGCCGCCGCGCCGTGCCCACGCCGAGACTCACATTAATGCCTATATTTTGGGCATTTCTGTCACTTATCATAGTTGGTTATATGTGCTAGTATGAAATTAAACTTTAGATCGACTCCTGCGCATGTTATAATCAAAAATAGTCAATAAAAATCATGTTCAGGCTCAGCAGGGTATACAGAACCTAATGTTAAACACCCGTTCGGTTTTCGCTTGATTTCGAGATATTTCGTGTTAAGTGGCGGAACTCAACGCCGCGTTTTATCTTACTTCGTAGATATAATAATACATAAACTTGTTAGTTGCTATTCTAATGACATTTGACCTATACAAAGTCAAAAGTCAAATCGATTTAATTTTTTATCAGTTGCGCATTAAAAAATAATACGTGTGTGGCAGTAAATTATGTTTTAAATACGTCATCATTTTAATTAAACATCAATATAAGATGATAGACGAAAACAAGGAAATGGCGGGCAAAGAATTTCGAGTGGTTGACGTCACGGATCGCCAGCGAGGAGGAGTGGTCTTCGATTCGATGCCGGCGTACGTGTGTTAACATTCCATTTAGCTCATCAAGCTATATTTAATGTAGGCGGAGGGACCGACACACCTCATTCGTCCGATCATCACATTAATACTATGTTTTATTCAAGGTAAGCCTAGCTGTGTTGACTATAGTACATAGGTAAGCCACGTTTTGCATCCCTAGGAACCTCAAAAGCGGTCGACCATTTTGAATTGATTAGCTGGTAGCCATTACGTTTAATAAATATATTAACATGAGACGCTGTGGCATTTAACTGACAATATATTATGAGATAGAAGCAATGTTATTTTATACTATGGTAGCGCATTGGAACTGTGAGAATATATGGATAGTTGTGGATTCAATTCAAGAAAGAAGATTAATATTTAAGGAACTAGGTGACATATTGTAGATTCTGTTAACTTTTCCAACTAAATATGGCGAAGAGATGATGAAAATATTTAAAAATAAAAACCTCTCCGAAACACAAATATCTATCCACATGTATACTTACATAAAACGCTTGCGTTACTAGGTGACTGACAGTGAACGTACGAAACTACTGGCGATAGTGGGTTGAAATTTGGCATGTAGCCTCCTTGAGAAATGTAGGAAAGCACTAACAGAGGATTTATCAAAATTCCTATAAAAGCTCAAGAAAACGAAATTTTTGTTTCTATAACCCATGCAAACGAAGTCGTAGAATATAGCTAGTAAAATAATAACATAGAAACTATCTTCCAGAAGCTAAGGAAAGGCTTAAACATAAGTATGTGATATCAGTATGATGAGACATCAACAAGTGGTCTAGCCGTCTTGTTTGGAAGAGATTCTAAGAAAGAAAAAACGACTCAGCAGACTTGATATAGATAGTAGGAGCCAAGCTCTTAAAAAATTATAGTGGTCCTTGATTGATAATGCAAATAGGTATATTTATTGACGAAATTGAAAGGAAAGAAGAACGGAGAGTCTAGACACTTGGTTTTCCCTGTCTACCACACCTTTAATATCATTTTTTGTCGCATAGCAATGAAGTCAGAGACCGCCTAGTGTCAAGACACTGCGTTATCCACTTTTCCGAAATATCAAAATTAAAAACCAAATACAAAAATAGAGTGTAAATGTTAAAAATACACGATTGTTGTCGGTTGATAAAATTACGACAGTCTTAGATTGAACGTGTATTTGCGATGACGTCAAAATACGTTACTTGGCAAGGTGTCCGAAATGACGAAGAGATTTAATAGACTTTTAAACATCCAAAGAGCTGGTTTCCTGTTATATTTTATTATATAATTGATAAACTTATTAAATAAAAACACAAATTCAACGAAGAAATAGCTCATAATTTTGTCTTTCCTACAAATATTATAAATGTCATAGTTTTTGAGGATGGGCTTTTATTACTCTTTTACACCAAAACTACTGGGCCGATTTAGATGAAACTTCATAAAAGTATAGCTTATACCTCAGAATAACACATAAACAATTTATAAAGATTTTGTGTAATTTGGTCATAATATAAAGATAAGTATCTAGTTGTAAATAATTTAATGGCAAATTAAAAAAATATAAATTAATGGCAGCTAGGAGTGATGACATATGCAAGGTTTCTAAAATAGTTGAGAAGGAAGACCATACGGAAGGAACCATTAGAGAGGCCTATATCCAGTATTAAAGAAGAACTGGTGATTTCAAGCAGTCCATGGTCACGAACGATAGGCGATTGATATAAAAAATGGGTTTATTTAAAATATTTAAATGAATAACTGTAAAAACAAACAACTAACCACACAAACACTTTACATGAATTGTAATTAAGATTCGAGTACAGGATTAGAGATGATATGAGCTCATATTGTTATTCAAAAGTTACGTATTATAGCTGTAAAAGTCTATACAATGTATGGGCGAAAGATCTATAGAAAATCTTGTAAGAAAAATATTAGAAGAATGCTTATTAGTATATGTATAATAAAAATTATAAAATCAATTAACGATTACAACGCTTTTGTCTTTGTCAAAAGCATGCGACTGTAAACGCGAAAGGTTATGGATTCGATTCCCACTCCAGGAAATGGATTTGTTCATTTCCTGGGTTTGGTAACAAGGCAAAAGCGTGACATTGAGTACCGCCACTCAGCACACAATGCCTCAATTCGGCGGAAAGTGGGGAAAGGAGTGTCTTAACACTAGGTTTCCTCTGCCTACCCTGCTATATGCGGGATACAGCGTGAAGCTATATATGTATGTATGTATAAAATCAATTATTTAATTGTGATATTTAACCTATAGCTTTTCTTTTAAAGGAAAATCAATGTATAAATTCAAATTCAGGACCATTAATAAGTTGCCATAAAATATTTTATCAATTATGTGAGACACGAGGAATTTACATAAAATTACTATAGCGCCAGTCAACCAGTAAGTAATATAAATTGCTCAATTATAATATAATAATACAAACAACATTCTTGACATGGCGTTACATAATAGAACGAGATTTATTATATGAATTATTCTTCAAGATCGTCTGGTTCCTATCCTAGAGGTCTTGGGCCGATTGTAAAGTCCGTTTACTTTCCAACTTTTAAACTTGAATGTTTATTTGAAGTGTGAAATTATATTAAAATGAGCTTTACAATAATTAATTTCATTTATTTTTTTTAAAAATATAAACTAATTCTAACAAGCCAAGTTTTAGAATTATTTCCAAATATTTTTAGTGACAGGAAAAGATACGATGCAATAAGGAATTCCCGCAAATGTAACGTAATAACTGAGACTCAAATTTATTACAAATCTAAGCTTCCTATAAAAGACATATCACACTACGGTCTAGTTAGACAAACTTACTGGGTTCCATTACCTTAAGACGCAATGATAATTAAAAACCGAGAGTGAACATAAAAAAAGAATATTTTTTATTATTGTTAAGACACTACAGATGTAACCGTACCTTTTGTTTAAATTAAATTTATTTTCACATATTATCATTATTATTATTTCCTACATCCATCATTTCAATGTAAGGGTCCATAACTTAGTGTTCCCAAATCAACCAATATTGGGTTAAGAGATAAAACAACAAAATTCAAAACATTACAAACAATTTAAGCTGACATAACTGCAAGTCGAAAGCTAATTATGTATCGGCATGTATTGAAATCGCCGGCATCTTGTACTTTACATATACATATGACTGAGCGGCGTCTCAGAGGAATTGATTAATACTCATTAGAGGCACTTGCGGTCCATTTTTAATACTAACTTATTATAATATTATTATCTGTGAATAATTTATTTTGTTTTATTTAATTGTTTCCTGTTGTTAAAAGAAAAAAAGTAGTTAAAACTTTTTTTCTTCAGAGGGTAGTTAGAGAAAGCCTAGTTAGCGACTACCGTCACCGTCTAATGTTTACAATTGAGACAGAAAGTAAAGAACGGAATATTTAGACACTACGTTCACTTTGAATAACCAAAGAGAAAAAGCGTGAATTAGTTACAATAAATAATAAAATTTATACAATAATTATAACCATAATTATAGAAGCCAGTCAACGTGAGAAAAAGGATACACAAGACGATGAACCCCGATTTAAATATTGTATTAAATAACACTTAATATTCGCCTTTTGATTTAACCAAAATGATTTCGATTATATTAAGTGATGTAACGTCTCATACTAGTCGGGATCCTTTTAAGGCCTCTGTATATATAGTATTGATAACAGAAATTAATCCGGAATAAAAGATGGCTAAATGTCGACACGTTGAGAGAAACGTGACCAATGAGTATGAAAAAAAAAACTCGTAAACAGTAAATTCACTGGCTAAATTGTCCTTGAAACAACATGTCAATGTTCTAACACACAGATAGGTGTAACAGTACCTAGAATATTTTTGCGACTCTCTCACGCTAAAACTACTGAACGGATTTAGATGAAATTTTATATAAACATAGTGTACAATTTGTTAAGGTTTTGCGAAATTTGGCTATAAATAACTCGAAAAAAAAATAAGAAAATATATATTTTTTTTAATCTATAACAAGCCTTGGCGTTAAAGGGAGGGTTAAATCAATCATAATAAAGTCTTATTTTTTTATATTAAAATTAAAAAAAAAACTATAAATATTAAAGAAAAATATTAAAAATGATATAATACGAAAAAGTTGTGTAGAAACGTGAATGGAAACTTTATCGCATCGTCGGTGATTCACATATAGTAACTATACCGCGAAAGATATGATATTATCAGTTAATATCTAACTAGAATAGTTATTCCGAGATTTTTTTTGTAAATTTTGAGTATATACGTAACTGGGTGATGTAATATGTTAGCTTTATAATCATATCATGCGGGGTTAAGTTCCGCTTATCAACACGTAATGTCGCGATATCAGATAAGTGGAAATGAAGACCCCGAATGTAGTGTGTAATAAATTTTACTTTGGTACAAAATATCTTATAAACCATTGGTTAAAAATTATTTAAATTTCAAAATTTAGTAGATACGTTATGTCTATCATGTTACTAAACGACCTAAAAACTTCATGTATATACTTTATAGTTGATAAAGTCATGATTGGCCCTTCATTTTATATCCATGGTCAAATTTTCAAAACCAAAAAAAATAATTATCACCTAATCAATCTACACTATCAAACATTCGAACAAACAAACAAAGAAAAGAAAAAAAAAGGACAAATTCGTAAAAACATTATTGAGAAATGAAACTTATGTACGTCGTACGGCCAGTAATTTAGTACATAACCAGTTTTGCGAGAGCCCGCGGCGGGTGCGACCGGTTCCCATACAGGTGCCGCGAGTCAATGGTGTGTGACACACGAATAGACTCTAGTAAACATACGTACAATGAGATCATCTTTAAATTTGATTTGGACGTGTAAGAAACAGAAGAAAGTTTTTTTTTTAATTCAATATCATTAAATAATAATGGCTTCGACTAAAAAGCGACATCGTGGCGCAGTGGGAGCGTCCGTCTGTTAATACGATTGTTACTTTAATTTCTCGGCTTTGTTAAAACGCGGCGTTTAGTTCCGCTACCCAATATACAATGTCTGAAAGTTGAGAACGGAGTATCATTACACTAGTTTTCGCTGATAACCTTAAGTTAAAAAATAAAAATGAATACAGATAACACAAACGTATTAACAGCTAAACAACAATTAAAAAAAGGGTAAAAAAATCAACAATTTTCACTAACTTACGTTTCCATTCAACATTACATGCAAAAATACAAAAAATAACACCCACAAACACATTAAATACCTGTCGCCATTCACAAATTCAGTCAAAAACACAATATAATACAGCGAGTGGAACAAAAAGCGGAGCTACCTGCGCGGGCGCACCCCCCTCGCGGCGCGACGTGGCGCCGGCGCCGACGGGCAATTATGGCAAAATAAATATAGTACGGATAGACGACATTATATATATAAGAGTATAAACGTAAATGTTTTGATGCACCTGGTCTTTTATGTTTTCAATTTATGACGATATAAATGATGATACTATTTGCGAATTTTATTTATCTACCCTCAATTTTGGTATTTTAAAATAGTAGTTACTAATATTAAAAATATTATAGTTTGTGAGAAAACAAACATTAGTAAAACATTATACTAACATAGTTGATACTTCAGAAAACACATAGATTAGAATTTATAAAGATTATGTGTAATTTGGTCATAAAATTGATGTGTAGTATATAAGCCAGACAATTTTAATCATAAGCATTAAAAGCCGGGTAACAAAGCTAGGATTTACATGATTCTGAGTGGCGATCTCTAATCCGAGTCGCCACGCCGTCGCCTGATAAGATAAGAACCCGGTACCCTCGTGAAGGTACACAAATAAAGGCCGCGGCCGGCGCCAATACTTAAACACACGTATGAGATGTGCATGGTATTTTACATTCACTTTTAACTGAATGTATGACTCATTGAAATGCCAAGTGGCTTAGTTAGTGTGGAATTTAAAGAGTTTCGATACGAATTTGTTTATAATAATTTCAAGAATAGTGAAAAATTGGATATATGACGCATGTATGTTGAGTTTTGAACATTTAAAGTTAAGTAATTAACTTTAAAATGGGCATTTAGAATAAAAGTTGATTGTAGTGGGTTCGATTCCAACTCAGATTAAATATTTTAATTATCTTACTTTCTTCGGGCTAGTAAGAAAAACCGCAACGTTGAGTTCCACCACTTAACACACAATGTTAAGGAAAGAAAGAAACGGAGTGTCTTAACACTAGGTTCTCTTTAACTATACGAGATAGAACGTGAAGCGTGAAGAAACATGTAAATTAAAATAGATACATCTAGTTCTAAACCAAGACAGCCATAGAAGACAATTCATTAAAGTCAAATAACAAATATGATTTGGCAAACATATATGAATTAAACGGACCAGGTGCAAAAATAAAGCATACCAAATGACCAAAGTTTACGATGTTTTTACAACTTCGAATGGCTACCAAAAGTTAGGGATTAGATTACGTTCTCATATCTTGATGAATAAAAACAAAACACGCCACAATCTTGCGCATCTACACGCATATTAAAAATGTTAACATGTCTTACAATACGGTAATAGTACGAGAAATTGTTATAATTAATTAATTTCAGGGTATTGTAGAAAGTAGTGATATGGTACTTCGTTCTTTACTTTGTGACGTCGATTATAAGCAATACTATGTATTAGACGATAAAAGCACATATTATTACTAGCTATATACCCATACATTTTTTAAATAAGAAGTTTTGGCGGGTTTTTGAGTAACAAACATCCATCCATCGTCATAAACTTTCGCATATATAATATAATAGAACATCTAAAACCAATAAAGGACTAAATTACAGTCAGACTCATTCAAACTGTTCAGTGAGAAGAAAATATTTCGTAAATAAAAATTTATGGCTAATATAAAACGATCTCACAGATTATAAAAACACGAAATATTAAGTAAAGCTACTTTTATTTTGTGTTGCGTATAATTTACGTAATTTCCTTTTTTTAGACATTGCCATAAACAAAAAAAATCGAAAATAAATAATAGAATAGACATAATAATATTTTTTTTGTTTTTAACAAGATAAAAAAGTTCAGATAACAAACGGCTAGTCATGAGGCATCATCTATAAAAATCTTTTTTTAAAATTTCAATATAAAATATCATTAAAAATATATTTTACGTAATTATAAAAAACAATCATTAATATACAACCTGGATAACGTATAAGGGAATTGATAAGCCTTAAATATAAAGAATGCCTCTCTGTGGGAAGTGTCTGCCGCGAAAGTTGACAAAAAAACAGCGGCGTCGCGTCGCGTCGAGACGGTAAAAAACTGCACAGGTGAGGTCCCAGTAACACAGTCGCCATGTATACGAGACACGTCTTTTAATTAAAAAAAATGCAATTTTACTTTTATTTAGCATTTATGCGTATATATTTTTATACGTCTTGTTAAAATACTGTCGATCTTTTTTGTAAACGTCACTGTCAATTGTAATGACAACACTTGTCATTCTGACCTTGATTTTATATCTTCTTTATATAATCTATATTTAGCCATAACCTATTCAAGGGTAAAATATAGTCCTTAAGTCCATATATTTTTACCACATGAATATCCATGGTATAATTCCATATAAGATGGGGAATTAACATGAAATTTTGCACAACGTCGGAGACGAATTTAATAAAGTTAGGAACTCGCGGTATGCCCGCAAAAACCTGATCTGCAATTACAACCAGTAATGGACAAGTTATTTTAACCAAAGAATGAAACACGCTCATTTATTTAGTTGGGAGTTAAAGCCTAAAATGGAGAATAAATCATATTAAAATGGCGGCGATTTTTTGAATAATGACAATCGTTTATAATCTTTACTTTGTACAGTGTAAAGTATGTGTCAGAATAAGTTGTATGATATATTGAAATATTAAACAAGTAATCTATAATAATCGTTGAATGTGTTTTATTTTTACCGATTCCATTTAATCTGTGTGAATGTACAAACAAAAACACGATTACATATTAAATTAAATAGAAAGCGAAAGTTAATAGACATTACACAAGGATGTTAGAAATGTAAACAAACATTAATCTAAAGTATTCAAGATTTTTTATAGACACTTATATTAATTTACGTAATTAATTATACCACTATCTGTACATTAATAAAGCTGTAACGGCGAATGATTTTGGACATTATAACATATTTATTAAAAAAAAAAAAATTGACATTCAGTAAAAATTTCAAAATGGAGGGAAAACTTGAATGACGTGTGACGTTTTCATTATAAACTTTTTATTGTGCATTAATAGTAATGTTCCTATTTTGTTAATATTTTTTTTACGAAAATACGAAGACAATGCTTGTATTTTTTTGTTTAATTATTAATTTCTTTAAATAGACTGTTCAAGTAAGTAAAAGTAAGGCGAAAGTTCATAAGGATGGATGGATACTTGTTACTCTTTCACGCAAAATCTACTAAACGAATTTAGATAAAATTCTGCAGCAGCATAACTTCGCCACCCATCGCAATCGAAGTCGCGAGCAAAAATTAGTACATTATTACATTTTTAAATAGCTGTCCAAAAACATGAAACAAGAACCCTATCTATATTTAATACATGTCACATTCTGTCAATAACCATTTTACAGTTTAAAATACGTGACTAACTTAACTTTAATGCCTATTAAACTAAAACGGTTCGTGAGAAACGTTTGATTTTACATGCTAATTAGCAATAACTAAAATATACAGCGAATGGCAGAAAAGGAACTTTTCGTACATTATAAAAATGAGTTTGGTTCGTGGACAACGGCTGTTAAGGCAGGCGCCATGACGGATATCAATCAAAAATCACATCCTGCTTTGCTTTATAAATATCGGAAATTATACTTAGACTGGCTATGTCTCGCGGCTTCGTTTGTGTGGCCTATAAGCACTAAGGTCTCGTTTTTTTCTCTTTTTTGTTAGAATTTCGAGAATTCCTTTCTTAGCGGTAAACTTCGTAAAGAGTTTAGATACCAATATTTCTTTCTATGAACCGTAATTTCGTTCGTAAAGAGAGTAGATGCCAATATTCCTTCTTATCTTTCTATGAACCGTAGTTTCGATAGTATATTGTCCGTCTGTCACTAAGTAATGCAAGCGTCTTATATATAGATGTAGCAATACCAAACAGCAAAATTTAAAACATAAGTGTTAAGGTAGGAATTCAACTTATATATCTAACAAACGATTCGCCTTAGCTGATTAGTTAAGAGCCATTGCCTCATTGGTACATCACATTCACTAGTTAAAATTCAATATTTAGTGGCTTTCTTCTTAATTAATATGCTAACCGACATTGTGAACACGCCTACATACCTTCCTAAGTACGGCGGTAGTCCGCGTGGGCGGCTGTAGGCGATGTCACGGACGGATATTACCAAATTTTATATAAATATTGGGATAAAAGTAGCTTGTACGGTACAATGTGCCTGTACGTGCAAGCATACTATAATAAATTCATAGAAAGTAGTTAAATTCCAGTAAAATCAACTCAAACGATATATAAAAAAATAATTTTAAATTACCTTCAAAACGTAAAGCAAACGCGTCCATAACCAGAATATATAAAAAAACATGTACTATTCAAACGTTATACGAATTGAATACGGAAATGATATCAAATATATATTTGAAAGCATCTAAATTCATGAAGGTATTAATCGTTCGGAAACGTTAAAGGCTGTCGGCCGCCATTGCGAATTAAAAAGTTAACGGGTTGCGCGCGCGCCGAGTGCGAGCGCCTCGCGGCGGCGGCAGCGGGCGGCGGGCGTCGCGGCAGTCGCGGCACGGCGGCGCCAACGCCGTGACCTTGTCTACTTATCGAACGAGTGACCCTCGCGACGGCAGATTAGCACTTTACCTACGCACCCGGCGCACCCGCACACCCGGCGCCCGGCACACGGCGCCAGCCGACACATAAATCTATCCGCGTTACTACCGAAACCAAAACAACGCCCGCCGCTTCCAATTAAACGCATTAATATTTAATTAGCATCGCATCCACCGCGAGTCCGACTCCGACTCCGCGACGCGACGCGCACTAACGTCGAATTCGGTATGTAGATTTATCTTGAGCGCACGATAAGAAAGTAGTTTTGATAATTGAACGACTTAGCGAATGTTTGCCGACTTGCCGACTCGCCGCGAGCCGCCAGCGCGCCGAGGAACGGAATCAGTGACCTTTCCGTGCACACTCTTAGAGGCCGATGTCAGTGTCTATTTATAGTATGTTTACATTCGGGGGGTGGTCGGAAAATACGAAATGTGGCAACGTGACGCCGCCTCGCCGACGCTACCCGGCCACTAGATACACCGCACACGCAAACGGTGGCGATAAACTGATAACGGTGCACCGATACTGCAGCGAGGAGCGCCGCAGCGTGCACCTCTTTCTATTCTTAATCACATTCATTCACCGATCATTCACACACTGTTAGCACTAGGGTATCACTTGTTGCGCGTACCGGGCTCGCACAGGCGGCTGTAGTGGTAGGGGTTGCAGCAGGTCGCCGTCGCCGGGCCGGAGCAGTGCGGCAGGCGGCGCAGCTCGGCCAGCTCGCGCAGGTCGGGGTAGCGGAAGGTCCTGGCGACGGCGATGGCGAGCGCGGGGTCCCCGGGCACGCAGGGCTCGGCGGCGGGCCCGGCGTCGAGGGCCCGCGCCAGCTTGCGGAGCTGGTCGTCGGGGACGGAGGGCGCTCCGCCCGCCGCCAGCCGCCGCCGCAGCGCGCGTCTCCGGAACATCACATGCCGTCGTCGTCACGAGTCGCAAGGACACGACATCGCTCGTCGCGTGCGGAGTGCCGACTGACTGCCGACTGGCGAGGAGCGAGTAGCGGCGGTGACGGTCGGCGGTCGGTGAGACGACACCTGCGCCACTTTTACCCCACATATATATTCTTTTTATATTATAATGCCCGTGACTGTGATGTACACGTGCCCGGATGTTGTGCTTGTGTTTAAGTAGCTTGATAATTACTTTTTTATATCTTATCTGCATTTCGTAATGGAATAATACGTACTGATTATTTTTATCTCATATTAATACTTTATACCATATTTAATAATCTAGCTCCGAATTCATTAAATTACTTTTACTTATTAACACAACTTTATCTAAAAACAGCATATAAATATATTTCTTAAACAACACATATTAATTGCCATATCATAACCTAATAAACATTTTAAATTCCAAATAACCACAAAACTAAATCTCCCCAGTTTACCCCACACTACATACACTAGCAACACAATGTTTGAGGGGGTCGCGGCGGGTCGCGGGGGGGCCGGGCGCTGGCGCCACCGGCGGCGTCAGGTGCGCGCGCGTGTGTGCGTGCGGCGCCACCGATACACGGTGATGTGCTACGATTATGCACTATGTTGTGGATAGCTGGGATCGTCTCTGGGAGACGATAACTTTTTTTATTTTTAATTTTTTGCGTTTTAAGCATAGTATGTTTTGGTTTATTAAATTATATGCTTGTGAATGTTGTATGAAACAGTAAATTTTAATTTATGTTTGGTATAATAATAAAAAATTGAATATAATATGATATACAAATTTTTTGCATACCAGTTGAAAAGATTATGGAAACTATTTAGATTTGGTATATTCGTAAAAATTACGCGTAAGATTGAATTTATTCTATACTTTTAAATACTTTAATCAATAAATAACTTGAAACTCTTAAATTTCAGTATAATGTTATAATACTAATATTATAAATGAGAAAATTTGTAATAATAAATGTTTGTTACTGTTTCACGCAAAATCTCCTGAACTGATTTAGATGAAACTATAGTGACATAGCCTAAGATGTGTAAGAATTAAGAATATATAAAATAATACACATAGTACAATTCATAAAGTTGATAAATGATTTTGGCATAACACATCTAGTCACTACAAAAATCTAAAAAAATAGTAAAAAAAAAAAAGAAAAAACATAACTTTCACATAAAACCAAGTTAACATTTAGCATGTCTACCCATTATTGTTTGTTAGTTAGGCGGAATGCGCGCGCGAGTGGCGACATGCATCAGCTAATAAATAACATTGCTAGATAACACCGAATCTTTCTCATCTTAGAGCCGTCAGTGCTTGCGTTACTCAGCCATTGAAGAAATCTAGATTCAAATACTAAATCTAGCCTGATTCCCATTAAAAATATTAAAAAATTGACGCCTGTCGTGGCGCAGAGGCACAAGCGTGCGACTGTAAACGCGACAGGTTGTGGGTTTGATTCCCACTCCAGGAAATGTAAAATTTAGTATTTTCATTTCTTGGGTTTGGTAACAAGGCAAAGCGCGGCGTTGAGTTCCGCCACTCAACACGCAATGCCTCAATTCGGCGGAAAGTGGGGAACGGAATTGTTGAAAGAGAATGGAGTGTCTTAACAATAGATTCTCTGGTTCCTTCTGCTTACCCTGCTATATGCGGGATACAGCGTGAAGTAAAAAAAAAAGAAAAAAATTTACAAGCGCACTCAGAAATGTCAATTAACATTTAATTGAGTACGTATGAAGAAGTTAGCGACTGTGGACGAAACGAAAGGAATATGGAGGGTTAGTAGTGTGTTAGCTCCAATCTCTCTGAATACCTTGATAAAAATAAAACGTGAAGATAAAAAAATGAACGTAAATAATCCATTATACAAAGTCTAGACCATAATCCTAACCTAGTTCCAAATAAAGACTTGAAATCCATACTCATAGACTCTAATTATCGTCTAACTTTCATTAAATTGGTATTTCTAACAATTTAAACTTTTTCGTCTTATAAATAACATTGCTAGATAACACCGAATCTTTCTCATCTTATAGTAGATTCAACTCCTAAACCTAGCTAAATTCCCATTAAATATTAACAAACGCGCTCAGAAATGTCAATTAATATTTAGTTGATGTTAAAAAATATATGAGGACCTATCAAAATGCATGTATGAAGAGGTTAATGACTGTGGACGAGACGAAAAGAGAATGCAGGGATACTCCTTCCTCCTTTTGAGCTTCTTCTATTTGACTACTTCGCTGGAGATAAAGCGTGAAGCTTAAAAAAAATAGCAAATATAAATATATTTAAACATAGACAATCCAGTACACTCAGTAATCGGCACACATAGATCCTACTTAACGTGTAACTATCATTAACTCGATATCTACTATTTTATGATATCTTCTCTGTCTTTTAAGCTCTTTCGTCTAATAAATAAACTAAATCTAGCCTAATTCCTGTTAAAAATGCACCCAGAAGTATCAATTAACATTTAACTAACGTTAAAAAGCGTGAGGTTTTGCAGGATGACATATATGAAGAGGTTACTGTGGACGAGACAAAAAGAGTATGTAGAGATAGTTCTATTACCTTTTGAGTTCTATTCTCTCTGTCTATCACGCCAGAGATAAAGCGTGAAACTAAAAAAAATAGCGCAAAATGTATATTAACATAAGCACCCATTTAAGTCTAGGCCCTAATTTGTACTCACAGACACCAATTAACGTGGTACTAGCATTAAATAGGTGTTTGTTTTTTGTAATATTTCAAACGTTTAACGTTCGCTTTACATACATACAAAACTAGAGTCCTAATTTACATTAAAAAATTAACAAACGCTTAGAGACATTAATTAACATTAAACTGATGTTAAATGAGTACAAATTAAGAAGGCCATCGTAGCGTAGTGGGACAGCATCTGACTGTGAACATTTTTAGTTGTAAGTTTGATCCCCACTTAGGGAACTCCGCTCTAGTGGCTCTATGATTTTGCCACTCATATACAGACACCCTTGTCTCTAATGGGAAAAATGAGACTTGGTCACTTATTTATGAACAAATAAACAATACTAAGAGTCGTGGCGCAGAGGCACAAACGTGCGATTGTAAACGCGACAGGTTGTGGGTTCGATTCCCACTTCAGGATGTGGAATTTTTCATTTCCTGGGCTTGGTAATAAGGCAAAGCGCTGCGTTGAGTTCCATCACTCAGTATGCAATGCCTCAATTCGGCGGAAAGTGGGGAACGGAGTGTCTTAACACTAGGTTCCCTCTGCCTACCCTGCTGTATGTGGGATACAACGTGAAGCTATGTATGTATGTAAACAATAATAAAATAATAATCTAGACTTTGTTATATTTAAATTGAAACTTGAAAATTGAAACTAATCCATTAGAATTAGGAAACAAATACAATTCAATTTATAAAACAAGTAAATTAGTGTTAAATTTTTATTGCTTTACTTTAGGTTATGGAGATATTCTATCATTACATCTTGTTTGATGGTCATCGTGGCGCAGTGGGACAGCGTCTGACCGTTAACTCTATCAGTTATGGGTTTATTGCTCACTCAGGGGCATAATTGTATTAAGTTTTTTATGTGCTACACGTGTCCATATCCGATGACCACACAACATTTTCATAGATTGAGCCAGGTGTGATGCCAGAACGACCAGGTGCTCGAGATTTCAACTTTTTTTTTGGATTGCAATTAAGACAAAACTAAAAAAACATTCGGCCGTTTAAATTGAAGTAAATCGATTACACTTAGACATTTTGGTACATTATTATTGTATAAAAATAATTTCTAATAAAAAAAATAGTAAATAGTGAATGTCATTTTATAAAGTTACTTAATAATATCAATACTGTTAATATTTTATTTTTCACTTCGCTTCGATCATAATAAGAGAAACGAGATATTTTTTTTGTGTTTCTAATTATTTTTCTTATCATAATCGTGTAAATAACACTTTAGAAAATGTAATAAAACTCTTTGTCCGAGTGTTCTTTATACAGTTCCCTAGTTTTCATCTAGATGGCGTTATGAAATAGATTTAATAAATAATGTTTATATATTTATCTTATTCCTTATGGCAAATCGAGTATATATTTTTTTAGTCAAAGGGATACGAGATCTGTACTTTTTAGCCAATTCTAAGTGCGTTTTTTATCCCTTCAGGCACAATTAAGCGCCACACAATCATATTTTTAGATGTTTTATTTTTTTACAACCTATTACGGATATTTTTTTAGAAGTAAGCATTTTATTTAACTACTTCTGGGATATTTTTTTCTACTGATGAGTTTTTAACACCACGAACATGTATGGTCTCTTCCTTTTTTTCTTTTTTTCATTAAATTCTTTTCTTATTTTTTTTAATTTAGTCAGCTATAAAAAAAGTTTTTCTTGACAATCATATAAAGTATATTAAGATATAGTTATAATCAAAAGATATAGTTTTTCTATAAATGGGAAGAGGCTAGGGAAAAAGTTACTTCCGGTGGTTCTTTCGTCTTTTTGTCTACAAAACTTTTAAACCAATAATCATGTGGTCGTCATCAGTAACACAACTGTGCCACGTCGAAGCTTCACAAAAAACATATTAAAAAGATTAAAATTTTGAGAGACTTGAAAAGAAGGAGGTTTTCAATGTAACAATTTTTTTAATGTGTTACCGCATATACCGCAGTTTATTGGGAAATCCAATTTTGATGATTCTTTTTTATATGATAATTCGTATTTTCATTAAGATCTGACATTAAGTTTTTGAGTTATTTGTAATAATTTTAATTTTCGTTTTAACAATTTTTTTTCATCAAATGTAGCAGAAGTCATATTTATATTTTGGTTGCTAAAAATAAATTACTTTGCTAATTTTATAATCATAGTATTTACTGTGTAATTATTTTTTTAAAGAGAGCGATTTTGTAAATTATAATTATTTGTATGACTTGTAATAATTATAGTTGTAATGTATTTTTAAAATTTTATTGCAACAAGACTTAGAGCATTTTTAAGTAAAAAACATAGTGTGTATATACAAACAAACTAAATATAGGAAATGCGTAAAATAGAAAATAAATTCATTAAAGAACAGAGTAAAAAGGATTTGTGGCAAAAAATAAAAAAACAACAAAAATATTCTTAAAAAATATTTTAATGATAAAACAAAAAAATATACAAAAAAATTAAATAATTAAAATTATTTAATTATAAACATACCCAAATCATCCGCAGCCATCTGTATTCATTTGATAACCCTTCAATCAGTTACCACAGTCCACATAACAATCATTAATTTAAAAAAAAAAGTATCAATTTATTTAATAAAAACACAAAACTATAATATAAAAAAAATCTATTATTTAATTACATATTAAATTAAAATTAATGTTTAATTATATTTTATTTATTATTTTTAATATTATCGTTAGAGTTTCCACATTTATTTTCAATTTAGCAACATGGCCGCACGTCGTGATGTCGTGTACGGAATGGCGCGAATTCGACCGCGCGTCGCTATTTATGCTCGCAATTGTGAATGAAATTTACGTTGAATATGTCGTTGTGAACAATGAATAGATTCAGGTATTGTTATAATTATATAGGTAATGTTTATTTAAGTTTTTATGATATAGCTCTTTGCTCTCGAAGCTCTTTTTTTTAGTTAGCTTTTACCTAATAAACTTTTTTAATTGTTAATTAACATAATACCAAAAACACTTAAATATTTAATATTCTGACAAAATATATTATAGTAGCTTTTCTTTTAGTATGAGAAATAACCATTAAAAATTATTTGAATTGTTCCGTAGCGGAGTCCTGCTTGAAGACAACTTTTGAATGGCCCCTCCGGAGCACTCGTTTCCAGAGGTAATATAGTTTTGTGATTTGTTTTTGTTCACCGATTTGGATAGATTTAATTTATACATTTTGTTCTTTATCCCGCGTATCAGGTTAGTCTGAAAGAACCTTGTTTCAATTCATTTCGCCACTTTCCATCAGAGTTTGAGATATTGCGTGCTAAGAGGCGAAACTCAATGCCATGCTTTGTCTTGCCAGAGCGAAGAGATGAGAATATTTTAATACATTATGGATATTCGAAAATCTAATGCATTTAAATATAATAATTCCACTGAGGGATTCGAACCCACAAACAATCGCGTTTCCAGTTATCAAATGCTGTCGCACTAAGCCATGTTAGCTTCTTCATTACCATACTAGATTATATTTAAACAATCATCACTTGATATACAATAACATATGTCTGTCAGTTACAATTAACTATTTTCTTTTTAAATTAAGTTTAAGAAAAAATTAAACTGACTGACTTATGACTGACGACTGACTTTAAAAAAATGGATTTAAAAGTATAAGTTTTTTTTTAGCTTCACACTGTATCCCGCATATAGCAGGGTAGGCAGAGGGAACCTGAGAACCTTATGTTAAGATACTCCATTCTCTTTCCACAATTCCGTTCCCCTCTTTCCGCCGAATTGAGGCATTGCGTGCTGAGTGAGATAAAGTAAAAGTACTACGAATAATTACAAAGCTACTCGTTAGATCTCAATTAAATTTAAATTTAACGCCTGTCGTGGCGCAGAGGCACAAGAGTGCGACTGTAAATGCGACAGGTTGTGGGTTCGATTCCCACTCCAGGAAATAGAATTTTTCATTTCCTGGGTTTGGTAACAAGGCAAAGCGCGGCGTTGAGTTCCGCCACTCAGCACGCAATGCCTCAATTCGGCGGAAAGTGGGGAACGGAGTGTCTTAACACTAGGTTCCTTCTGCCTACCCTACTATATGCGGGATACAACGTGAAGCTATGTATGTATGTATGTAAATTTAAATTTAATGTGGTTACATCAGAAATATAACTTAGCATAGCCGTAGATATAAAAAATGAAATATCAAAAATAGTTCACCCAATAAAAAATTATTCGGGAACACACAAAAAAATAAAGTCAGATTAACCACCTCTTTTTTTGAAATCGGTTATTAAAAATATTATGAGTACACATTTTGTACGTAAAAATTGAGTCACAATAAATAGCAATTGTAATTACGGCAACTTTTTTAACTAGAGTCAATTTTAATATTTTATAACAAAAAAAAAACCATATGTATAAGCTATATTACTGTAAAGTTTCATCTAGATTGGTTCAGTACTATTTGCGTGAAAGCCTAACAAACATACATTGTCCCAAAATTTCGTCATAATAATTAATAGCACAATATAAGTACATATAATAATACCAAAATTTGTTCTACTTACTCCTTCTTGCCACTTATTTATTTAAACCAAAAACAAAAAATATATATCAATGTATAAATGTATAAATATATTCTTGTAGTCGATCGCTTCTCAAGCTGCCACTTAGAGCTTGCAATTTCGAATTGGGTACCCTCTCTCTTCCTGTCATGGGTGTCACTCTAAAACCTACAGCATTAATCTCATATCCGAAAAAAGTATTTTTATATAAAATTAAATTTATACCTTTTTCAATAAATCAAAATCAAATAATTTTATTCAAAGTAAGAAGTTACATGCTTCATTTTTTGAACGTCAAATAATTTACCATCAGTTCACTAAATTTAATGCCTCAGACCTGAGAAGAACCGGCGCAAGAAACTCAGCGGGACTTTTTTTTTCCTCAGTCAATACTTTACAATTATTTATTAGTGATAATGATACCTTTGAAATAGACTGGAGCGAGCATTTCATTCCCAATGCGTGTTATCATTTATAAAATCATTAATTAAGTAATAACCTTTAACACACAAACGTCTTTTCACAAGTTTTTTAAATTGTTATATAGAACATTTTTGGACGTTTTCTGGGATCCTATCGTAAAAGCGTACACAATATTTTTCTTATTATAACTTTGCGAATAACATTTTAAAAATACAAAAACACAAACAAGTTGATAATACAAAGATATTCTTTTTTAAAAATATTTTACCTGAAAGTATTTGATTTCTTTGATATTTTTGTAATAAGTCATTAGGATTATTTTATAAATTGAATAATTTATAAATAAAATAATTCTAATGCCTATTAATATTTAAAAATTATATATATATATATATATATATATATATATATATATATATATATATATATATATATATATAATAAGGTCGACTTATCAACTTATTCACGCCTAATACGTATATATAAAATATATTTTTTTAAATTAAACTAAGCTAATTTTACAAGAGAACACGAGCCGCGATACTCGTTGAAATCTAATCATACAACTGGTAGGCTTTCTTCTAATTCTAGTTTATAAGAATTATTAGAAAATATGTACTAATTTGTGCATAATAATGTCTTATTAGATAGTTCTCTGTATATTATATATACAATTTATAATATTTCAGTAGTACCCAAAAAAAAACAGCAAATATCGCGAAAATATTTTTTTAATAAAGTGATGTTTTCTAAATAGGTATTTCTCTAAATCTCAGTATTTTGGTTTATTTTTTACCATTGAACGGATTATTTCTGTACCAGGCGTAAATAAGTTGATAAATCGAATTGGATAAACTATCTTTCAAAAATTTTTAAGATTGTACCTTCAGATAAAAAGTATAATACTTAGATCACATGAAAATATAAATAACAGATATAACTTTAACTTAAAATCCATGAAAAATATGCTTTTTGGATTCATCAACTTATTGACGTCTGGTATGAGTCCTGCTGTCTTATTTCCTTGTTTTTGATGTGATTTCCTTGTTCATAATTAACTTCTGGACATAAAGGAAGGAAATATATATATCTCCAGATAATTTGTTTTTTATTTTTCATGTATCATTTTGTATAGTACTAGTTGAGGTAATATAAAATATAAATAAATAATAAATAAAAAAAGAATTAATTTTCTTTATATCTATTAATTTAAATTTTAAAATCCTAAGCCTAACGGTTATCTGTATATCTTAGACAGCCTTTTGTACCTCACATATCTGTATTCATTATTTAATTTTGAAAAAAATAAAAATTTTCATATAAAATAAATAATAATCAAGATCTCCCATATAAAAATATTAAAAACAAATATAATATATTTAACATTAAGTATAAAATAATACCTGCGATCTAAGATTGGCAGGCGGTGCGTCGGCGCGGCGCCGCGTCGCCGTCACGCCGAGACTCACTGTAGCCTATGTACTGTATGAAAAATTCGATTTTAGCACCAGGAAACCCCATCAAAATCCGCACAATTATTCATGTATATCCGTATCAGATGTACCGGTCGTGAATAGGTTGATAAGTCGACTTGCATGTATAATTTTTTAAATTTTAATAGGTATTGAGATTGCTCTATGTACAGTAAATAACAATAAGAAAAAAACAATTAATTAATTAAGTAAATAAAAACAAAAAGTGTAATACATACATGGAAATTACAGATGAAACTCAAACTTAAAAACATCTACCCTAAAAAAACATGCATTTTCGATTTATTAACTTATTCACGCCCTTTGCGGATAACCCTCCTTTGCATCTTGCATTGTAACTTTTCATTAACTTAAATATATTTACAAATATAAAAACGTCTTCAAAGCTTTATCCCATATGGCAGGATAGTCACTAAGAAGTTGTCAGGACACTGATTCACCGTTTTCTTTCGGATTTTCCTTGCAAATTTGAGACATCGCGTGCTAAGTGGCGAAACTGAACGCCGCAGTATATGTTACCAGAGCGAAAAAATAAAACCTATTTAAATATATACGCCTGTCGCGGCGCAGAGGCACAAGCGTGCGACTATAAATGCGACAGGTTTAGGGTTCGATTCCCACTCCAGGAAATGGAATTTTTTATTTCCTAGGTTTGGTAACAACTCAAAGCACGGCGTTGAGTTCCGCCACTCAGCACGCAATGCCTCAATGCGGCGGAAAGTGGGGAACGGAGCGTCTTAACACTAGGTTCCTTCTGTCGACCCTGCTATATGCGGGATACAGCGTGAAACTATGTATGTATGTATGTATTTAAATATAAATAATCTTCCGAGTGTGAATCGATCTCATAACCAATAGCGTTTACTATCAGGCAATGTCCCACTGCACCAAGACGGATAGACAGACAGACATAAATATAATATAAAAATACATATATTAGTAAATATCACTTGTCCAGTTGATGAAATAGTGAATTTCAGGCGACCGGACGCCTGGCGACGGCGTCGCGGCGCCGCGCCGACGCACCGCCTGCCAATCTCAGATCGCAGGTAGTTGTACAATATAGTATGGTGTTTATGTTACATATGCTTTGTTTTTATACTTTTTTTGTAGCTTCTCACTGTATCCCGAACATAGCAGGGTAGGCAGAGGGAACCTGAGATCCTAGTTTTAAGACATTCCGTTCTTCTTATGATCCGTTGAGTGGCGAAACTCGACGCTTTGCCTTGTTACCAACGAGGAAATGAAAATACTAAACTTTTAGATTTCCTGGAGTGGGAATCGAACCCACAATCTGTCGCGCTAAATATAAATTTGTCACAATTAAAATTTATTGTTAAAATAACTTCATAAATAACAAGAGGCATCTAGGCGATGTCGGACAACATCTGATTGTACTGTAATTATTATATACATTTTTTTTATTTTCTGTCCTGATAAAACAAGGCGCGTCACCAATTTCCCTCACTTAACACACCATATCCCCATTTCCGGTCTTCTACTTTCCAATAGAGAACGCAATAGTCTTGTCTTTAAGTTCTGATTCTCCTGCTAAACAGGAAAAAGCGAGAAGCTGCAAAAAAAATCTCTAATCTAATACATTTGCATATCATTATCTCATCCTCTCAAAAATTTAATAAAAAATATCCTCAAGTGAGAATCAAACAAACAACCACTCTCATTCATAGCCAACACAGTCCCACTTTGCCACGACGGCCTCTTAACTTAAACTTTATCAATATTATAAAGCAATTCGATTAGAGCAAAAACTATAGAAAAATAAGACAAGACGTCGATATGCATCCGACATAGTGCCGCCGCCCGCCGGCATGACAAATTATCATCCCTTCATGTAAACAAACTCGGACTTCACCCTCGGGCCTCAACGGTGAAGCAACTTTCAACCCCATGGAAATTAATCTTAAGGCCAAACCCATAAAAATATGTTACGGTCTTTGATTCTCCATATATTAATAGTAAGCGTTGGTTTTAAAATGTAATTATATTTAAAATATGTAAATACCATAACTATATTATAATATTATTGAGTAGGTAACTGGTAACAAAGCAAAGCGCGGCGTTGAGTTCCACCACTCAGCAAGCAATGCTTCAATTCGGCACTTTTCGCCGAACGAAAGTTTTGAAAAAGGATCGGAAGTTTTAAGCGAAACGGAGTGTCTTGACACTATGTTAGGTATGCTATGTGCGGGATAGAAAGCAAAAAAATGAGTTGATAGTGCTTCAATAAAAAAAATATGGAAAATGTATGTAAAGAAAATATATTTCCTTTATTTTATTTTCTTTAATGATTTAGTACAAGCTTACGTTACACAAAGGTTAACATAGATAACGCAATATGTACGCAATTATTATCTGTGGTACTAGTGGTAAAGAAAAGGATTGTACGTCTGTCAAAAACGAAGAACACGTAAAATTGGCGGCACACTATTGGAAATAAAAAAAGTTTTAAATAGGGAATTTGGAATTCAAATAATAAACTTAGTCGTTGTTTCTTTGTTTTTACAGGTAAGATATAATTTTGTTATTGGTAAATAAGTAAATATTTACAATATTACGTTTCGTGTTAAAAAAAATCTTTGTTCTTACAGAACAACACGCGCTGATTATTTGACCAATATTTCCCAATAAAGAAACACATTATATGTATAACAATTTGTAGGTTGTAGCATTCGTACTGGCATTTCCTGAAAACTGTCCAAGAAAAAAATATTCTTTATCTATGTATGTGAATTACTTTATATATTAAAATACATTCTAAATAATAATATTACTAGGCTTAACTGACGAGAAGGCATAAAAAAATAAACAATTAAAAAAAAGATACAAATACAAATACAAATATTCTTTATTGCACACAAATAAACAAATAACATAGAAGTAGTAATAGCGTACAATAAGGCGGCCTTATCGCTTAAAGCGATCTCTTCCAGGCAACCTTTGGATATTGGATTTGTATAAAGTAGTGGTAGGCGGTGCACTAATCAGGATACTTACATTAAAAAAATTAAATATATTAAAAACCTTATGTTGCAAAACATTTATGGAATACAATCATTATTTCAAATATTTTTTATGTATAATTAGGGCGTAAATTGGCTGGTTTGCCGTCACGGGAAATGGCATGATGTTCTGACGCCGCCGTTCAAAGTTCCCTTTTTATGTGAGTGAATTTTTGAAATATTTAAGTTTTAATTTTTTTTATTCTCCCTTTTTTTCGACATGTGACTAAGCGCCAAATTTACTCAATTTAGGCCTTTTTAAAAATTACTTAGTTTGTAAAAAAAATCACATAAAATTTATATTGAATGTGAAATAAATATTTCGTTTAATAATAAATATATTTATAATATTTCCTAATACTCAAAATACTTTATACAAACACGCAATTTGATTGATGGGCGCTGGATACATCTTAAGTCCGACTTAATCTATCGTCAGGTAATCATTTATCATTTTCTTTGAATTATTCATTATGTATTGTTTTACATTTATTTCCCCAAATTGTGTTAGAGGGCGAATTGAATGATAATTATATGTATTTTTCATTTGTAAGTTCCGCTCTGGTTTTGTATGTTCGGGATTTGAAACTCGATGTAACGAAAAAGCGACACTAAAAAGGACACACATGAAAGAGTGAGATAGTAAAACATATGATGTAGTGTTTGCTGTTACTCATAATATTTATTTAGCTTCACGCTGTATCCCGCATATAGTAACAAGAGAACCTAGTGTTAAGACATTCCGTTTCCCACTTTCCGCCGAATTGAGGCATTACATGCTGAGTGACGGAACTCAACACCGCGCTTTGCATTGTTACCAAACCTAGGAAATGCAAATACTAAACTTTTACATTTCCTGGAGTAGGAATCGAACCCACAACCTGTTGCGTTTACAGTCGCACGTCTGTGCCTCTACGCCACGACAGACGTTTAAAAAGTAATTAAAAATAAAATATAATAAAAAAGAAAGTAATTTCTAAATTTTCTTAGGTTCACATTTTTTTATTTAAGCATCTTTAGTATATAGCAGCAGGTACATAAATCGACGTAGTGTTAAAACACTCCGTTCTACATTATTTCCTATTTCGACACATTGCCTAAATAGTGGAGTGTGCGGAACTCACTGGCCGCTCTTAGCCTTGTGGCTTACTTTATTTATTTTTAACATTATCAAAGACATAAGCTAGTATTGCGCATGCGTGACTTATTATACAGTTATTGTTTATTTGAGTAGCATTTTTATAAATATATCTATATGTTTGTATGTGTGAATGTATACATATGGTATATATATGTTTGTATGTATATATGTATGTATGTATGTATGTATACATATGTATATATGTTTGTATGTATGTTTATATGATTTTAAACATATTATTAGTGTTTTTGTTTTATTTTATTACTAATCTGTCATCCTGCTTTTTGGTTTTGCTAATTCCTATGCCTAAGGTTGCCTGGCAGAGATCGCTATCGCTAAGGGTAAGCGATAAGGCCGCCTTTTGTATATATATTTTCTATTACATTTTTAGATTATTCCTTGGGGTGTATAATAAAGAGAATTAGTCTTAAATATCATTTGTTTTTTTTTTTTTTTAATTTATATATATATTATAAATGTCTATTTTTGTATTACTGTTCGTTCTTTTTTCTGTCTTTATTTTTTTCTATTGTACTACATTCCCGCTTGTTACTTACTCATCCACCTCTAGCGGTAGACTGGAAAAGATCTCTCTTAGAGATAAGTCCACCTTTGTAAACTAAAAATTATATTTATTTTTCTTATGTATTTTTTATATGCAATAAAGAGTATTATTATTATTATTATAAATGTTTATATTTAAAATAGAATAGCTCAACAAGCCCACTGGCTTGTTCGCTTGGACGGATTCTAAGACCCATGGGTTCAAATCTTGCAACTTTAAAGTTTGATATATGTCTAAATAAGCCTTTCATTTTTAATCCTTTGCCACACGAAATACTATAGAGACTCTTTCACTGTGAAAGCAGTTAAACTTTGGAATGCGTTGACCCTTGAAATTAGGCAATCTCAGTCAGTGCAAATTTTCAGACGAAAACTTAAAAATTACTATTTGGAACAGAATGTATAAGCTGTTACTGTATTTGTAATTGTACTTTTTTTTATTTTATTTTATTTGTACTATATGTATATGTTATTTACGTATTATGTTGTATGTATGTATGTATTTATTTACATATGTGTATTAATTTATGCACAATAAATACTTTTTGCGCCTTACGAACAGTCCTAAAAATCAATTCTGTATTTTAATGCCTGTAAGAGATCACTCTTAGTGCTAAGGCCGCCATTGCACATAACCTGTACTGTGTATTTTTACAATTAGTTTTTGTAGGCTTTTATGTGCAATAAAGTATTATTATTATTAAATAAGTAACTAAACAAATGAATATAAAAAGTAAATTAAAAATATTAAAAGATATTTCCTGTTTATTTTGGTCGTCTTGAAAAATATAAATATTGTAGTTAGATCATTTTCCGACACATGTATCTACAAATTTTCAAGCAAATCGAATAATTGCAAGTACAAGTCTTGCAAGATTATTTTACATAGACTGATTGATAGACATTAAATAGGTGAAAATGAAGCTAATATAAGCGTAGTGTATTTTTTTTTTAACTTCACGCTGTATCCTACATATAGCAGGGTAGGCAGAGGGAACCTGAGAACCTAGTGTTAAGACACTCCGTTCTCTTACAACAATTCCGTTCCCCACTTTCCGCCAAATTGAGGCATTGCGTGTTGAGTGGCGGAACTCAACGCCGCGCGCGCTTTGCCTTGTTACCAAACCCAGAAAATGGAAATAGTTCATTTCCTGAAGTGGGAATCGAACCCACAACCTGTCGCTTTAGTCGCACACTTGTGCCCCTGCGCCATGACAGGCGTTAGATGTAGTGTAAATATTAGATTAATTAAATAATAACATTTTTACTAATTTAGTATAGGCAGAAATTATATTCTTCGCAACCTTCCAACGTATTTATGGCCTTCACTCTTTTCTCTTTCCTTCTCTTGAGTATCACAAAATAAGATTGTTTTATTCCACTTTTCAATATGTATAATAATATGTTTTGACGGTAGTAGTTTTTTTTTTAAAAAAAGTTCATATGGGCTTGTGGCATTATCTCTTTTACTATATTTTCTTTCTGTTGCGGGTTCACGAAATGATATAACATGTACCTACTGCAATTTTATAATCGTAACGTAAAAATAAAACATTACACTGTTAACTTTTTTTTTTAAATAATGTTTGCAATTAACTGTACTAGTGCGCCGTTGACGCGTTAACAACGCGTTGTGTTTAGCAATGTATATACCACTTTATATAAACACAATATTGATGTTAAACCATGGTAGTGTGTGTAACATTTATTTTGTTAATTTAATATATAAACTTTTTATGCATTATTTTAAAAAAATATTAACATTCTGCACTCCTTCTCTATATAAACTATAAATGTGCCAAATTACATGCTTCTCCGTTCACGTATATATATATATATATATATATATATATATATATATATAT
>JAKGSA010000130.1:397309-422368 GCA_033558755.1 Philaethria dido
TGCTTTGTTCTTTTTGTGCTTTGGATGTGAATATGTCAATGATTTTTTATTTTGTTTTAGTTTGACTTGATAATTTGAGCTCAAGAAGTTAAAAGCGATTTTTAAGTATTTAATTTGGTTTTGGAAATACTCTTTTAATATACTTTCATTAGAAATAAAAATATATATTAATGTAGGTATCAAACCTGTACCTCTAGATATATAGAATTTGTCTTGAGCTCTAAAACCAGGGATGAACAATCCACTGCTCTCGGGCCGTAAGTAGCCCACTTAACAAATTTATATGACTCTCCAAACTTCAACTCATATTACAGATACAGGTAGATATTCTCCCGCTAATGGAGAGAATGGGGGAATATCCAAAGTTTAAAAAAAATTGCTCACTCTTGCCCTAACCAATTAAGCTGTATCATATTTAAAGAGTAAATGAACTTCTGTCACTCTTTAAATATTAAATAAGCCGTGTAACTCAAATAATTATTGGGTGACAATAATTTACCATGTTAAATAAACTAGTGTCCCCATTGATGCGTTGTCTTTAGCAATGTATGTCAAATCATGGTAGTGTGTGCTACATTTATTTTATTATTTTAATATACTTTTTATGCACTTTTTATTTAAAAAAATATAAGCATTCTGCACTCTTTCTCTATATAAACTATAAGTGTGTGTGTCATGCTCACCCGTCCACGTAATTTTCGTAAAAAGGGATCCAAAGTTTTTGCTTCACATATTTATATATAGATAAATAGTCATTTTAGAGTATGGTGCATATTGAAATATTGCATCAAATTGCATTAAAATTTAATAAAACAACTTTAACGCATAGTGATTTTTGAACACACACATATTCTTGTCAAGGTATGTACATACCTTGTAAGGTAAAAAGTAAAATTTTTAAGTCAAAATCTTATAGTTAAAAGTAAAATAAAATGTCACCAAACAGCACACTATTTAATTTTTTATTAAAATAATTGCATATATAAATGAAATTAAATCAACTTTGATTTAATTTTATTGTCCCCATTAAACTTTGTTTGTTATTCTATATTGCTTTTGTATGGTAATAGATAAATATAATAAGTGCAATTATAAAAATTAACTAATAATCTAAGCCTATGTATAACTTCTCATTTGTTACTCACATATGATTTTTTTTTGGAAAAATAAAAAAACTATAAAATGCAGAGTAATTACTAAATATCTATAATGATCAAACAAAACCTTAGAACTTATCTATCTATTTACACCTGGTTATATTCTATCCTGCAATATGTGTAAAGCCAAATAAATAAAAATAAAAATTGAGTATCAAATTATCAAGTCCTTCATTAAAATTTTAGGATATACACTTTATACAACATATTCACATCAACCCACAAAATATTTTTTTAATTCCATATAATATATTTAATGATTCAAGTGTCCACTTTAGTAAAAAGTGTATTTTTGATAAACCTAAACATCCCCAAGTGGTATAAATGTTCAGTACTTAAAAATATATATGAAAAAGACTTACCATCAAAAAATTGTATAATTTCTTCCTTGGAGCAGCCAAAGGGCAAACCTCTCAATTTGACAATGCCAACATCGTCTGATACATTTGGTATGGTATCAAAGCCATTCTCACTTTGACGCATGGCATTAAGAGCCCACTCCATATCTTGACGGTCAGTTGAGAAAACTGAAAAAAAGCATTATAGTTGTATAAGCTTGTGTAAGGTCAATAAAAATAGTAGTAATACTCCTTGAACATGAGAGATAAAGTAAATTAGATTTTTTTTTATTATGGATAACGGACAGCGAACAAGCAAAAGGACCACCTGATGGTAAGTGGTTACCTTCGCCCATTGACATCTACAACACTAGAGATGTTATAGATGCATTGCTGACATATAGGGTACAGATGAAAGGGGGGACAATGTAATAGTCCGCTATCTGAACCACCACATTTTGGGGAAAAGGTGCGTTGAAAAGAGGAAAACATGGCTTACATGCCATCGAACCGAAACACATCATTAGATATTTTGTGGTTAGTCTTTGACATGATAGTGGTCACGAGCCAGACAGAGGACAAACCTCCTACCACCCAACTACTGAGATACCCGCCTCTTACAGGACACTACCCAGCAGCGGAGGGGAATTGTATTCTAACCCCATCCCCTCACAGGGAAAAAGTTGATATTGATAGTAGCAGATTAATAATTTTTCACAAATTCTCAAATCATTTTGTGATTAGACATGTTAAACAAAAATATTATGCTAATAAATTTGGTTAAAATATTCATTTTGTAAGATATCACATATCTAATGTTATTTCATATAGTTTTGTTTTTAATAATACACTAATTTATAAAAATTAATTAATACTATAATATTAGTTGTTTCATGTCTGTTTGGCAAAGGTCCTCCAGCTCCCTAGACTAATTCTACAAACTACCTACGAATGTATTGATCTTATCAGCCCTGTGCTTAGTTAACGTCTCACTTTCTGATTCATATTAAATATATTCCATAAAAATACAACACTATAATTAATATGTTGAAATGCTGTAACATAACAAATTCCCTACCTTCAATGTATCTCTTGCCCATATTTTCTTTATCCTTTTTCAGGGCTTCCTCTACATCTTGTTGACTCGGCACTTCTACAAAACATTCTCCTGATGGCCTTCCAGGGCGAACCTCAGTTAAATGCACGCCTATACGAATAAACAAACAAATTTATGTTTATTTACTAGCATCTATTTGTGTTACTTAATATATTGCCTCAAATTTCGGCGGAAAGAGAAAGAAAGTGTCTTAACACTAGATTTTTGTTATGCGGAAAAAAGTGTGAAGCTTAATTTAGTTTTGTAATTAAATGTATTGGTTTAATTAACATACGATAATATAAAAGCAAAGAAAAACCGGTAGAAAATAAGTAAAAATATAGTAACAAATCAATCGATGAGCAGTGACGCCATCATATTATTTTTCACATCGTCTTAAAGGATTAGCAATAATTAGTGCTTACCATCATTCCCGTTAATCACATTAACGCCGCTCAAGAAGTCTAGAACGTCTTCAACGCTCGTGGAGAAAGGCAAACCACGAAGTTTTACAATATAGCTACCGTCACCAGAACCCAGCATTTTCGTAAAACGGAGTTCAAATTAACAAAACTAAAAGTTATTAGGTCTTCAACCTCAATTACTTAATTATGTATCTCTAAATGACAAATTACAAATAAAAGTTAAAAATAGAAAGAATTCACTTTCAGCTTCGGAGTCAGTGACGTCGTTTGTCTTTGACTTGCCCAAGCGTTTTTATTTTTTCTGTATTTAGAAAAAAATATGTTTTTTTTGTCGAAGAGTTTATGACAAGCAGCCTGTTAATTAGTATTATTTTCTTTTATGAGTTTTTATTACAAAATATCTACTTGTTTGTTTGTATATATCAGATAAAGAATAGTTATATACATATAAAATATGCAAACAAAGAAATACCTAGTAAATGAGGAGATTACAAATAAAAATATAATTAGAAGTACAATTTATTATCTGTATTATATATTTCGACCTACTTTATTCATTTTATTTTACTATCTGTATGCGTTTCCAAATTTCTATAGAATAGGAAGTTTGATTCTAAGCTCTGAAGCCCAGCATTTAGGAATTTTAACCTTCTTTTACATATTATTAATTATTCCATATGTAATATGTAACCGTGTCTAAAAATTAATAGTTTCAAACAGTGAGTCCTATATAATAAAGCCAAAAATATTGACTAACCGAATACAAAAGCCAAGTTAAAATGACGGTGGACGGTAATGAAAAACCCCAAAGGGACCGTGTATTCATGGACATAACTATCGGCGGATTGCCCTCAGGTCGCATAGTGTTTGAATTGTTTAATGATGTAGCTCCGAAGACCGCAGAAAACTTCCGAGCCTTGTGTGCTGGTGACATGGGCATCGGTAAAGTTACTGGCAAACCTTTAACCTATAAGGTAAGTGTCCTAAATTTAATAGAAAAATAAGTATGTTTCAAAGAATATTGTATAATTAACCCATCTATATTGGCCAGGTCGCAGTGGGATCTCTGACTGTAAACACCATGGCTACCCCTTTTCGGTGGAATATTTATAATATATTATAATTTCCTCGCTTTGGCGAGACAAAGCACGATATTGGGCCCCGAAATTATCTCAGCCTAAAAAATAATTAATTTCAAACTTTAATATAACCTATATTTGCATATAAATAGTGTTTCTTGATATTTTTATATTTGTAAGATTTGCATAAGTATTAATTCAAGGCCAACATTATTGAGACTCATAAATATGTGTAGAAAGAATCAAAGAATCTTTGGATCTTTCCATGAAAACTATGCCGACAAAAGTATAAATAAATTGGTGCACATATAGTGTACATGAAGAAAAGTGACAAAAAACAATATTCTTTATATTAATATATCAGAAATACATTATTAAATTAATAACAATTACTATTAAAAATACCATATGTTTGACTTACACTTTTGTATAAAATGTCATATATTTCTAAAGAAAAAAAACTTACATATTAATAGGGCTACTAGTATATATAATTATAAACATTTGTCAATACAGGGTATGGTTTTCCATCGAGTGGTCAAAGATTTTATGATACAAGGTGGAGATTTCACTAATGCTAATGGAACTGGTGGAGAGTCCATCTACGGAGGCACTTTTGAAGGTAAATTTTATATATTTGTCCAACTTTTTGCTCATAATATATCACTTTATACATTGCTGCTTACAACATGTTTTTTTTTATTATTTATATAAATGAGACTGTTGTGGTGCAACAGTCTGACTGATGTGAGTAGTTGTGGGTTAGATTTCCTCTGAGGGGAATGATAAAATTTAAATTATTTTTGTTTCTTTACTTTGGTATGATAAACCCCTGCATTGATTTGCTACTAAACTTGTAATGTCTAGAATTTGGGCAGAAAGTGGAGAATTGTCTTTATAGTAGGTCATCTCTGATTATTTTTATTTAATTGCTTGCGTAAATTTGAATCACTTCTATAAATCAATACCTCCCATATATTATTGTTATTAATTTAATTTTTGTTTTTTAGATGAGACATTTGAGATCAAGCATGATAGACCATATTTACTGTCCATGGCTAACAGGGGCAAGGACACAAATGGTTCACAGTTCTTTATGTAAGTTGTACAACAGACAGGGTAAGGATATTTTGTGCTTTTATATGCTGTGTGAATTATAGAAATTATTTTATTTTCTTGATTGACAGTAAAGTAAAGATTATTTATTTTTAACTATCTATATGAGATTTTTGTTTGTATAAAATTTAAAATTAATTGAAATGAATTTTGCATTTGAAGGCAAAATTAACAATATATTTTTTTAATTTATTAAGTTTCAGAAGACATTAATAGAATAAATGTTTGCTTCCTGTACTTCATCATACAATCTTTAACTATGCCAATTTAAATACTTGTCCATTTGTATAATTTTAATAGAAACATATTGTCAAAATTGCTCCTTCACATATTATTATACAAAAATATTAAATATTTTTTGTTAGGATCTTTTTTTTTAATGTCATTCATTCTGACTTTAGTTATCAACCTAGAGAGAGAATTAAATCATTTCATATGAAAATTTTGGGAATTTTATAGATATTATGTAAATCCTCTCTTACTGCTCCTCTACACTCCTATCAGTACCTACATGTCAAATTTCAGGTTTCTATGTGCAGTAGTTTCGTCTGTGTTGTCTGTCAGTCACTCAGTGACGTATGAAGTGTTTTACTCATAATAATAAAAAGCTTGTATGTTAAAAGGGTACATAGCATATTGTGCAATAATAAGGGTATTATATTGTACGTTTTTTAGGTACAGGCTGTTAAGTTTTAGCCCTCCTTGTTTTTTTATAATTTTTAGTAAATTCGCCATTATGAAAGAGTATGGGTTTATTAGTATATATATATATATATTTAATATTTACTGTAATTTCGCTCAGTTCAGTTCAGTTCACGTGACAGATTTCGCTCACTTTTTACTTAAACCATATTGACAGATGTCAAGCAATGGTCACAACCTCGCTATTTGAAGGATAATATATTTTTTTTAAGTTGCCGCCCTAGGCTATAGTTTTTCAGCCTAGTAAATCCGTCAATATGCATGCTGTATGGGTTTATTATAGTATTTATATATATTTATAAGTATTTATATGGGTATTGTTGCGTAGAAAGCGGCCGCGGCGGCGAGCGGCGCGCTATCATTCTGTTTTCGTTCTGTGTGTTGTAGAACAACACAGCCGGCGCCGCATCTCGACAAGTGAGTATATTGTTATTATTTGCTTATTTCTATAGATATCTTTTTTTTTATTTAAAAATATTTCTGTCTGTTTTTCGAATTATGGCGGAAAGCGGGGAACGGAGTTTTTTTACATTAAGTTTTCTTTGACTGTCCTGCTATGTGAGATAAAGTGTGAAGTTGATTTTTTTTAAATATTCGGAATTTGTAAAATATTGAAGATAATGATTTGATGATTTTCTTTATATGTTAACAATTGTTTTTTTATTGTATTACATTTCGTTTATGCTATGTAAAATATTTCTGGTTGATTATGAATGAATGTTAAGTTTGAATTTCATAAAAAAAATTTCAATAGATACCGAATTAATTTTTTTTAATAATAATTAATTGATATTGTATTTTAAATTTAATAATTAATTTTTCTCATTTGTTAACAAATCGTTGAAAAGAGCAACTACTGAGTTTCTTTCCCGTTCTTCTCAGTAGAATCTGCATCCTGAACGGTTGTAATGATTGACTATTTAAAAGTGCTTTTGTAGGCCTATTTGAATAAAAAATATTTGACTTTGACTTTAGGGACCGTAGCGTTTGCCGCTCCGTTCTCTCTGACTAATCCGCTAGGGATAAAGCTCGGTTCAATATTTTTACGTGAAAATACATAATTTTGACACAACACGTGGTTCCCCAGTGTGCACTGCGTGTTCGGGCAGCTGTCGGCGGGCGCGGCGCTGCTGCGGCAGCTGGAGGCGCTGCCCGTGGACCGCAACGCGCGCCCGCTGCAGGACGTCGTCGTCGCCAACTGCGGACAGCTGGTGAAGGTTGAACGTGAGTATGGGCTATTTTGTGGGGTGCTGGTAAATACTCGCTAAGCCGGTCTAGAGTTCTTGTATGACGTGGTATTCGTAAAATAGTTTCCTATCGCGAAAAGAGCGCTTTTGAAATAAGCGAACTTAGAAATTCTTTAAAAATTGGTAACATCAGAAGTTGAACTTGTGTAATTATTGAGGATTTGTTATAACTTTTTAAGCGTTGTTTATACATTTGTAAGAAAACTTGGTGGAAACGTATATTTTTTTCAATTAACAAATTTGAAACCTACAGTGTAGGTAGAACATATAAAGGTGTAGGTCCTACACCTTTATATGTTCTTGTTAAACTGTGTCGGATTTGTTATACACTTTTTACAACTTAAATTACTTATTAAGTAAACCGTGAAGCGACTTAAATCTTAAGGTATAGATAATTCATTAATATTAACAATAAAAAAATCATCAGGTAAGAAACACAAGAAGGACAAAGAACAAGAGAAGGAAAGCGGTGAGGAATCCGATGAATCTCACAAGAAAGAGAAGAAGAAGAAGAAAGATAAGAAAAAGAAAAGGTAAAAAATTTCTGTTAATAATGCCATATTTACTAAAAAAAAATTTTGTAATAAATCTCCTTTTTGAATCATTTTCATTGACACTTATAAAAAATTATAAAAATTTATGTACAATACTGGCATGTTTGAAGCGCCATAATTAAAGCACTGAACTGAATTGTACTATATTCTAACAATATTTAAATCTCTCTTTCATCTCTTAAGATTATACAATACACAGAATTGTATTAATTTCTAAATATATTTATAAATAACTGGATACTTATTGTTACCTAAAAAAACAACAAATAATAGTAAGGACAAAAGAATATGGACAAGTGTCTAGTGTTAAAATTTTAACAGAAAGGAAATTGACTTAAAAAAAAAAGCACTAAAAAAGTAAAGTTATTAGGAATATCTACTACCAAAACTTTAAGCTAAAAATATATATATTTAAGCAATCAATTGGCAATCCATAACACAATTTCATAATTTAGCAAACTACTATCTCAGGCACAGATCCCATTCAACGGAGGAGGAACAGCCTGAACCCTCACACCCTCTGGTCTCTACATCCAAGATAGACCCAAGAGAGATCCCGGAGGTACCAGCTAATAGGTTCCTCATGAGAGGTGGTAGGGACCAGGAGAAGGGGGAGAGAGATGTGAGGAGGGATAGGGAGAGGTGAGTTGGTTTATAATTGTTGTGATATAATGAAAAAATCACAAATGACAAAAAATTCTGGTGATGCCACAAACGGCGTGCCGAGAGCCCTCCACCGTGTTCCTCCTCGAATCATAGAACAAAGCGTCACGTGAAATATATTCCCAACGCGTTTTAATTCAGGTCAAGTTGACTTATCAACTTATTCACGCTTAATAAGGGTATATTTAATTACTTAAATATGTTTCATTTTTAAGTTGTAATTTCTATAATAGTAAAGTTATATTAGAATTATTGTAATTATAATTGATTTCTAGAATTATTTGTATATATCTCACCTGGCGGAACTCTGGTAACGGCATAAAAGCTGAATTCTACCACTCAGCACGCAATGCCTCAATTCGGCGGAAACGGAACGGAGTGTCTTAACACTAGGTTCTCAGGTTCCCTCTTCCTACCCTGCTGTATGCGGGATACAGCGTGAAGTTAAAAAAGACAATATTTTTTTTTTATATTTTATTTTACAGAGTGAGATATCGTGAAAGAGAACGTCACTCGTACACACGTAGCGGAAGGTCGATCAAAGGACGTGGAGTGTTTGTAAGTAGAAACTTTAGTTCTATATTTAAAAAATATACATAATTTTCATTATTGAACAAAATAATTGAAGAAATTGTTTATATCTGTTTACGCAAAGACACTCCATTCTCTTTCAACAAATCCGTTCCCCACTTTCCACCAGATTGAGGCATTGCGTATTGAGTGGCGGAACTCAACGCCGCATTTAATAATAAATAAATTATTATGTTGTGTTTGTTTAGTTATAATTGTGGATGATAATATCATTAAATTAATCATTAAACGCAGTTCTGTAGTGTCTTGTTATTAAAAACTTTTGTAATGTATATTATATTACATTAATTAAAAATAATATACCGTTACTGCCCCGTTCCCACAGCGTTACCGCACGCCGTCGCGTTCCCGTTCCCGTTCCCGCTCCGCGACTCCGCCGCACTGGAGGCAGGCGCAGCGGCGTATCGTCAAATTGGCACATATTGAGGTAAGAGTTGTTTAAATGTTTTTATGTGGCATGTCATGATGTCACGTGGTATGTCATGACATGAAACGTTATGTCAAATGATGAAAAAGTGCTAAACTTTGTCATAATTAAAATATATGATTCTTATGAGTTTTTATCAGTTCATTTTAAGATGTTATAAGATTTTTTATTTGGCTTTTTCTAATTGAAGTAATCTTAAATTTGTTTTTTTTTATGCTGAACGTTCAGATCTCTGAATATTCGACAGTTTGGTCTAAATCGGGGCTGCCAAATGTAATTTTAGCAACCTATAACTATAATAATAATAGCCTATAACGGGACTCAAAAGTGTATTCATATTAGATTAAAAAACTATAAAATTTGAATATGTTAATAGCAGAATATTCTTCTATTAATATATGACTTTATATATTAATGGGACGGCCCCCTACTAGATGGACCGACGACCTAGTCCAAATTGCGGGAAAGCGCTGGATGCAGGAGGCATCCAGTCGTGCTACATGGCGATCTATGGGGGAGGCCTATGTCCAGCAGTGGACGTCTTCTGGCTGACGACGACGACGACGACCTATTTTTGATATTTTAAATTGTTAATTAATAAATATATAAAAAAAATAAAACTTTGGCCTTCGGCGGGCGGTGGATTGTTCACCACGGCTCAAGTATTCAATATTCTTCTGCTATAGACTCTTGACATACATTGAATGTTTGTCTGTATGTCCTCTATGTGATGATCTTTAGCGAATATGTTATGCATGAACCCATGTAGGTTTCCGAATAGGTACGATCAATTTTCGATAGATGGCGCCACACATTTTTTTCGAAATTAACGAAATCATTAAAAAACTCAAAATCATTTGAATTGAATATTTGTGTATAATGTCTTTCCTTCAAAATTATTTTTGGTGCAGCTAGTAATTATATATTTATGTCAACAGCAAATGGAACGTGAACAAGCTGAGCAGGAGACAAGAGTTAGGGGTCTTGGGCATCAACATAGCAGTAAGTATTTAAGTATGAAAAAAGGAGAAAAATAGAGAGTGAAAGAGACAGAGTAAATGGTATGAAGGAGACGACGATAATAATAGTTTAAGATTATATGAGCTATTCAATGTATATATCGATTAACTCTATAAATCAGAAAATGTATTGGATATTTTATAAATTAGCAGTAATTTTTGTTTTTATAAGCATTTCCAGAAATCCTCTCTAGTGATCCTTTCCTCTTACTCCTCAAGGAGCCTACATGCTAAAATTGAGCGTTTTACTGCTAATAGTTTCGCTTGTTTGTTGTTTATCAGCCACTCGGTCATTTAACTTTTTTTTATTACCTATTTTTAGGGGAAGGTGAAGAAGGTACTCCGGAACGACCAAGAGATAAGGAAGAAGGAGAATGTGATACTACTTTGGGTGTGTATTGTTTTAATACTAGATATTTATTTTTGTATTATGGCTAAATAACACAATTTTTTATATATTGTAGCCTATATGTTATTTTATTCTGAAGATTTGATAAGTAGTTTTTGAAAGAGGTCCATCCTTTACAAACTTTCGTACTTATAATATTAGTAGGATAGTAGTATTCGTATCCATCGTGATGACGCCATCATGGGGGCAGTGATCAGCAAGCTTAGCGATATGAGACGCCTATATAACTGTCGCTAGCCTGCTCATAAATTAAAAAAAATAAAAAGAAAAAAGTCAGTCGGTAAGGATCTCGCCATAGCCTTATTAGGTAGTCTATTTAAATATGCACACGTAAGAAAAAAAAAAAAGAAACAAAAGGCACGGACAAGTGCGAGCCCGTGGATGTAATTTAACTCATAAAAAAAAAGAATTCATATTTTAAATATTTTTTAGTAAAAATTAAAAATGTTGTTGGGCACTCCTTCTCTATATAAACTATATGTGTGCTAAGTTTTATGCTCTTCCACCCTCGTTATTTTTGTTAAAAGAGTTACAAAGTTTGCTTCACGTGTTTATATATTGATAATTTCAACAAGTGGAATCGAACCCTCAACTAATCATGTTTACAGTCAGACGCTGTACCACTGCGCCATGATGAAGTCATTTTTATAATACATTTTTATTTTCAGATGATACTCGCCATGAAAAAGTTGATTACAACGCTTTAGATTTTGAGGAAGAAGTTGAACATGATGGTATGTTTTTATTTGTAATTATTTGATAAAAGATTATTTTTTTTATTTTAAATATATTTTTAAATAATAAATAAATAAATAAATATATATAAAAAAATATTTTACTGGCAAGCAACATAGGCTCATAGTTATTTAGTAAAAATAGAATTACTTAAGGGGGGAAGCTGGTCTAGAGCGTGAAAATATGGGCATATTTTTTTGTGACAACAAAAAGATCAATCGAAAATCAGTGAAAGAGGTTTTATAACTTAGGTTTTAATATGCAAATACAATTTTTTTCGTGTCAATTAAATTCAAAATGGCGGCTGTCCAGCATTTCTTCGGAGGCGCCTCATTTTTTACACGGATCCATGGCCGAAGATGTAACCTTAATTTTTGGTCCTGGAACAAAATCCCAAAAATTTTTAGTTTCTATATTATAACAGCAAGAGACGTACGTATTTTTATACGTACGGATTTTTTCGATATTTTATTTTTTCGCGAAAATAAAATACAATACAAAAATAAAATTCAAATAAAAAATACATTTAAATAAAACAAATAAATATTAATATTAGTAATTTTAATAATTTTACAAGATAAAATTTATTCATACTTATTTTATGTCTATTCATACTTATTCTAACATGCTTAATTATATTATACATATTTAGTATATAAATGTTTGTAGTTTTGTTTGTTGAAAGATATGGACATATTTCTATAAGAATGAATTTTATTTATTAATTTTTTTTTTAAACGCCTGTCGTGACGCAGAGGCACAAGCGTGCGACTGTAAACGCGACAGGTTGTGGGTTCGATTCCCACTCCAGGAAATGTAAAATTTAATATTTTCATATCTTGGGTTTGGTAACAAGGCAAAGCGCGGCGTTGAGTGCCGCCACTCAACATGCAATGCCTCGATTCGGCGGAAAGTGGGGAACGGAATTGTTGAAAGGGAATGGAGTGTCTTAACACAAGGTTCTCTGGTTCCCTCTGCTAGGGTATGCTATGAGCGGGATACAGCGTGAAGTTAAAAAAAAATATTTTTTTTTATTATTAATAGGAATAAAACTATTAAATAAATATAATCATATATTTATATATATAATTCGTTTTTTTAAAGAGTCAGTTCAGAAACTTCCTCGTCTTCCACCGGCCAGTGCGAGTGCTCGGGCGGACATACTAGCGAGAGCACTCGGAGTCAATCCTAAACATCAACGGTATATATATATTGTTTATTCTAATACATCGCTTGTCCCTTTTTAACTGACTTCAATAAAAGAGGTACTCAAATCGACTCTTATTTTTTTTAATGTGTTACTGCTTAAGTTAAATGGTTGAACCTTTTTTGATGATTTTTTATATGATAGCTATTGGACATCAGAAGATGTAGTCCCATTTAAATTATATCTGATTATTAGTTTTTGAGTTATTGACGATAATTGTACTTTTTAAAATATTTACTTTGAAGTCTATAAAGGTGTTGCTTTTTAACTACCTTACTATATGAGAAAAAGCATGAAAATGAAAAAGAACTCTATTTACAAGTTAAATATATAATAAAAACTATAAATAAAAAACAAATTTAGAAAACGTTTAAAAATTTGAACGCAGTGGGACTCGAACCCACGCCTCTTAGAAACCGTCCAAGCGCTCTGACCTCTAAGCCATGCGTTCTACACCCGGCTGCGTCGAAATTCTTATAGGCTTGTTACAACTTATTTATGTTGTTAGCATCTCTGTAGAGATATTTTTACAAATTTCAGCCACCCAAAAATTACTTCAAAGAACAATCATTTTTTAAGAGAGAGTGCTTATTTTATTAAATATTTTTAAAGCACTTTAAAACTTTAAAAATATTTAAAAAATATAAATATTCTATTTTTAGTGAACAAAGAGAGAAAAGAGAAGAGAAACGCAAGGAAGGTCTCCAGTCAACAGTGAACTACGTACAACCGCGACTGTCGTCCGCCATAGCGACTGTGTCACACGAGGAGCCTAATGTGCGAGCTGATAAGGAGTATGACCCGTTTGTGTTACTACGGAGTCAGTTCACTAAGAACAAGGATAAGAATTTGAGGTATGTTGTGGGTTCGATGCACACTCGGGGCAATATTTAAATTAATTTTAACTGACTTCGAAAAGTAAAGTTTCAATTCACTGTATTTATTTATGAGTGTGTAACTTTTTACTGGGTGCAATTTAGGTTTTTTTATATGATAGCTAGTGCTTGTGATGTGGACTCACTTAAATTTAGTTAAGATCTGAAGGATAATTTTTGAGTTATTCATAATAATTGGACTTAGTGATTTTTTTTTAATTTTTGTTAAAATCACAATTATGATTTCTTCACTATGGTAAAACAAAGCATAGCTTTGAGTACTACCAATCAACATGCAATGTTATAAAAATATTTGAACCGAATTAATTGCGTACATTGAATACCAAATTAAAAAGGATTTGGTGTAGAACGGAGTGTTCAAGACACTAGATTCTCTCTGTACAGAAGTAACAGATAAAACTCCAAAATGCCCTAAAAAGTAATCATTTTCGATTTGTCAACTTATTCGCCCCTGGTACTGATATAATAAAATAATTATATTTACTTTTCTTACAGAAGAGACGACCGCGTAAATAGATTCGAAAGAGAAAGACCGCGAGACGAAAAAGAGAGAGACAAATATAGAAACGAAAGAGAACGCAGATACTCTGAAAAAGATGATAGGCATAAAAATATTGATGAGACCGAACCTAAACGTTATCCTGACAAAGAAATCATTGAAGTGGATAAAGATAAAGAAAGAAGAGACGTTAACAAGAGGGATAGGTCCAAAGATAGATCTAATGATAGATCGAATGAATTTAAAGAGAGAAAAATATCTGAAAATGACAGGTCTAAAGATAAATCCAAAGATCGAGACGATAGAAGGACTGTAGATAAAAAATCACCAGTCAAAGATGATAGGAGAACTGATCCTGATCGTAACAAGTCCAAGGAACGTGATGATAAAATAAACACAGTAGAAAATGATACATCCAAAGATAGAGAAGCTAGGAAAGATATCAAGAGATTCTCTAGAGAAAGAGATGAGAGGAGAGAAAGATCTAGAGGCAGAGAGAGTAGACGTGAGAGATACCAGCGTGATAGATCCCGTGATAGGCGTGATAGATCTCGTGATAGACGTGACAGGTCTAGGGATAGACATGATAGATCTAAAGATAGACGGAATAAGGATGATAGGCAAGACAGGTCTCGAGATAGGGAGTATAAGAGAGACAGGTCGAGAGATAGATCTAATGATGGGAGAAGAGAAAGAGATGATAAGAGTAAGGATGTTAAAACGTCAGCTGTGGATAAAAGGTATAGTTTTTTTTGTAGTTTTATTTTTGACCGTTTTAAAGTGTCCACACACTTAGGAAATGATTTTTTTTTTTTAAAAACCATAAAAATATGAACATAGCTAGCAAGACATTTTCTAAAAAAAAGGGATAATTTTAATTATATAAAGTAAAGAAAATCTTATTTTGTTGTCACATTATTCAACACTCGTTATATTTAAAAAATTATGGGTGCACGAGTAATTTCTTAACACTTTGAAAAGCACGCCTATCAACTACAAAGACACTGGTAATCTTATTTCAGCTAGTTGGTTTTAATTTTTTTGGTAATAGAAAGAAATAAAAGATATAATCTTACATACATACATACATACATACATAGCTTCACGCTGTATCCCGCATATAGCAGGGTAGGCAGAGGGACCCTAGTGTTAAGACACTCCGTTCCCCACTTTCCGCCGAATTGAAGCTGAATTGCATGCTGAGTGCCGGAATTCAACGCCGCGCTTTGCCTTGTTACCAAATCCAGGAAATGAAAAATTCCATATCCTGGAGTGGGAATCGAACCCACAGCCTGTCGCGTTTACAGACGCACGCTTGCGCCACGACAAGCGTTATAAGCTTAAGACAGATTAAAGACGTTAAATGTTTGCCCTATTTGAACCGTAACAACTAAATTGAAAATATATATATATATGTATGTGTATGTATGTATGTATGTATCAGTGGCGACGCGTCCATACAACACGATTCCCACCGGCTTGATTAACTTTTCAAAGTATACAAGAATGAGACCTAAAAACAAGGTCACTAGGAAAATATTGGGCATAAAAAACAAGCTTTGACATCTTTTAGACCTATAAAAAAAGGTCATTGCCTAAATTGTATAGTGTTACGAAATACCTTGACTCCTATACCGATTTCCCTAAATATATCGGCTTCCCTAAAAATTACCGGCTTCCCTAAATATACATCGGCTTCCCTTTATATACCGGCTTGCCTAACTAAAATTTTCACCCCTTGCCACTGGTATGTATGTAAATTTCTTTTTTTTTTATTTTTCTTTGGTATAAACTTTGTAATTTTTTGACAGATCGAAGAGTCCTGGTCGTAGCGATAAACAAGTTGAACGTAAAACTCCTGAGAAAGACGGTGACAAGAAAAAGGTATGGTTAATATTATTTTGTACAATTATGGCAAATATTTATTATTAATATATATGTTTTTTTTTATTATCTTTTTTTTTCTTTTTTTTTAGCTTCCTAACCTGAGAACCTATTGTTAAGAAACTTCGTTCCTCATTTTCCGCTGAATTAAGGCATTGCGTGCTGATTGGCGGAACTCAACGCCGCGCATTGTCTTATTACTAAACCCAGGAAATGAAAATACTAAACTTTTACACTTCTTGGAGTGGGACTCGAACCCACAACCTGTAGCGTTTACAGTCGCACGCTTGTGCTTCTGCGCCACGACCGGCGGTTAATATTTTTTTATTTGGCTTATGTAGATAATTTTTTAATAATTTTTATGCTCAGGAGGAAGAAAGAAATGAAGCTCGAAAGGAGTTAATGGAAATAGTCCGTCTGATTAAGTCGAGGCAGAAAGAGAGAGAGAATAAAGGTGAGTTGTTAAAAATAACGTTTATTAAGATTTATATAACGTTTTTGATGTGAAACATCTATTGGCGAGGGTATAAACCAAATCGTTTGTGGCGACACTCGCTGTGGCGACGGGTCGCCGCGCTATACTAAGCTATATGTATAGTCTATCTGAATAATATATTTATTTTCAACCACAACCAAAGTAACAAATAAGAAATTAAAGATGTTATATGATATAAAGCCAAAGCCAAATTTATATGGTGGTAGGAGGTTCGTCCCCCGTATGGCTCGCGACCACTATCATGTCAAAGATAAACCGCCAAATATCTTATGATGTGTTCCGGTTCGATGGCATGTAAGCCAGGTTTTCCCATTCCCACCCATACTTTCGCCAAAATGTGGTGGTTCCGATAACGGACTACTACATTGTCCTCCTCTTCCATCTGTATCCTCTAGGTTGGCAACGCATCTACAACATATCTGGTGTTGTAGATGGTCATGGGCAAAGGTAACCACTTACCATCAGGTGGTGGTAATAAAAGGTTGTGGTTTGCTGGTGCCTGAGGTAGGTACGAAACCCGTGATACAGGTCATCAGGTCTCCACTTCAATAATAGAAGTGTATAGACATGGCCAAGGTTCACTACATTTAAAAATATGCATAACCGACTAAACTACTCCCTTAGTGCGTGTAGTAATACCGTCATTTCATTTAAAGAACTGTGACAGACACGATATCAATACAAGAGGAAAAAATAAGCTAATTACACCTAGTTTTCGTCTCAAAAAAGTTATTAAATCTTTTTTGTCACAAGGTATACGCATGTGTACTAAAATTCCAGAAATAATTACAGATCTGCCACTTCAACAATTTAAAGTTAAAATTAAGAACATATTATTGAAAAAAGTATATTATTCTGTCCATGAATACTATAATGATGTCAATGTGTGGAATTAAATGCTGTTGACGCTCACCCGGGAGTCGGGAGTCGGGAGTCGGGAGACTCGTCATAGTTGTGTACTTATTGTAAAAAAAATTATTTGAAAAGAGCAACTGTTGAGTTTGTTGCCGGCTCTTCTCAGAACTGCCTTCCTCTCCGGTGGTAGCTTCCGTTAGGACTGACACGACTGACACCTTTGTAAATTGAGGATTCGAAAGTGCTTGTAATAGCCTACTTGAATAAAGGATATTTTGATTTTGATTTGCTTATTGCTTTGTACGACCATGATGTTTCACATCAGCCACGTCCTGTGACGGATTATTTTTTGTTTTTTTTTTTTTCTTATATATATTTTTTTGAAATAAAATTGATGTATAGTGTTTGACTTGCTTTACGAGAGTTGTTGTTGTTTCATGCAAAAACTACTGAACGGACTTAGATGAAACTGTACTCTCAACATGCACAGTCAATCAATATTTTTGTTTGTTTTATTTTGTTTTTTTTTTTTGTAACTAATTTTACGTAGTAAATAGATATTTTTAATTTTAATTTACTTTTAAAAAAATAGGACAACTGATTCGGTGAGTGCAGAAACAACGTAAGTCCGGATTATCAAATTTTACGGGAGGGAGGAAAAAGTGTTTAACTTTCCTTTCTAAGCTAGTTTAAATCGATAACGAATTTTTGCATTTTTTGTGACTTACGTTGTTTCTGCACTCACCGATGAAGTCAACCATGTTTTGAATATGTACTGTAAATAATAAATATGACTAATTTATATTTTATAATATAGAGGGTAAGAAAAGACGACACTCGTCCAGTGATTCGTCGGACTCCGACGAAGGGCGACGTCGACGATCCACTGACAGGAGAGAAAGGAGTTACAGCAGGTTATTTTTTAAATTATTATTATTTATGTAACCCCATAAAAGTGAATGTCACTGTATTTTTAATAGATCTTTTTTGATATATAATTTATGATTGTGTAGCTTAGTCGCATGGCGCAGAGGCACAAGTGTGCGACAGTAAACGCGACAAGTTGTGGGTTCGATTCCCACTCCAGGAAATGAAAATATTAAACATAATTATTTTCTTTTTTTTAACTTCACGCTGTATCCCTCATATAGCAGAGTAGGTAGAAGGAACCTGAGGACCTAGTGTTAAGACACTCCGTTCTCTTACAACAACTCCGTTCCCCACTTTCCGCCAAATTGAGGCATTGCGTGTTGAGTGGCGGAACTCAACGCCGCGCTTTGCCTTGTTACCAAACCCAGGAAATGAAAATACTAACATTTCCTGGAGTGGGAATCGAACCCACGACCTGTCGTGTTTACAGTCGCACGCTTGTGCCTCTGCTCCACGATAGGCATAAATATAATAATTCACATTTAATACTTTTAGTTTCACACATTGTGTGTTAAGTGGCGGAAATAAACGCCGCGCTTATCGCTGTTTTGACATCACCAGTTTATTTATTTATGTCGCCTGTTGCCTGTCGTGGCGCAGAGGCACAAGCGTGCCACTGTAAACGCGACAGGTTGTGGGTTCGATTCCCACTCCAGGAAATGTTAGTATTTTCATTTCCTGGGTTTGGTAACAAGGCAAAGCGCGGCGTTGAGTTCCGCCACTCAACACGCAATGCCTCAATTTGGCGGAAAGTGGGGAACGGAATTGTTGTAAGAGAACGGAGTATCTTCACACTAGGTTCTCAGGGTCCCTCTACCTACCCTGCTATATACGGGATACAGCGTGAAGTTAAAAAAAAAAGAAAAAAAAACCCATTATCTGTTTAGTGGCGGAAATCAACGCCGCGCTTATCCCTGGCTTGACATTACCAGTTTATTTATTTATGTGTACAGTAATATTTTTGATTTTTTTTCACAGAGGCGGAAGATCTCGTCGTTCACGCAGTCCTCGGTCGAGACGTAATCGACGTTCTTCTTCTAATTAAATTTAGTTTATGAAAGGAGAGAAAGAGAGAGAGTATAAGTTTTGTTTCTTTCCTTTATTAATGGTAATTTTGTTTTATTAATAGAATTGTTGGTATATAAGTTAATATCATTTAGTTTTTGTGAAAGTGATGTTTTTATTTTTTGATTGCGAGTTTCTTGACGACCCCGTTCAAATTGGTAATTGGCCAAAATGGTATGTATAAATATTTGACTTTAAAATCTCTCGACCCCAGAATTTTGCTACGCGACCCCATTTGGGGTCGCGACCCATAGTTGAAGAAGCCCTGGTTTAACTCAATTTTTAATTTTTTGAACAAAGTTTTTGAAACTTTTTGTCTATGTATGTGTTTACTAGTTTATAGTATCTATTATTGAATATATTTTTGAATTTTAATTAATAATATATAAATTATGTTTTTATCCAATATAAATATATATTTTGCAAAAATAATCTTTCTCTCTTTTCTTTCTCTGTAGAATATAATATGTTTCAATGAATACAGTCTTTGCTTGACTTTTAATTAAAAAAAAAGTTTTTTTTTATTGTTCTCTATGATGTTAAATGGTGAATTTAAATGGTGTTACATTAGTATAGATGTATGTAGTAATAATTCGTTTTATTTTTTCCTTCTAGAAAGTAACAGAAGTGAATATTCAAGGCAGGCATTTTTATGTTTTACTTTTTTTTTAGCTTCACGCTGTATCCCGCATATAGCGGGGTAGGCAGAGGGAACCTGAGAACCTAGTGTTAAGACACTCCGTTCTCTTTACAACAATTCTGTTCCCTACTTTCCGGCGAATTGAGGCATTACGTGGTGAGTGGCGGAACTCAACGCCGCGCTTTACCTTGTTACCAAATCCAGGAAATGAAAAGTCTAACATTTCCTGGAGCGGGAATCGAACCCACAACCTGTCGTGTTTACAGTCGCACGCTTGTGCCTCTACGCCACGACAGGCGTTTTAAATTAATGATTTTTAAATTAATTATATGCTATCGTGGCGCAGTGGTACAGTGTGTGATTGTAAACGTGATTGGTGTGGGTTCGATTATTAGTCAAGGGGAATGATTATGTTTAAATTCTATTTCTTCGCTCTGGTATGACTGTTGAGTTTTGCCAGTTAGCGCAAAATGTCACGAATTCGGAAGAAGGTAAGAATTGAGTGTCTCAACACTAGGTTGTCTGTTACTACCCTGCAATAAGGATAAAGCGTGAAATTATGTATTTTTTTTTAATCATAAATTTAGCTTATGGAATATGTTTTTTTTTTGTAGGATTCGAATGTTAGTACCATATTTAGTTTTTACAAGTGACCATTTTAATTTAGTTTTAGTGATACTTGAATTATGTTGTGTGTTTTAATTAATAAATAGTTTTAATGGAGTTTTGTTGTTTTATTTTTGATTGAGGTGTGGGTTCGATTTTTAACTGATTTTAAATAAAAGGTTGTTCTCAATTTGTGTTTTTTTATGTATGAATTCATTCAACTTTTTAATGAGTGAACAAATTTTGTTGAATGTTTCTTTTAGTGTATCGTTTTCGAATGTAGTTTTTGAGTTATACGTAATAATTATACTTTATTACATTTTATATAAAATTGGTTTTTCTTTTTTCTTTTTTTTTATGGATAACGGATGGCTAATGAGCAGAAGGACCACCCACCATGGTAAGTGGTTACCTTCGCCCATGAACATCTACAACACCAGAGATGTTGTAGATGCGTTGCCAACCTAGAGGATACAGATGGAAAGGGAGGACAATGTAGTAGTCCGCTATCGGAACCATTACATTTTGGGGAAAGGATGGGTGGGAAAGGGGTTTTTCTTTTGTTAAAATTTTAATTAATGTGATAGATTTTTTAGATAAATCTATCTAGGTATTTATTAAAAAATAATATTTGCTTGATTAATTAGAATTACACCATTATAGTACTTACCATGGGAAAGACATTTTAACATAGTAAAAAGTAGATTATCTCACTCCAGCCTCCTAAATATCTTTGTATGTCCACTCAAAAAAATATAACGTATAACGCTTCGTTGCGACGTGAAAAAGGGACAAACAAACGCACTTTTTCATCTATAATATTAATATGGACTGATATAATACTAGTATCCCCGTTGACGCGTTAATAACGCGTTGTCTATCAATGTATATGTCAATATATAAACATGAATGTCAAATCCAAATTAATTACTAATTATAAAAAGATATCATTGTGCACTCCTTCGCTATATAAACAATAAATGTACCAAGTTTCATGCTCCTCCGTCCACTTAATTTTCGTAAAAAGGGATCCAAAGTTTTTCCTTCACGTATTAGTTATATAGATATTAAAGATTGGTTAAAGAATATTTTCATACATAGGACAGTAGAAGATTTTTTACAGAACCTGTAATTCTTACAAATTTTAAATGAAACTGTTTCAACGATTAATTAATCATTATATTAGCGTATACTTTAGTTTGAGAATATATTTCAGAAAATTCGAAGTTACGAATACTACAAAAGTCTGTGGTCAAGTAGACTCCTGGGAGTCAAAAATATATGTTGTTATTGTAATCTTAGAAGGCTTAAGAGTAGGTTCGATGCCTGCTGTGTTATTTTTTTTTCGATTTAATGCTTTATCCCGCTTAGAAGGTAGTCTAAGAACTCAATGGTCAGACAACATGCTCCAACAATGTACCTTCTACTTACTTTGTCATAATTTTACTGTAGTTTTAATTTTATTCTAACATCTGAACTCAGAAATTATAAATTGCTAGGTAAAATTATTAGGGAGAACGCCTGTCGTAGCGTAGAGGCACAAGCGTGCGAATGTAAACGCGACTGGTTGCAGGTTTGATTCCCACTCCAGGATATGGAATTTTTCATTTCCTGGGTTTGGTAACAAGGCGAAGCGCGGCGTTGAATTCCGCCACGCAATGCCTCAATCTGGTGGAAAGTGGGGAACGGAATTGTTGAAAGAGAACGGAGTGTCTTAACACTAGGTTTTCAGGTCCCTCTGCTTACCCTGCTATATGCGGGATCATGTGAAATTAATAAAATAAATAAATTAGGTAAGATGTAGTTTCTTATTTTCGTATTCATATAAAATAGACGAAAATTACACTGAAAACATTAAATAATTGTATTTAATTTTTTACTACAAAACGCCATTTCATAGTGACAGTAGGCAAAAGCGCGCGAAAAATAGCCAATTGTTCCTGTGACGTCGCACATGTCCGGAATTCACATTGACATTTGTCAAAGTGACATTGACACGACGTGTCATACTCTCCGAGTGACAAGTTCAAACGCTCTTGACGTCATTGAAGCTGTTTGATTTGTAAAATGTTTTGATTCAGGTAAATAAACCATAAAATTATTACTATTATTGGGCACGGAGTGTTAACACTGGGTCCTCAGGTTCCCTCTGCCTACCCTGCTATATGCGGGATACAGCGTGAAGCTAAAAAAAAACTATGAATAAAAATAATTTAGGTTAAAAACATCGCAGTTCTTTTATTTTCCACTCTTTCATTATATTTTATCATATTATTATTGTTCATCGCCATCGTGGCGCAGTGGTGACAGCGTCTGATTGTAAACACGACTGGTTGTGGGTTTCATTCCCATTCGGGAGGATGATTATATTTCAATTATTTTTATTTCTCCGCTCTAGTAAGACAAAGTGCGGCGTTAAGTTCTTCTTCTTAACACGTAATGTCTGTATTTTTTTTTATTAATGTTCGTAAAAAATATTTTAACATCTTTCCTGTTTGTAGAATCATCCTATACTTAAATTACATTATTGCTATATCAAAAAAAAAAAAGAAGTGATACTATATTCGGTGTAGTAGTTTTTTGTTATGTGTATTGACGCATAAACTTTTTACTGGGTTAACTAATTTTGATAATTTTTTTTTGTTTTTTGTTAAATTTTAATTATTTTTGACGACAATAATATTGCAATCATTCGAAACTTTAAAATTGAAACAAACGTATGAAAATTTTGACATGGCGTGATATACACGTGTGACATAATTTATTAGCGGTTTTAGTTTATCTAAAAGGAGCGACTTCATATTCTGCTGGCTTCTAAATAGAAGGTACTGCAGAGCAAGAGAGAGAGAGCATTATCGAAATTGAATTCGAGTTGTTGTGGTGGTGATTAGATATAGAGAGGAGCGCGGATGATGATTAGTCCGACCGATTTCGGCCATGGCGACCGCTTCGGCTCCCTATTGGCTATCGGCGCTGATGCGCTCGAAGATGGCTGATGTAGCCAATCTTATAGGTGAATTGACGTGCACACAGAGCGCACGTTAATTCCCCATTGACATAATTATAATGAATGGTAGCAGGTTGTCGGGCCTTAAGCGCGTCGCGTTTTGCGTCAAGGTCAGCTTTGCGCTGCTCCTCGAACTCGCGCGTCCACCTCTTGACAAACCCGCGCCACTCATCTCGTTGTGCTGCCAATTCCTCCCAATTTGAGGGCTCAATATTACACCTTTTCATGTGTCTCTTCAGAACATCCCTATACCGGAGGAGTTGGCCGCCTTGTTTCCGCTTGCCCTCCTGCAGTTCTGAAAAGAAGATGTGTTTCGCCACTCTCTCCTTGGACATCCGTGCAACGTGCCCACACCACCGAAGCTGCCGACGCATGATGTAGAACTCAATGCCACCTACGTTGGCTCGTCGCAGTACTTCGGTATTACGCACGTGATCGGACCATTTGATGTTCATAATGTTCCGTAGGCATTTGAGGTGGAACCTGTCTAACGTGCGTATGTGGTGTCGGTACAAACACCATGTTTCCGAGGAGTATAGAAGATTTGGCAGCACAATCGCCATGTACACAGATACTTTTGTGGCCAGTTTTAGGTCATGCGATCGAAAAACCTTGGAGCTCAGCTTACCGAAAGCTGCGGCAGCAGCCCCGATTCTACTGTTGATTTCGCCTTCCAGGTCACACTTGGATGTTACCATGCTCCCCAGGTACCGGAATTTTTCAACTTGTTTTAACACATCGCCACCAACGTCAATAGCCAGCGTCTCACGACCATTAATGTCCAGTGACATCACTTCTGTCTTTTTGACGCAGACTTTTAAGCCGAATTTGCAGCACGATTGGTGAAAATGTGTCATAAGCTGTTGCAGCCCCTCCGGAGACTCCGATAAGAAGCAAAGGTCGTCCGCATACATAATCTCTGAGATCATGGCGTATGAAACCTTGCTGCGCGCCCTAAACCTGGCCACATTGAAAAGACCCCCATCAGTGCGAAAGCGAATGCGAACTCCTTCCGGAGAGGTCTGTGAGACTTCTCTGACTACCAATGCAAAATAGAGCACAAACAGTGTAGGTGCAAGAACACAACCCTGTTTCACCCCACAGGTAACGGGGAAAAACTCTGACTGCTCGGCATCTACTGCGACACAGCACTGCATGTCGTCATGCAGGAGTCTCAACAGTCTCACAAACCCCTCTGTGCATCCTAGCTTTTGCAACGCAATCCAAAGTGCCTCTCGAGGCACGCTGTCGAAAGCCTTCTCCAGGTCAACAAAGCAGAGGAACAATTTACGTCCTTGTTCTCTACTCTTTTCTTGAAGTTGACGCACGGAAAATATCGCTTCGCAGGTGCCCCGGTCAGGTCGGAAACCAAATTGGGTCTCGGGCAAGATCTTTTCAGACATAGTTTTTAGGCGG
>JAKGSA010000130.1:427349-447424 GCA_033558755.1 Philaethria dido
AATAAAAATGAATATAAGAAATCGATGACATATTGACAAACATTCATTTTTATATATTCCTCTGTGTAAAAATATATGGTCATACTGATTTTTCATTTTCATGAACGGTGCAGAAGTTGCTACTCTACAATTCCACCTGGTGGCGAGTGGCACCAATGAGCATATTATAAAGGTGTCCTAAAATTAACGCAAGATTTGACTTTGCCGCCATTTGCTGTTATATTTATTATTCATTCGCTATTAAAAGACTAAAATGGCATTTTCTATTTAATTCAAATCTTGCGTTAATTTTGGGACACCCTATACAAACCTTCTCCGTGGAAATATGTCCCCGTTGACGCGGTAACAACGCGTTGTCTTTAGCAATGTATATGTCGCTTTATATAAATATGGATGATAAATATGGAAGTGTGTGTAACATTTATTTTATTAATATAATATACATTTGTTTTTCACAAAAAGGGGTTCAAAGCTTTTGCTTCACGTATTTATGTTAACATTTTACTTTAATACAAGAATTAATAAAAAAATTTATGACTCTATACTGTCTTTCCCTTTCAACTCTTTTTCGCTTTTGGGATTGGCAGTGAGTGAGATAAGTCACTATACTTTCCACTGTTCTCAAATATATTGAGTACTTATTGTGAAGACACACACACATTAATTTGCACAATTCATAATGACGGTTTGACAAAAAGAAACGCAATTATATAATCATATACCTTAGTTGGAATCGAACCCGTGAGCAACGACTACTCAGTTAGACAACAGTATGGTAGTTACTTATTTATTTTGAAAGAGTATAAAATTCCCGTATGAATTACCAACTTTTATAAAACAGTGTTTTAGGTATAGGTTTATGGAAAAAGGAAGTAGCTGTCAATAGTAAATAGTTGTATTGACAGAGAGAGAATCCAGACACTTTGTTCTTGAGATATAAAAAGTAGCTTATATCACTCTCCTGCAGCCGCGAGGTTGAAAATTTTAAAAAGGTAAGCCGTTAGATTTAGGGAAGCCGGTATATATGTAGGAAGGCCAGTATATATTAGGGAAGCCAGTATATATTTAGGAAAGCCGGTAAAGGATTATTTCGCAATTTCACTATCGAGTTTTTTAGGTCTCATACTTTTGTTAACAAAGTCGCTTCCAATTTTTTTCTGTAAATTTATTGTCATTTACAAAAGCTAAGCCGGTAGGAACTGTGTTATATGGACACCTCACCACCTCTTCAGCCACCTAACTATTTACAGTTAAAAAAATCGTAACATAATATGGTGTCATTGCGATTTTAAAGGAAGGATAAATAAACACATTTTCCCTATTTATGATATTAATATAAATTACGATAATTCAAGGACATAAACGTTTCTACTGCAATATTAACCATGATTTATATGGTTTCAGTAACTAATGACTTCATTTTGCTTATATATTTTAATATTTTTAAGTTAAATACTTAGATATTAGCTTCACGCTGTATCCCGCACATAGCAGGGTAGGCAGAAGGAACCAGAGGACCTAGTGTTAAGACAGAGTTGGAATTTTGTTCCCCGTTTTCCTCCAAATTAAGACATTGCGTGCTGAATGACTCAACTCAACGCCGAAACGCCAAAATATGATTTTATATTTTCATTTCCTGAAGTGGGAATCGAACCCACAACCGCGGATCGCGTTTACAGTCACACGCTTATGCCTCTGTGCCACGATAGACCTTAACTTACTAAGATAGTAGGTACTCCAATTCACTATTATGTGCCATCTGACATTTTTTAAAGGCTCGCGAAAACCTAAAAATCTTTTTTTTTGACACACTAAGATTACAAACTTGTCATATTATTTTAAATATTGGAACGAATTAAGATCAAAAGTTGTAACGACACTTTGCTATAGTTGAGAGCCGTGCGGCGTGCGCGTGTTTCTATGTCTGTCTCACTCTCTCTTATAGAGAGCAAGCCAGTTATTTCGTTTCGTCTTTCTATTTCGCATCGAACTTGTATTACATTATATTTGTTAATAATAAAAAAAATATTGTAGTTTTTTTGAAAAAAAAAAAGTATTACAATTCCTATACTAATTAATCCAAAGGAACTTCGCTCCATCCGGTCACTGGACACCTCTTTTTTTTTTAAAAGTTTAGTTCACACACTTAAGAAAAAAAAAACATTTTAAGAAAAGGTATAAGAACGTTTCAAAACGCCTGTCGTGGTACAGAGGCACAAGAGTGCGACTGTAAGCACGACAGGTTGTGGGCTGGATTGCAGGCGAAGCACGGCGTTGAGTTCCGCCGCTCAACACGCAATGCCTCAAATTGGCGGAAAGTGGAGAACGGAATTGACGGAAAGTGGAGAACGGAATTGTTTTAAGAGAATGGAGTGTCTTAACACTAGGTTCTCAGGTTCCCTCTGCCTACCCTGCTATATGCGGGATACAGCGTGAAGTTAAAAAGAAAAAAAAGGCTTCAAAATACTATTTATTCATTCAGATCAAGTAAAACATATTTAGAAAACATAAAAAATTAAAAACTTTAAATTAAAGGATTCGACGTACACCTTGCTTAGACGGTTTTTAAGTGGCGCGATCAATGCAAATATCTGTATCAGTTATTTCTACACTAACACGGAAGGATAAAATGTATATCTATATATAAACACGTGAAGCAAAAACTTTGTACCCCTTTTTACGATAATTACGCGGACGGAGAAGCATGAAACTTGGCACACTTATAGTTCATATAGCGAAGATATGTAAAATGATAATATTTTTTTCAAATAATGCATAAAACGTATATTAAATTAATAAAAAAATGTTACACCTTGGTTTGACATGTATGTTTATATAAAGTGATATATAACGTATCCCTAGGCAACGCGTTGTTAACGCGTCAACGGGGACACTAGTTACTATGATACTTAAGCCCATTGTGGCACAGTAGTACATCTGACTTTGAACACGACTGGATGTGCGTTCGATACCCACTATGAGAAATAATTATATATTTTTTAATCTCATTTACTTCCCCAATAAAATTTTTTGATTGTGTTTCTCCAGTAAGACAAAATGCGCTGTTCAGTTACACCACGAATATACAATGTTTCTATTTGCAATTTAGACTAAAAGCGGAGAGCGGAGAGTCTAAACACTACGTTCTCTACATACCAAAAAGCTCTCACCATACTCTCATTAACCATATATTTTTTTTCTTTTTTTAGCTTCACGCTGTATAGCAGGGTAGGCAGAGAGAGGCTAGTGTTAAGACACTCCGTTTCCCACTTTCCGAATACAAGCCATAAACCATAATAACATAACATAACAAAACATAACGCCTGTCGTGGCGCAGAGGCACAAGCGTGCGACTGTAAATGCGACAGGTTGTGAGTTCAATTCCCACTCCAGGAAATGTAAAATTTAGTATTTTCATTTCTTGGGTTTGGTAACAAGGCAAAGCGCGGCGTTGAGTTCCGCCACTCAACACGCAATGCCTCAAATTAGCGAAAAATGGGGAACGGAATTGTTGAAAGAGAATGGAGTGTCTTAACACTAGGTTCTCAGGTTCCCTCTGCCTACCCTGCTATATGCGGGATACAGCGTGAAGTTAAACAAATAAAAATAAATAAATAACAAAACATGAGTCCACTCAATGTTATCTAGAGGAAACTCTGTGTGTAATTTAGGCGCGTTGCGTCACACTGCACCGCCATCTTGCTACTTGACCTACCCTCACTCGGAAATTTTTGACTTTATTTACACGTTTGATTACTCAATTTAATAGAGACTCACATTGTTATTGTTACAATTCGCTTAATATAGTCTATAGGGATAGTAACAAGGATATGAACTCTACATTTTGATATTTCATGCAATATATAGCATGATTTAATAATATAAATTTATTTGTTGACAACATAACTAAAATAATTTAAAATAAATAACATGGAAAACAAAGCACGTGACAAGCTAATCAAGTTTACGCGTAAAACGACTTTACCTTAGCACTAAGCGTCGTTTTTTCAAAACTTTTACAACACCAACTCAAACTTTTGAGTTTCAAGGTTCACATTGACACTTAGAGCTTAGAGTCGCGTGGGAAAGGGTTCCACCTCGTGACATAGTTTGGATGCAGCGCGCGTGCTTACAGCGGAAGTATAATGCGATTATCGATTTGCTTATGACAGAAAATGCGTTGAATGGACAAGGTTTGAGGGGCGCGGTGTGGGGGTGCGGCGGGGGCGGCGCGGGGGGTCGCGGGGGGTCGCGGGTGTCGCGGCGGGGGGCGCTCAGCGGACATGCGGTGCCGTGTAGAGACGCTCGCCACTAACATCGATAGTAAACAACTTGTGTAATGTCATGTAACACCCTATATGTGATGGAATTTGATGGAATTCTTAGAGTTTAGTATGATTTTAGTATTTTAGTCGGTTATATAATGTGTGTTGGATCGTATAGAGTTGAGGGTTTAAATTAAATAAATATAGATTTAATTTGTTTAGTAATAAATTCTAGAGTCTATTTGAAACGTTAATATTTGAACCAAAAACATCACATCAAGCTCAAAAAAAATACAAAAAAAAATCAATATGTGACTCAAACTACATCAAAATTAAGCCTACATATGACTCTACAATATACACAAATAAAAAACAACCATAAAAACCAATAAAACAATGTGTTTATATACTAAAACAACATATTAGAAACGACATCAAAACGTTGCAATAGCATGTATCGACAGGGGTCCATGCCTAGCCGCGGCAGCATGACGGCGTCAGTGCGCCGGAGGCAGCGGGCTGCGACGCTCGTACCCGCAGCCCGCCTACATACGCGACTGTGCAAATGATTTTGTTTTTATGGCGTTCATATATCAGGTACTACGAGTGCTCGTGCTCGGAGTTATCGCCGCTGCTGTCGATGGTTTGTGCTTTTCATGTTACCACGTGGTCAGCCCGCTGTGTTTACCGCGGTGGACGCATGCGCTTGTTTGCCTCGGGTCAAACACCGGCCTAACTACCTAACCTACGAAGCCTCCACACATAATTATGACCGCCAAGACGGTAAGTTTTTGAACGTGATGTCGCCGAAACGCAAATGGAAGTTACAACGCAAAATCCTCAAAGTCCTAAACGTTCGTATGGCATGTTTTATACTAAATTTATATAAATTTCAACAGTTCCATTAGATTTTGAGTTGGAAACCAAAAAAACCTATACATAATCAATGAACACGGCTGTGTCTCAAGTAAAATTAAAATGATACGCAATCAAACTATGAAATATGTCCTTGTGTACATATCGAGCGGATATGATCAGTGTTTAGCCGCTCAGCTTACTACGCGAGGTATGTACGCTAGACAGACTACAGGCGTACTCGCACTTCGCCAAGCGGTTTCTTATAAGAAATTGAATAAACTAATATTATTATTACGCAATACGATCATTCATAAATATGTAAAATAAACTTTGTGGGCTAGAAACATCAATATGGTATCAGGCTTGTATACTTTGTATGTAATATGTTTGAAAATTCAAATAAAATTGTAAAGATATAATATTAAACAGGTTAAGTTATCAAGGATTGCAATTAAAAAACTAACATGAATATATTTTAGTATCGTTTGAGTGTTATCAATTTAAATTGCTATGTACCTAGTGGTTAGAATACTTTTGAATTGTATAAAGAAATGCGAATAACTAAACACTGAATATTATCCCATTAATATTATGAATTCGCGGCGTTGAGTTCCGTAACTTAACTGATTCAAATTCGGGCACGAAGCGGTGAACGAAGTGTCTTGTCACTAGATTCTTTCCGACTACCCCACTTAACGGAATAAGGGATAAAGTTGCTTTTATAAATATAATGGCAAAAGTTCGAATAGATGAATGTTTGTTACTCTATCACGCAAAAATTACTGGACCGGTCTAGATAAAATTTTACAGTAGAATAGATTAAGTATTAAAATAACGTAAAATGTTATAACAATTTTAGTATTTAAGAACACGTCAAGAGAATGCTACGAGTTGAAGCTAGTTTTTCATAAAAAAATGGTTTGCTTTCTTGTCTTCCTATATTTGACGGTAATTCTTTAGGTTTAGTATAGTTTTTAACAATAATAATTATAATAAGTAAAAATTAATTACAGTGAATCCTAAAAAACTTTGATAGATTTAAAAAAAATATTGCGTTAAAAGAAATATTTAGAAAGGCGTTATATCATAACTAAATGACTTATCTCATCGTCCATCATGACGCGGTGGGACAGCAACTGTAAACACGATTGGTTGTCAGTTCGATTCCCACTTGTGGTAATAATTATATTTAATTTATTTTCATTTCTCCGCTCTGGTATAACAAAGCAAAGTAATTCCTCCACTCATCACGCAATGCCTCAAATTTGGACGGAATAAAGAAAATAGAGTGTCTTAACACTAGGTTCTTTCTGTCTATGCAGGAAATAATTTCTATATTAAGAATTCAACCAGCTTTAATTATTTTTATAAAAGTAAACTTACCGGGGAACATACATACATACATAACTTCATTCTGTATCCCGCATATAGCAGGGTAGACAGATGGAACCTAGTGTTAAGACACTCCGTTCCCACTTTTCGACTGTGGGAACGGAGTGTCTTAACACTAGGTTCTCAGGTTCCCTCTGCCTGAAGCCAAAAGTAAACTTAAACATATATATGTTAAGAAGTCATAATTTAAGTTACGTTTGGGGATCTTTAAACTATAATGAATAAAAAATGGCTAACATTGAAAATAAAATTATCATGAAATAAAAGTTATTGTTAATTTTTAACTTAGGCAGAAATACCTCACAACTTTAAAGGAAGATTTTATAAAATAGTACCTTTGTGTATGCCATGCGACAGGTTGTGGGTTCGATCCCCACTCCAGGAAATGTAAAATTTAGTATTTCCATTTCTTGGGTTTTGTAACAAAGCGCGGCGTTGAGTTCGGCCACTCAACACACAATGCCTTAATTCGGCGGAAAGTGGGTAATGGAATTGTTGAAAGAGAATGGAGTGTCTTAACACTAGGCTCTCTGGTTCCTTCTGCCTACCCTGCTATATGCGGGATACAGTGTGAAGTTAAATTTTTTTTTAAGTATTATTAGTTATATTAAGTATTAAATAATATTATTTTATTGATAAAAATTGGTAGTTCAAATATTTGGTCTCTCTTAGAAACTACTTGCCTATAGATACTCATATCTTAATTCCTAAGCTTAGTTAAGTATTTAGGAAACCAAAAACATATTTAGAAAACGTATAAAAATTTTAAACGCAATGAGATTTGAGAGATGCTAACAACATAAATAAGTTGTAACAAGCTTGTGACAATTTTGATGCAGCTGGATATAGAACGCATGGCTTAGCGGTTAGAGCACTTGGACGGTTTTCAAGAGGCGCAGGTTCGAGTCCCGCGCGTTCAAATTTTAATACGTTTTCCAAATACGTTGTTCTTAGTTAATTAATAAAAAATATAAAAACTGTTCGGATAATTATAAAAAAACTCGTCATATAAGTCAATATTGACTATAAATTAAACATTTTACTCATATATTCAGAGAATCCACGGCGTTAAGCTTCGTGACACACCGATTTTGTTTGGTGGTAGGAGGTTCGTCCTCCGTCTGGCTCGCGACCACTATCATGTCAAAGACGAACCGCCAAATATCTTATGATGTGTTCCGGTTCGATGGCATGTAAGCCAGGTTTTCCCCTTTCCCACCCATCCTTTCCCCAAAATGTGGTGGTTCCGATAGCGGACTACTACATTATCCTCCCTTTCCATCTGTATCCTCTAGGTTGGCAACGCATCTAGTACATCTCTTGTGTTGTAGATGTTCATGGGCCAAGGTAACCACTTACCATCAGGCGGTCCTTCTGCTCGTTTGCCATCCGGTATCCGTAACCGAACTGCTGAAAATTATCAAAAGAATTCTTAAAAGCAATATTATAATACATATCTCATTATAACATTTCCATATCATAAATTTGTTATTCGAATTATATCCACCAACTCTATCCAGAAGGAACAGTGTGAAATTGGTATTAAATTACAATTTAATCAAAGTTCTAATTAAGTCACAATACTAAGAACATATTATTTGCTACAAATCAGGACAAATAGATAATAATTTCAAGGTTAACTATAGGCGAAATATTCCTAGAAAAACATAATTTTCCATTGATATCTGGAAATTAGGCTTTGGAAATAGAGATCTAGACTTTAATGATATTCGATTTTAGTATTGGATAGGTAATTGTAGAGTATTCATTAATAATATATTATATTATATAGTTAGAAAGTAAGATTACCGTCACCTTGGGGTAATGTTTAGGAGTAACTAGGTCACGTATGTACTCACTTACTCATATGATTATTCATTTTAAATGTAAATATATTTATTTGGCATATGTATAGAGAACGCTATTTCACGTTTTATCCCGTATAGCAGAGAGAGAGAGAGAGAACCTAGTGTCAAACTCTCAAAAAAAATTGATAAATGTGGATGTTTTTCTTATAAGCCAAAATTGGTATAAGATCTTGTTATCTAGTTCGGATTATATTTAACGCAATAAGAAGTAGAGATATTTCTTTTTACAATTTTTATATTTTTCAAACATAAGCAAGAAAGCGTTTAAGCGTTTTGTAGTCTAAAAATATTTATAAATTTTGTAGTATAAATATTTAATCAATTTTTACGTTCTGTTCCGCGTAGCAGGGTAGTAGAGATACTAATTTCAAGACATTTCTACTCCTTGTCCAAAATAATTGTTTGTTGAGTGGTGGAACTCAATTTTGATATTACCAGAGTGATGCCTGTCGTGGCGCAGAGGCACAAGCGTGCGACTGTAAACGTGAACTTCAGGAAATGTTAATCTTTTCATTTCCTGGGTTTGGTAACAAGGCAAAGTGCGGCGTTGAGTTCCGCCACTCAGCAGGCAATGCCTCAATTCGGCGAAAAATGGGGAACAGAATTGTTGCAAGAGAACGGAGTGTCTTAACACTAGGTTCTCAGGTTCCCTCTGGTTACCATGCTATATGCGAGATAATGCGTGAAGTTAAAAAAAAAAACCAAAGTGAAGAAATGAAAATAATTTCTCTGAGTTAATATTGAGTTTCAGGAATAGAATCCACTAATCGTTAAGTAAGACGCTATGCCACTGCGCCACGATGCCCTCATAAACGAATGTAACATAAAATAAATCATAAAACGGTGGTAAATTCAAAGATTGGCAATGGCCGATGACAGGATAAATAAACGAATGCTCACACGAGACGGCTAATTATTACAAGTGAAGTAAAGACTCTATCAACATACTGAAATCGTTTTGAAAAAATTATAAAAATACGAAGAATTATATTTTTATGTACTTCTTGAAGAATATTTTAGAAATATTATTTTTTGACTTGAAACAAAATAACGACTGTAATAAAAAATAACATTTTAACATAATATGAAAACCGATTTCAAATAAAGCAGAGCAAAACTATTACGAATAACTCAAAAAGTACTCATAAGATCTTAACTAATTACAAATGGGACACATCAGAAGCTCTGGATATCACATAAAGAAAGTGTCATCAAAATCGGCTTACCCAGTAAAAATTATGCGCGCGTGTCTAGGATACAATGAAACAATATTTATGTAGTTTTTTTTTTTTTTTTTTTTAACTTCACGCTGTAACCAGCATATAGCAGGGTAGGCAGAGAGAAGCAGAGAACCTAGTGTTAAGACACTCCATTCTCTTTCAACAATTCCGTTCCCCACTTTCCGCCGAATTGAGGCATTGCGTGTTGAGTGACGGAACTCCACGCCGCGCTTTGCCTTGTTACCAAACCCAAGAAATGAAAATACTAAATTTACATTTCGTGGAGTGGGAATCGAACCCACAACCTGTCGCGTTTATAGTCGCACGCTTGTGCCTCTGCGCCACGACAGGCGTTTATTTATGTAGTGTTTGAAAAATATAAAATAAATAGACTATAAAATATAATAAAATATGAAATAGAAAGTCATTTCTAAATTTTCACAATTTCGCTTTTTTTCAGTTGTTTCTTGATAGAATATATCGGTCTTAAAATATTTTTATCAATATTTTGCTTATTTCGGAAAATTCTACTTTAGATATATAAAAACATATAAAAATTTAGAACGCCTGTCGTGGCGCAGAGGCACAAGCGTGCGACTGCAAACGCAACAGGTTGTGGATTCGATTCCCACTCCAGGAAATGTAAAATTTGGTGTTTTCTTTTCTTGGGTTTGGTTACAAGGCAAAGTGTGGCGTTGAGTTCCGCAACTCAACACGCAATGCCTCAATTTGGCGGAAAGTGGAGAACGGAAATGTTGAAAGAGAATGGAGTGTCTTAACACTAGTTTCTCTGGTTCCCTCTGCCTACCCTGCTATATGCGGGATACAGCGTGAAGATAAAAAAAAAATTAGAATAATGAAATATTATTTACACTAACATCTGACAATAAATACGTTTATAGGTTCACAACTCTGGAGAATGTTTATATTTAAATAATTTTCATTTCGCTCTTAAAATAAAGCACGGCGTTCATAATATCCATACATATAACATCCATCACTCAACATGATAAATCTCTATTTGGTTAGGAAGTAGAGACCCTAATACCATAACACTACTGCTGTGGGAAAAAACAAAAAACTACAAACATAAACTATATCTTAATATATATACAAATTCTAATATATATACATAATAAAATATAATTGGTCTACAACTTTGTTTTGTTAGGTGGTAGGAGGTTCGTCCTCCGTCTGGCTCGCGACCACTATCATGTCAAAGACGAACCGCCAAATATCTTGTGATGTTTTCCGGTTCGATGGCATGTAAGCCAGGTTTTCCCCTTTCCCACCCATTCTTTCCCAAAAATGTGGTGGTTCCGATAGCGGACTACTACATTATCCTCCCCTTCCGTCTCTATCCTCTAGGTTGGCAACGCATCTACAACATCTATGGTGGTGTAGATGTTCATGGGCGAAGGTACCACTTACCATCAGGTGGTCCTTCTGCTCGTTTGCCATCCGTTATCCATAAAAAAAAAAAAAAAAACTGGTAGGATAACATTCCAAAGATACTTTACACGAAGAATCCTTTCACAGGAGGTTGTTAATTTAATTACTATAGTCTTTGGTTCCACGTGTCCACTTTGAAGTCGATCTCTATTGATTCTATATAATACTGTTTTAGCTTTTTCTTGGCGATAATAAGTTTAAAGTAAGAGATTTTGTGTAAAATAGAAAAGCTACCTAACTAGCACTACATACATACATAGCTTCACGCTGTATCCCGCATATAACAGGGTAGGCAGAGGGAACCTAGTGTTAAGACATTCCGTTCCCCACTTTCCGCCGAATTGAGACATTGCATGCTGAGTGGCGGAACTCAACGCCGCGATTTGCGTTGTTACCTAACTAGCACTACTTTATTATTTTTCGTTATATCTTGGAATTTCGTTTGTATAGATTATAATGAAGTCCCGTACTATTTGTTTTAATAGGAATATCGAGAAATCCTCTCTCTCTAAGGAGAATAGATAAATTTCAGCTTTCTATGTGTAGTAGTTTCGCCTGTACGTTGTCAGTCAGTCACCCAGTAATGCAAGTGTTTCATATATAATATATAGTATAAAGATTTATCATTATGTTATATGTTGTTATTAAAATAAAGAACACAGTAAGGAAACGAAAAATTTAACTTTACTGATATATTCATGTGTAAAATATACGGTTCCTTAGCAACGCTTATGTCACTTTAAACAAATGTTTTTTTTTTTAACTTCACGCTGTATCCCGCATATAGGCAGTGGGAACATAAGAATCCAGTGTTAAGACACTCCGCTCTGCGCTCTGCCGAATTCAAAAATGAGATAGTATGACTAATATTTATTTTATTTATTAAATATACTTTTGATATATTAATATAAAAACATAGGTTTTCTACACCTCAACATATACACTATATACAAACATATATGCCAATTTCATACCCCATTCATAATTTTCATAAAAAGCACCAAATTCCTTCCACGTATTAACAAAATGATATCTAAAAAAAAATTTTCTTTCACGAAAGTACAGGATCTACGGTGTATGCGTGCACAAAACAATTTGGGTTTAGCAAACCATAAAAACCTACCTTGGATAAGCAATAAATATTTAATGCCATACTGTAAGGAATGCATCAACGTTAATAGTTCCCCATTAATATTTATTAGTAACTAGCTGTTATCCGCGGCTTCGCTCGTGGTCAATGTCAGTCCATACTATAGTGTATATATATATATATATATATATATATATATATATATATATATAGTATATAAGTGTTAATTTGAAGGCTTTGAAGTAGATAGATTTTTTGACAAACAATCATATTTGCAAAAATATATTTTTTTAACAAAGCACGCAATACCTCAATTTCGACGGAAAGTTGGGATAGGATATGTTAAAAGAGAACGGAGTGTCTTAACGCTAGGTTTTCAGGTGCCCTATGTCTACCCTGCTATGTGCGGGATAAAGCGAGAAATTAGAAAAAAAAAAACAAAAAGTATGAAAAAAAAACAAAAACACTCCTTTTTAATATTTCTAAGAATATATGCACAAAGTTTCATGATAATCGGTTAAGTAGTTTTGGCGTCAAAACGTAACAAACAAACTGACATTTATATTATTAGTGTAGTAGTAATTTCACAATAACTGTTTTGTTAGAGAACGCTGTACGTTGTACTTTGGTAAGGTATCTCAATCTGTCGCATCGCATCGAAAATAAATTGAACTTTTGACCGTCATCATGATTGAGGACTTGAACGATATTGATGGAATGTCCAAGAACTATGTATGTTTCTCAGATGTTTATTTCATATATTTTATTTTTTATCCGACTTGAGAATAAGGAGGTATCTTAATTCGACATTTTTTTTCTATATAATTCACTTTTTACTAAGTGAACAAATTTTGTGCTTTTGAGTTCCCATTAAATTTAATTAAGATACGATGTGTATGTTTTTGAGTTATTCGTAATAATTTTACTTTTTAGTACATGTATATTATAAGTTTCTTTATGGTTAAATTTTTTATTATTATTGTTAATACAGTTGTATATAAAATATTTATAAATATAGTATATGTCTGAATGATAGTCTAAATTTATATTTAAATTAGTATAATTTCTATGTTCTAGTAAGAAAAAGCGCGGCGTTAAATTCCGCCACTCAGCACGCAATACCTCAATTCGGTGGAAAGTGGGGAACGGAGTGTCTTAACACTAGGTTTCCTCTGCCTACCCTGCTATATACGGGATACAGCGTGAAGCTATGTATGTATGTAAAGAAAGGAGTATCTTGAAAAAGCGTGAAGCTGAATATAAGCTGAATATATTTATAATACTTTTCACTTAATCGCTCAAACATATCTCTAAATAAAAAGAATTTACAGAAAAGTTACTTACATCAGATGATAGTTAACAAAAGAAAAATGACCAAAAAGTGAATAAAGTTCTAAAAAACTGGCTATTATCGTACTTAAACCTAGATGGAAAGAATTTGTTTTCATCAAAGAGTTATCAGTTCCGGTCCAGTTAAGGCAAATTGCGGTGTTGAGTACAACTCAACGAAATGTAGTCTTTTTTTTAGTTTCACGCTGTACCTCACACATAGCAGAGTAGGCAGAGGGAACCTGAGAACCTAGTGTTAAGACACTCCGTTCTCTTAAGATTTCCATTCCCCACTTTCTGTCGAATTGTGGCGGAACTCAACGCCGCGCTTTGAAAAATGCAAATGTAAAGTCAATTGTAAGAAGAACGTTATTATGCGTTTAAGATGTGAGAACCCTATCTATGCATTTATTATTTTGAAGAATTTAGTGACATATATCTAGGTTTTATCTATCTACTTCGCATGATAAAATAATATTGTTTTTTTATACAGCTTCATGCTGAATTCCGCATAGCAGTATGACTACTGTAAAATTTAGTGTTAAAACATTCCGTTTGTTGCTTTCCGCCCTAAATTGAGACGTATTACGAGGCGGAATTTAACGCCGCAGTTTGTTTTATCAGAGCGGAGAAATAATATACAAAAATTAATAAAATATGTATGTAGTCAATAGCCACACATTTGATAAACTCAACCAGACCAAATCCTTACTTATTTGAAGCAAAACAAAATACAAAATACAAAAAAAATAAATAACATAAAGGAAAATTTGATAAGATTATTCTTTGAGGCATATAAAAATAGGATATACTCGTAACGTTCATATTACGTAGCCGAGTCACGCTACCCTCGACCGGAAGAATACTTTGTTTTGAGGTATTCCAGCGAAGCCTTACGCCTTACGCTTTACAAAGAGAATAAGAAAATTCAAAAGCCTTCTCAGATGGGGATTTACTTATTATAATCACGTTCAAAATTTTGAAATATTTGAACTAGAGTTTAAATTCAATTATAAATTCTTATTAGATTCAAGAAATTTCTTGTAAATCAATTAAATCGTTATGAATCATAACGATCGTGGGTTTGATTCTTGCGATGATTCATTCAATACTCATAAACAGGTTTTTATTACATTAAATGTTCTTAGAATCGTCTTGTTTGTCTCTACATTGTTGGAATTTACTTCAAACTGGAAGAGAACCTGCACCAAGGTGTATATAAACAAGCTAGCTAATAAAGTGCGAAATGTGAAATCTCTTTTAACACAATTCATTAGGTTTAAAGTATTGGCCTTGATTATCGCTACTACGCCACAAACATTTTTAGTAAAACCCAGTAAAAAACATTCGCGGCCTCTTTAGGGCATATACACTCGTATTGTCGTAGTTTCACTCATCTCTATCAAATATATACAAGAAAAGAGGAAGAAACTAGTGATATGTCACTACGTTTTACCTATAGTAGATAAATCATACATACACACATATATAGCTTCACGCTGCATCCCGCATACAGCAGGGTAGGCAGAGGGAACCTGAGAACCTAGTGTTAAGACACTCCGTTCCCCACTTTCCACCGAATTGAGGCTTTACGTGCTGAGTGGCGGAACTCAACTTACATAATCTTAAATAACCTTTACTTGTATAATCGTTAATAAATTGCATTTCTTTTTATAAATAAATAATTTTAAGCTATTCTAATATATAAGCTATATTACTGTAAAGTTTCATACAAATCCGTTCAGTAGTTATTGCGTGAAAGAGTAACAAACATCTTCATCAGTTTTCGCATTAAAAGGTCTATTTTTTATATCAAATAAAACAATATGTCATCTAAATAAAGATGTATTAAAATTATTATGCGTAAAAAGCAAATGTTCCGTCATGTACCATTGTTCTAATGTTTTTTAAAGTGAGCTATAAATAGCGTACGCTTATTAATAAGACACCTCTATGTATAATTAGACATAGCTATGTAAAAAGTTGGCTGTGGGTTTGAATCTTTATTAGGGGTTACTGGAGGAAAGTCACGTAAAAAGCATGAGGACCCCTTGGGCATGCACGAAGAGGTTATTGACTGTGGACGAGACGAAAGAGGTATGCAGGGACCGTAGGTAGCGTTTGGCGCTCCGGAACTCTGACTACCCCGCTAGAGATAAAGCGTGAAGTTAAGTTAATAGTATTAGGGGTAATATTTTAGTAACTATATCCTTAAGGCTATCGTGGTGAAGTCGTACAGCGATTGCAGACCAGGGTAGTCGGAGGGAACCTAGTTTCAAGGTACTCCGTTCTCTTTCTTTTGGCGTTGTGTACGGTGAACTCAGTTTAACGCGGTATCTCGTGCCTCTATGTCTTTAATAATTATTATTTTTTTTAACTTCACGCTGTATCCCGCATATAGCGGGGTAGGCAGAGGGAACCAGAGAACCTAGTGTTAAGACACTCCATTCTCTTTCAACAATTCCGTTCCCCACTTTTCGCCCAATTGAGGCGTTGCGTTTTGAGTGGCGGAACTCAACGCCGCGCTTTACCTTGTTACCAAACCCAAGAAATGAAAATACTAAATTTTACATTTCCTGGAGTGAGAATCGAACCCACAACCTGTCGCGTTTACAGTCGGACGCTTGTGCCTCTGCGCCACGACAGGCGTTTATTAAGGGTTATTGGAATTTTAAAATAATGCATATATTTAATAGTGCAAAATAGCGCAGTAGTAACAGTGAAACGTTTGACTCTAAGTGTGAAAGATTGTAGGTTCAATTCCCATTTAGAAAAATGAATATTGAAATAATTTTGTATATATTCACTCAAGTAACACAAACCGGCGTTGAGTCTTACCACTTTACATGGAAGTGAAGAACAGAGTGTCTTGACACTGAGTTGTCTGACTACGCCGCTGACGTAAATCTTTAATATTAAATATAATAAAATTATCAATATAATATCTATTCAACGAACAGAGGCAAATTAAATACAGTATAACATCCTTCCGCCGCTCAAGGACCCGGGCAGGATACGTTTATACCTCACAATTTACATAAGCTACTAACATTTCAATTATAACCCTCTGAATAAGCAAACACTTGTCGTGTACCGGTAATGAGGTAATATAACTATGAGAATTGTTTATTTGGTATATTTTGTTAATTATCATAATTAAGAGAGGGAGTAGGGGGAGAAAGGGATACCAGAATGAGGGCTTCTTATTCATCTATTTTTTTTATTTGACGACATGATGGGGCAGTGGGACAACGTTTGTTTGTAAATGCGATTGGTTATGAGTCCGAATCACACCCAGGGACATAATGATATTTAAATTATTTTAATTTCTTCGGTATAGTAATACAAAGTGCGGCATTGAGTTCCGCCACTAAACACACAATGCCTCAATTTCGGACGGACACTAAGTTATATCTGCCTACCGTTACCGAAAAACCGCAAAGCTTTAAGAAGAAAAAAATATTATTTTTTAAATTATTAGTAATATCATCAGTAAAAACTAAAGTATTTCGAAGGCTCACTAGGATCTATCCGAATTTGGTGCGTAGATAGTGAATATGAACGTCAATGCGCATTTAAAGGGGCCCCTTAAGCTTACACTTGTGTTGTAAGTCCCAGACACTCCCCAAACTCCTCTCTCGCAATGCGATGGGTATCCACATAGCGAATTATTATAAAAATATACATATTAGTATAAAAATTCAACATATACATGAATATGTACAGATCATTCATATTGATTTATAATAGATAGTCAAACTACAATTAATTACATGTTCCAGTTTCTGATAGATATAACAATATATCTTATAGCGTAAGGCTTTCATTTGAATGTGGGCACATGGCCAATACGCACAGTAGTTATTTATTTTTATATATTTTTTCTAAATAAAAACGATTGTGAATACAATTGTATTCAAATAGAGCTTTGTATGCGTGAGTTCTAATGCTGCTTTGAAAGTTAAGGCCGGGTGATTAATATATGTTGAAATGGGAAAATAGTATATATTTTTTATGTTAATACTTTTTTTATTGTCACGCAATTATTATAAGATAAAATGCGGCGTTCAGTTACGATAATTAAAACGCAATTTACCAAATTCGTGCGGAAAGCGAAGGACGAAGTATCTTAAGATTAGATTTGTTTCCTACAATTATTATTTCTGACATTACTACGTTAGTAATTTTAACGTTCTTTTTGTCACGCAATTATTTGAAGATATAACGCGGCGTTGAGTTCCGTCACTCAACACGCAATGTTTTACATTCGGGTAGAAAGCAAAGGACGAAGAATCTTAAGATTAGAGCCTGAAGATCCCTTAAAATATTTGAAAGATATCTGCAAAGAATACAAACATATCGCACGAAGTTCTAATTTTAATAGAAATAAAACAACTAAATATATATGATTGTTAATTTTGAATTTGATTCATTAAAATGCATTAAAGTGGAGTTGATAAATTTGTATAATTAATATATTAATTGCTTGATTATTGTACGCCTGTCGTGGCGCAGAGGCACAAGCGTGCGACTGTAAACGCGACAGGTTGTGGGTTCGATTCCCACTCCAGGAAACGTAAAATTTAGTATTTTCATTTCTTGGGTTTGGTAACAAGGCAAACGCGGCGTTGAGCTCCGCCACTCAACACGCAATGCCTCAATTCGGCGGAAAGTGGGGAACGGAATTGTTGAAAGAGAATGGAGTGTCTTAAAACTAGGTTCTCTAGTTCCCTCTGCCTACCCCGCTACATGCGTGATACAGCGTGAAATTGAAAAAAAAAAATTATTGTAATGATTGTTGACATGTGTTTGGTTGAAAAATTCGATGTGTAAACTGTTGATAAGTGAAAATATATGATATAAGATGAAGATGAGATTTTTGATGAGGTGGAGACGAGATGAGTTTTATATTGTTGAGAAGTCTCGCACGGTCACTCGCTGATGACGGGTGATGCGTCAACTATATAGTAGTGTTGGGAAGGCTTCACACGGTTGCTGCTTTTGGTGAGAGATGTCTAAAGATTCCTTTCGCCACGTTGGGAAGGAAGGACGGTTGCAATTTTGTGATGAGGGGTGCAGATGTCAACTAGAGAGACAGGAGTCAGGCATCTCTGGTCACAGTAGGCAATCAGGGGAGGAGGTGTCAACCTGATAGTGGTGACTTGATAAGTTTGAGGACAAACTTGGATTCAGAATGTTAGATTTTTGAATTGGTACGATAATTAATATTTATGTTAAATTATAAAATACTGGCATAAAGTAATTGTTAAATAAAGTAATTCCATTCATTGCGGAACGTCGTGGAGAGGAGATAGAACAAGGCGGGAAAGGTTAGCGGGCTTTTGAAAGGGATATGGAACATTGTTGGTTAAGTTAAGGAAAAATAGTTACAAAATAAAGAAGATTAAACATCATACTTGAAGTATTTATTAATTAAATACCAAATATTCTATAAAAATTTTATGTTAAAATATAGAAATTGTTTATATTTGTATAGTAATACCTATTTTTTATATTTTAATCATAATTTGTAGCTAATATCTTGAACTCTTACAAATGACCCATAACCTTAATTTCACATGTAAGAGATAAGGCATTCCTTTATGATAATCGAAAAATATTTATACTTATTAATAAATGATAAGAGGTCACTGTGGCGAAGTGGAATTTTAAGCACGATTGGTTGAGGGTTTGATTCCCTATATAATGAAATATTTAATTAATTTCCTCTCTGGTAACACAAAATGCGGCGTTGAGTACCGCCACTAACACGTATTGATTCGAATTCGGGCGGAAAGCGAGCGAACGTAGTGTTTTATCACCTTGACTATATTTCCATAGGAAAGAGCGTAACAGCTGTTTCTGGTTTTTTAGCTTCACGCTGTATTCCGCATATAGCAGGGAGAGGGAACCTGAGAGCCTAGTGTTAAGACACTCCGTTCCCACTTTCCGCCGAATTGAGGAACTACGTGCTGAGTGGCGGAACTCAACGCCGCGCTTTGCCTTGTTACCAAACATAAGAAATGAAAATACTAACCTTTTACATTTCCTGGAGTTGGCATCGCACCCACAAACTGTTTCTTTTAAATTAATAAATATATTTACATATTTGTAATTGAGGCCATCGTGGCACAGTGGGACGGCGGGTTGTAAACAAGATTGGTTATGGGTTCGATTCTCATTTACTCTAGATTTACTTTCTTCATTTCTCCACTTTATTAAGATAACGTGATGAGTTCCGCCATTCAACATGCATTGTTTTGATTTGGGACAGAAACGACGTAGTGACATGACTCTAGGTTCTTATTCTATAAGGCGTAAGAGCTGCTATTTTTACATATAATTTTAGTAAATATAAAAGTACTATTCTAGAGTCTCTAGAATATATCTATATACAGTTAGTTTCAATTCAGTATTAAAATGCCAAAACTAAAGTATCATACAAATACAAAATTTATATTATTATAATTACTTTTAAACTAATAAAGTATAAAAAAAACTACCTACAACGTATTTACTACTACGCAGTTCACGAACTAAACATATAACAATAACAAATATATATATATATATATATATATATATATATATATATATATAT
>JAKGSA010000130.1:458166-514097 GCA_033558755.1 Philaethria dido
TATAAACATTGAATTGGAATATGTTCTTGGTTGTAGACCAGTCTTGTAGGAAATGTTAAATATGTTGATATATATGTTTATTAAAGTGGTTTTTATAATTTTTAGTTAGTTAGTTTGTAGAAAATGTAAGTATTGTCAGTTTGAAAGGTATATTGCGAATAAGAAACGAGAGATTTAAAGAAAGTTAAATTTAAGTTTAGCTAGTACTTCTAATATTAATATTACAATACTTAATTGTTTTTTTTTAATTTTCTTTTTCTCTTAAATATTTGTTTGTATCGATTAATATCAAATATTAGTATTGTCAAATTGGAAGGCTTCAAATAAAATGAATATTTGAAACCACGCATATTGTCTGAAATATTGCACATTAAACAGAACTCAACGCCGCGCATTACATAACAAGTAAAAAAAAATCCAAAATATATTTTTCTTTCCAAAAATTAAATCAACCAAAGTAGATACACTATGCAACGCCGAAGTACCATAATTTATTCATATATATGTAACACGCCAAGACCGCTTCAACTGGGGCCACACAAAGAAGCCCGGCAAGCCATGACCTTCCACAAACTGTTCCACCCCAAGAAGTATTGAGAGAGGGGCGGAAATAAAAAACGCCTCGTTGTTTACAAATTCTATATGGTTTAGAACTTTCATTACTTGTGTTTTGAATGTCAAGGTTATATTTATAGGGTTTTGGTTGAAATATCTTTTAATTTGATGAGATATTTGATTTTAGACATTTTCATTGGGAAATATATGCAATATTTTAGTTTTCCGACATATATTTTTGAAAATTTATCCTTTCGAACACTTTATAGTAGTCCGTGGTCATAGATAGCGCATGTCGTGGTGCATAGACACAAGCGTGCGACTGTAAACGTGACAGGTTGTGGGTCCCACTTCAGGAAATGGAATTTTTCAGTTCCTGGGTTTGGTAACAAGGCAAAGCGCGGCGTTGAGTTCCGCCACTCAGCACGCAATGCCTCAATTCGGCGGAAAGTGGGGAATGGGGTGTCTTAACACTAGGTTCCATCTCCCTACCCTGTTATATGCGGGATGCTATGTATGTATGTACAACTTATTTAGTTGTCAAGTTGTAGAAAAAGTAGAGTGTCTCACTTAAGCTACTAAAATAGTTATTTATAATAAAAAATAAATAATTTATACCTATTTCATAAAACACCTCCGATAAAAATATAAATTGTCAAAAGAAAAAGAAGCCTTACATCACAGAAGAAATATAATTTGTGAAAAGTGTTTACGGACTACCCGCATTACGACTAATCTTATTAGCTTCCAAGCACTGTGTTAGCAAGAAAATAGGAGATTTAATGTATTTTTAGGGAAACTACCTTTATTTATGTATATATTTGTTTAAATTCACTATTTTTTTTCATGTAGCAGAGTAGATATAGAGATCTTAGTGTCCAGACACTCCGTTCTTTTGATTGGCAGTCAGGTTCCACTGCCTGATTGTCTCGTGTATTTTTCTGAAAATATTTTATACAATTAAAAGTACTGGTGTCCCCGTAAATGCGTTAATAACGCATTGCGTAGTGACGTATGTCACTTTGTATAAATATAGATGTCAAACCATGGTAGTGTGTGTAACATTTATTTTAGTAAATTAATATACATTTTATGCATTATTTAAAAAAAAATATTAGCATTCTGCACTCCTTCTCTATATAAACTATAAGTGTGCCAAGTTTCATGCTCCTCCGTCCGCGTAACTTTCCTAAAAAGGGATCCAAAGTTTTTGCTTCACGTATATATATGGATAATGTTTTGTGAGTGTTGTGTATTCGATTTCCGTTTAGGAAGAATAATCATATTTAAATTATTTTGATTTCTTCGCTTTGCTAAGACATAGCACAGCGATGAGTTCCGCCACTCAACACAATATCTTAAACTTAGGTAGAAACGGGTGAACGGAGTGTCTTAAGACTACTTATCTCAGACTACCGGACTACGATGCGGGAAAAAGCGTGAAGCTACAAGCAAAGCAAGCAAAAAATGTTTGTTTTGACCTGACTGTACATGTTTGTGCATTAATTTTCCTGCCTTGTGCAAAGTGTAATGTCGAATTTCATCGGTCAGGACAAGAAGAGTAGACAGTGTCTCGCTAGTTTTTCCTTGCATACATATATATATACATATATATTTATAAGGTACATTTTGAATACAGAAATACATAAAAAACATACTATAATAATAATTTCTTTTTCTCATTCTTTTTATATATTTTATTTATATATTATTTATCTTATCTTTTTTTATGAATTTTCTTAGTTATTACTTTTTATTGATATGTTATGGCAAAACGTCAGTTATAAGGTCATTAAATATTAAAGATATTAATTACTATAATACCAAAACCACAATTTATACTAAGCACACCACACATCTAAACCCAAATAATAATCTATAAAACTGAATAGAACTTAACATCCTGAATTATTACTTGAGTCGGTACGAATACGGAACGTGTTTTTAATTTGGTCCTTCGCGTCCATAAACGTCTTGTACGAAGCGTTTTTATATGCATAGGGAATTATTCAAGGACGCCCTTTACGGCACATTTCCATTCAAAATCGGTTCTAACTCGCGTCTCTATGTAGAGACGAGACTTGCCCAAATTGTCGATGAAATTAATATTATTTAGTTTTGTATTTAAAATGGTATATTTTAACCGATTTCAATAACGTAAGACATTTAAGTACATTTAATTTACAGTCCGTTTCTTTTTGATAAAATTTTATTAATATTATTGATTTGTTATAAGAACAATAATAAAAAAGACCATCGTGGTGCAGTACAGCGTCTAATTGTAAAAGTGAGCAGTTGGGGTTCGAGTACCAATGTTAAAATTATCTTCATTTCCTTAATCTGGTAAGGTAGCGCGTTGCGTTTCATTCAACAAGCAATATTCCAATTCGGGTAGAAAGAATAGAAAAAAGTGTTTGACACATAGGTTAAATTATAATAGTTATCAGTTATTTTCATGAAACCTAATATATATATATATATATTTTTATCTTACTCTGCTAATTATTCTCTAGAGTTATTTCAGAAAGAAAATTCGCAGGCTCGAGAAGAATTTGCTTGTTTTATATCTTTAATATTTAACGATTTATTTGGAATAATTCAAAAGGTTAGATATCTAAAAATAATATAATTGAAATTCTGATCCGTAATTGGAACTACTGAAATCCATCCGATTATTGACTTTCAATAAACAGTTATTTAAGATAACTCGTAATGCCTTGAATTACGGTAGAAGGCAGAGAACGGAGTGTTTTGACACTAGGCTGTCTCTACCTACCCTGCTTTGTGTGAAAATGGGTAGAAAAACGAGTTTAAATAATGCTTCATTCAAATGTATAAGCCACATATTTTTTATAAAGATTATATCATATTTTATATCCGGTTTCGTTTTTCCCAAAAGTTACGTTACTTCCGGTTTCACTTATTATGCGGTGTTTTTACATAATTTAGTGGTTTTCGCGTGTGAAATAGTGGGTGGTATTGCAAATTACACTTACAATACCACAGTGATATTAATTCTATTGATTTTTTCAAATTATAACATGCGGTTTGGAAATGCGGTTTCAATATAAAGATAATAAGATATTAAATTTGTATTCTATTTCTGGTTGTTTTGGATAATCTGGGAGTTTATGATATATTTTATGCCAAAATAGATAGTTAAAAGCCTCTGGTAAGACAAATTGCGGCGTTGAGTTCCACCACTCGACAAAAGTGGAGAACGTACTGTTCTTATGCTGGGTTGTCACTGTCTACCTATACCTGCTATACCGAAAAAGTAGTTAATAAATATTTTACTTAGAAAATTGCCTTGAAAGGTAATCGAACTTTCGTGGATTTAGGCATGGCGCCATCATAAATTATACTATATTTATATATAAATACGTGAAGCAAAAACTTTGTACCCCTTTTTAAGAAAATTAAGCGGACGGAGGAGCATAAAACTTGGCACACCTATAGTTTATATAGAGAAGGAGTGCAGAATAGTAATATATTTTTTAAATTATCAATAAAAAGTATATTAAATTAATAAAATAACATTACACACACTAGCATGATTTTATATTCACTTTTATATAAAGTGACATATACATATTGCTAAAGACAACGCGTTGTTAACGCGTCACCAGGGCCACTAGTAAAGTTAACAATATAATATATAGAAGATGGTCTTATATAAAAATATACTTATAAATGTATTTAATAGCTAATCGTTGTTATCGTTTTAGTTTTGAATAATCGAGTAATTAGCATCGAATTCGAAAAATTGTAATTGTAGAGTCTTGTGTGGACTTAGTGACATTTAATTTTTAACCCACTTCAAAAAAGTGTTCAAATTAAAAGTTATCAATCGCATTTAAATTTAGTTACGAACTGACGAGTAGTTCTTTTTTTTTATGGATAACGGGTGACATACGAGCTGAAGGACCACCTGTTGCTAAGTAGTTACCTTCGCCCATGAACATCTACAACACCAGAGACGTTGTAGATGTGTTGCCAACCTAGAGGATACAGTTGGAAGGGGAGGACAATGTAGTAGTCCGCTATCGGAACCACCACATTTTGGAGAAAGGATGGGTGGGAAAGAGGAAAATCTGGCTTACATGCCATCGAACCGGAACACATCATACGATATTTGGCGGTTCGTCTTTGACATGATAGTGGTCGCGAGCCAGACGGAGGGCGAACCTCCTACCACCAAACTAAAAAAGTTCTTGAGTAAAAATGTTACACTTTAGTGCATTTTATTTGTAGTTTTTGTTAAAGTTTTAATTATAAATCTAAAAACATAAAACACAGAACACGCACTGATATAAAATAATAATCAATAAATAATAATCATAAAGAGATGTAGCGTGTTACAATTGAAATTATAATAATTATGAACGTTTCAATTATTTGATAATCGAATAATCGGAATCGAATTGGTATAATCGTAATTAAACTAAAACTTTCGTTCAGGCAGACTTAGCGCCATCATATTTTATACTATTTTAAACCTAACAATGTAAATGCTAGACTCAAATTTAAATCTAGACTATATGATACGGTCTGATACGCATAAAGGGATGTAGCGTGGAATATTTGCAATTAATTGCAAATCGATGTTAACGTTTCAATTAGATTAGAGGCTGTGGCGCAGTGGGATAGCGTTTGACTGTGAATAGATTGGGTGTGGGTTCGATTTGTATACGGGGAAAAAATTATATGTTAAATTATTTTCATTTTTCCGTTCTGGTGAGGCAAAGCGAAGTGTTTTGTTAAGTCAACGTACAGTATTTCGACGAATTGCCTTGACATTAGACTTTCTGACTATGTAGGAAAAAGCGTGAATCTGAAAATAAAAGAAAAATATATGACACATAAAAAAATTAAAATCGATTTCGTATACTCGTAAAATACACTAAAAATCATATAAAAAAGAATCAACAAAAATAGCACCAGCATCGATTCCCACTCCAGGAAATAGGATTTTTCATTTCCTGAGTTTGGTAACAAGGCAAAGCGCGGCGTTGAGTTCCGCCACACAGCACGCAATGCCTCAATTCGGTGGAAAGTAAACGGAGTGTAAAACATTAGGTTCGCAGGTTCCCTCTGCCCACCCTGCTATGTGCAGGATACAGCGTGAAGCTAAAAAAAATATCTTACCTAGTAAAAAGTTATAAGGTGACACATAAAAAAATACAATAGAATGGAGCACCTCTTTTTTTCAAAATCAGTCAATTAAATGCACGCCTAAAGGGATGTAGCGTGTAATAATTGCAAATAATCGTTGTTAACGTTTCAATTACTGGAATCGATATTGTGCACGACAAGCGATATAAAAATCGTATAAAGTTATTATTTCAATAAAATTCATGCATTCCGAATTAATTTGTTATACATGTTTGTATTTTTTGGATATCGATATTAAAAGTTTTATTGCGAATCTCTATTAAGTCGTCTGAACGTCTTTATGTCTCGATTATATAAGGTTTGCGGCCGGATTTACTTGTGCCATTGTTAATCGAGTTTTTTTAGATATATTAAAAAGGTTTTGTCTTTGTAGTATTGTGTCTGGTTGAAGATGTGGTCGTAGCTTTGATTCCCGGTTGAGGGAATAATTGTACTAAAAATATTTTGTCATAATATGTCTGTATTTGGGAGGAAATTAGAGAATGGAATGTTTTAACACAGAGATCATAATCTCTACCAAACTTTTTTTTTTATGATTTAAATTACATCCACGGGCTCGCACTTGCCCGTGCCTTTTGTTTCTCAATCTCTACCAAACTAAACATTCTAGTCTATGTAACTTTAGTTTCTCACCTTTTCACAGAAGGGTAAGAAGATGAAACCTAGTGACAAGACACATTTCGTTTTCTGCATTCTACCTGAATTCGAAATACCGCGTATAGGGTGAAGGAATTCAATGCCATGCTTTGTTTTACCAGGGTGGGAAGATGAACATAATTTCATAATGACTCCCCGTAGAAATTCTAACTAATCATTTATATTAATATCAAGCGTTAAGTATTAAATTTTAACAAAAAAATAAATAAACCGACTTCAAAGAAAATGTACTAAAAATTAACATTATTACGAATAACTCAAAAACTACTTGTCAGCTCTTAATTAAATTTAAATAGTACCGAAACATAAGCTCTAGCTAAACATATAAAAAAAATCATCAAAATGGATTCACACACAAAAATACATTGAAATTAATAACCTCCACCTTTTTTGAAATCGGTTAAGCGATCATACGAAAAAAAAATTGAACTTGCATACCTTCAGTATCGCTTCATAGTTAAGACTCTTTGTGAATCATTGGTTCGCGAAATCAGGTTTCATGGGAATAAATGTTATTAGCGGGGGCTATCTAGTTAGTGAGTGGGCGTTAGAGTATAAATAGGCAAATAATTGATTTTGTACATAAATAATAATAAATATAAGTTTTAAAATGAAGAAAACCTAGCATTGTGATTCAAATCTTTTCAAGTGATACGAAGACGGACGGATGGACGGAAACGGAGCGTTTTAACACTAGGTTCTCTCTGGCCTTACTTAGCGGATGATAGAGTGTAAACGCGATGTTGTGGGTTCGATTCCCACTCCAGGAAATGGATTTTTTCATTTCCTGGGCTTGGTAACAAGGCTAGCGCGGCTTTGAATTCTGCCACTCAGCACGTAATGCCTCAATTCGGCGGGAAGTGGGGAACGGAGTGTCTTAACATTAGCTTCCCTCTGCCTACCCTACGCTATATGCGGGATACAGTGTGAAGCTATGTATGTGTGTAAGCTATATTTTTAAGGTCCTCACACATTTATGTTTAAATCAGTTCATAGTACTATAGTATCGTTTTAATTGGAATTCTATTTACTTAATTGAGGTAACGTGGCGAAGTAAAGATCTGACTGTATATGCGAATCGTTGTGGATTCGAGTCCCAGTCGGCGAATAATTGTTTTTAAGCTATTTTTATTTCTCCGCTCTAGCAAAACAGACCACGGCGTTGAGTTCCGCCACTTAAAGTATAATGTCTCGAATTACGACGAAAAGCGATGAATAGAGTGTCTTAACTCTAGGTTCACTCTGAGTAACTCTATATAACATGAAGCTGCTTTATTTCAACTTAATTACTTACGACAAAATCTATATATAAATACGTGAAGCAAAAACTTTGGATCTGTTTTTACGCGGACGCAGGAGCATGAAATTTGGCACACTTATAGTTTGTATAGAGAAGGAGTGCAGAATGCTATTTTTTATATTAAATTAATAAAATAAATGTTACAAACACTGCCATTTTTTGACATTCATGATTATGTAAAGTGACATATACATACTCGTTATTGCTAAAGACAACGCGTTGTTAACGCGTCACCGGGCCCACAAGTAAAATTAAATGTTAATTAAAACATAATTGACGTCTCTGAGTACATTAGTGGCTGTTATATAAAAAAAACTCAGTACAATACCTAAATATGTTAAAAATGGCATCTTGCATACAAATATTACGATACTAGACGTAAACAATATTCGCTATTCAGAATTTTTCAAGTAGTTGTTTCTTTTTTTTGCAAAAAAATTACAGAGGTCGATAACCTTTGCAACTTACAAATTATAATGTTGAGTATTTTAGAAGCTTTGTGATATAAGAATGATGTATTTTTATTAACTGATTTCCAAAAAGGAAGGTAAGGATACATTTTTATATAAAGGAATATAAAGTTCAAATAAAATGCACTGAAAATGACAATTATTACGAATTACTTCAAAAACATTTCACTTAACTTCACGCTTATCCCTAGCGGGGTAATCAGAGAGAACGGAGCGCCAAACGCTACGGCCCCTGCATACCTCTTTCGCCTCGTCCACAGTCATTAAACTTTTCATGCATGCCATCCGGGGAGTCCTCATGCTTTTTACGTGACCTTCCTCCAGTATCATTGATACTGTATTCTCGAAGGTCAACCGAGGTCTCCTTCTGCCTCTCTTACTGCTCAAAAACTATTCGTTAAATTTTAACTAAATTTAAACAGATCAGAATATCGATCTTATAGAAAAAGAACCATCAAAATTGGTTCATCCAGTGAAAAACTATATGGTAGCATAAAAAAAATACAATCGAATCGAGCATGTCATTTTTTGAAGTCAGTTAAAAATAAACAGTAATGTTAAAGAACTTAGCAATATTTGGGCTTTTTTATAGAAACTACTTTCAGAGGCCATCGTGGCACAGTGTCTAACTGTAAGCTTGTTTGGTTGTGGGTTCGATTACTATTTGAGGGGAATGATTATAATTATATTACTTACATTATCTCCGCTCTAGTAAGACAAAGCGAGGCGTTGAGCTCCGCCACTTATCACGTTATGTGTTGAAATCAGGCGTAAAGTGGAGAACGGAGTGCCTTGACACTAGTTTCTAAGTACTTTTTTATTTAATTTAATTACAATATAATGCCGTAACGTGTAATTGTCAAAGAAAGACTTCAAGAGCTTTTTACAACATTTTTTTGAGTTTGTTTAAATTTTGTAAATTCTAAGGAAATGCTTCGCAATTGTTAAGAACGGTAAATGCATTTTTAATATATTTTACCTTATAGTTCTATTATCTTATTTTCCATATATTCATACTTTATTCTATACCAGAGAGAAACTAGTGTTCAAACACTCCGTTCTCCTCTTTCCACCCGAATTTAAAACAGTAAGTGTTAAGTAGCGGAAGATAATGTCGTGCTTTGTCTTACCATACGGGGAAATAAAAATAATTTAAATAAAATCGTTTCTGGGAATGGGAATCGAACCCACAGTCTTTCGCGTTATAATAAGACGTTAAGCTCCGCCACTTAGTTGTTGTGTGTAACTCAAATAGCGTAACTCAACGCCGCGCTTTAAACAAAACAAAAGTATATATAAATATTAAGGTGTAAAGTGGCCTAGGATCTAGATCCATTAGAGAATTATTAATGTCACTGCTACTGACCTAGGCGAGCAAAGATTAATGATTCGCCGCAGATGTGCTTTATCATTATGTGTGTATGTTATATTTTTGTATGGTTGTTTAGCTTTTTTCTTATAAATTGTTTACTTTTTTAAATTGAATTTTTTTTTGATTTTATTTAGTAGAGAGATCTGGAGGTACATCTCGATTTTTTCCATTATATTCAGTGACGGCGTAATTTTATGCCGTGCTGCTTTTTTTATAATACATGTGTTTACTATAATTCCATTCATATATATGAAAAGAATATATAAAAAGTTGTGTGCAGTTCACAAAAGATAGAAGCGAAACTACAAAAATTTGGAAATGACTTCTTATTTACATTTTATTATGACAACTAAACTCTACATAAATATTATACTGTCTCACTCTTTCCTACAAATATATGTATCTGTCTCTTATTAGTGTCGCTTTTTCGTTACATCGTTATTAAATCACGATTCTAAAGAAGTTCCATATTAAAAAATATTTTCAAAACAAAAACTCAGGCGGTAGGCATAACAGATGACATCATACACGCGCCAAAATAACAGTTGCGAAATAACGCACGTGGTATACACTTATAATTGAAGTAGCTAGTTCTTTATATGCAAAATTCTCGCGGCGTTGTGTTCTGCGCTTAACATACAATGTGTCGAAATCGGGCAGAGAGCTGCAAACGGAGTGTCTTTTCACTAGGTTCTTTGTGACTACCCTGATTTGAAAAAAGCGTACATTGTAGATTATTTTTAATGGAATTGTACGATATTATCTTATGTAACTTGTATGTATATTTGACATCACGCGAGATTACGACAAATGCTACTTAGCATACTGTTAATTTCTATTTCCATACACTAAATCTATTTAAAATCACATACACGTCACTCTTTTTCCTGCATAGCAGGACAATTAGAGATAGCTTAGTGTCAAGACCCTCCGTTCTCCACTTTTCGACAGATCGATTTCTGTCATTGCGTGCTGAGTAGCAAACTCATTATCATCATCATCATCATCATCAGTAAACTCAACATCGCGCTTTGTCCTATTACCTAACTTCACGATTTGTCCCTAGCGGAGTAGTCAAACAGAACAGAGCACCGAACGTTACGGTCCTATTAAAGAGGAGAAAAAAAAAATTTAAATTATAATCGTTCTCCGAGTGGAAATTGAAACCATAATTAGGTTTAGAGTTAGATACTATTCTACTGTGCCACGATGGCCTCTTATGAGATAAACACCTTTCTATCTTTACTTATTATTTTATTTTAACCTAATGATCTATCATTTTGATAAGAGTTCATGGTGACGCAATGATTATTTTTAAATTATTTTCTTTACCCCGCTCTGACAAAACAAAGCGTAGCGTTGTGTTCCTCCACTCAACGCGCAATATCTCTTATTTGGGCAGAAAGTTGAGATTGGAGTGTTTAGTACACTAGGTTTTCTCTGTCTGCCTTGCTAGAAAAATCTAAAGCTAAAGAAAAAATTATATTATTTTGAGTTTCACGCTTTATCTCTTGCGGGGTGGTCAGAGAGAACGGAGCGCCAAAAACCACTGTCCCTGCATACTTCTTTCGTCTCGTCCACAATCATTAAGCTCTTCATACATGCCCCCGGGGTTCTCATGCTTTTACGTGACCTACCTCCAGTATCATCTACACTGTGATCTCCAAGGTCAAATAGGTCTTCCTTTACCTCCTGTCGCTCACCTTTTCATTATATTACTAAGTAAGTCATTTGTCCCCAGTTTCCCTCTTAAAGCGTAGCAGATAGGTATATACAAGATATTTATAAACAAACAGATTCGTCTAGTTCACAAGTGACGTTGTAATAGTGGACGGTAATAGCTCGATGTAAAATGTAACATCGCGCACGAGGGCCCCGGCCAACGGCCGACGATTTTATCATATACTAAGTAACGCAGATGTGACAAAATTGTAAAAAAAATGTTTTTTGTGTCTTTTTTCATTTAAAAGCTTTTAATTTTGAAGTGTTATATTTAAATAAATAGTAATCTGTTAGATATTTGACGTTGTTAGTAGATTATTATGTAAAGTTTTATGTTTCTAGTAAAATGTAAAAAAAATATGTTTTTTTTATATTTTTTGAAAATCAACGTTAATTAATATGTCTCTTTCGTTACTAAATAATGTTAAAAAAAAGTTCTAATAATTTTTTTTTACACAAATGTTCGCGAAATTAAAAAATGTAATTAAACATAAAAAATATAATTAACGTGGTGTAGAGACATAAGCGTGTGTGTGACTGTAAACGCGAGAGGTTGTGGGTTCGATTCCCACTCCAGGAATTGGAATTTTTCATTTCCTGGGTTTGGCAACAAGGCAAAACGCGGCGTTGAGTTCCGCCACTCAGCACGCAATTCCTGAATTTGGCGGAAAGTGGGGAACGGAGTGTCTTAACACTAGGTTCCCTCTGCCTACCCTGCTATATGCGGGATACAGCGTGAAGCTATGTATGTATGTATGTATAAAAAATATAATTAAGGCAGGCCAGAGCTAACTCTAAAAATATTTTAATCCAACAAATAAACAAATAAAGGAGACATAAACAAGTAAAGTGTCACGAATCACCTAACGTGAACGAATTACGATTACCAACACGATCATAGAATAAATGAGGCCTGTAATAAACTGTTTACTTTAGTAGTATTAAATACACATAAATTAGTGTTAAATGTTTTCATTATGTGTTATATGTACATATTGATGTAATACCGTACGCGGTGTACATTTTTATTTGGGAAAGATTTTCAATGTTGCTTTTTAAAAAAAAATCAATTATTAGAATTATTAGACGTACAGAGAAACTAGAGGTAAATCTCTCTGCTTTTCTTTTTCTGTTTTAGTTGAGGGAAGTGACTATGTGAGAAACAAATTCACTAGAATCATGTAATTAAATAATTTATATGAACTCATATATATATTTGAAAGTCCTCGTGGCGAAGTAAGACAGTTTATGACTGTACACGATTGGTTATGGATTCAATTCCTACTTAGAAAAATAATATATTTAAATTATTTTCATTTGCCCATTCTAGTATAAGAAAGCTCAGCTTTAAGTTCCGCCAGTTAACACGTAATATCTCGCATTAAGCATAAAGTAGAAAACGGAGTGTCTCAACACTAGATTCTCAATATCTCCCCTAAAATACCCCAACTTACGTGTCTATATATAAATAAACATATTTAAATATATAAATTAAAAAATATATATATTTCCAATGTCGCATCTACATACAATATCTATGACACAAGTAATACGTCATATCAACCGTTAATGAACATTTTTTTCTACTATACGCGTAGGCACTAGGCCGGCCTTCACTCCGCCAGACGAATTTAGACAGTACAAATAATTCAAATGCTTGGCCGTAATGAGGCACGCATGGGGATACCTGTACCCCCTTAACCGACTTCGAAACAAGGAGGTTCACCGTTTAAATGTATCTCTTTTGTATCAATTAACTTAATATGCGTGAGACTGTAAACATGACAGGTTGTGGATTCGATTTCCACTTCAGGAAATGTAATATTAAATATTTTGTTTGTGATAATTAATATTTAGAATTTTCATTACTTCGCTCTGCTTCCCCACTTTCCGCCAAATTGAGGCATTGCGTGCTGAGTAGCGGAATTCAACGTCGCGCTTTGCCTTGTTACCAGAACCAGAAAATGAAAATATTAAATATTATATAAAATTTTCATTTCCTAGAGTAGAAATCGAAGCCACAACCAATCGCGTTGACAATCAAATACAGTCCCACTGCGTCACGATGGCCTCTTGGATAGGTGTCGAAACCAAATCTGGCCAAGTTTTACCACAACCACGTTGCCGTTGGGAGCCTGAATTTGAAATTATTATATTCAACTGTCGTAACATTTAGTTAGATATAGATTGACAAGTGTATTTTGCACTGAAAAGTAAAATTATTACGAATAACTCAAAAACTACTTGTCAGGGGTTAACTAAATTTAAATGGGACCACATCATAAACAATACCTATAATATTAAAAATAATCATCAAAATTTGTTTATCTAAAAAGTTATGAGGTAACACATAAAAATAAATAAGATTTTAACCAAATAGAAAATCGATTTCAAAGAAAATATACTGTAATAAAAGGTACAATTAGTATGAATAACTCTAAAACTAGCAATTAGATCTTAACTAAGTTTAAATGGGACGACATCAGAAGTGCTAGCTATCATTTAAAAAAAGAGTTATCGAAATTGGTTTACCCGGTAAATAGCTATGCGGTAACACACAAAAAAAACAGTCCAATTGAGAACTTTCTCCTATTTTTTTTAAATAGGTTGAAAAATATACAAGTAATTTAGATACATACATATATTTGTGACTTAGTGTCTTTAGCTAACTTAACTCTATGTAAAATATGACATACATATAGAAAATTATAATTTATTATCTGAATTCTGAGTTTGGTAACAAGGTCAAGCGCGGCGTTGAGTTCTGCCACTCAGCACGCAATGCCTGAATCCGGCGGAAAATGGGAAACGGAGTGTCTTAACACTAGGTTCCCTCTGCCTACCCTGCTATATGCGGGATACAGCGTGAAGCTGTGTATGTATGTATGTATAGGTAAATTAAAAACAAAAAGAAACAATATTTAAATATATTTATTTATAGAATAAAGTTCGTCGACCAAAATCAATTTAAATAGCCTTCGATGTGTTTTTGCTGAAATCGTCATCGTAACGGTCATCGGTCTTATACTGTCTTTGAAGGACTGAGAATGACTGACAGAAAAAAATTGGGTAAAATATTAGAAAGAAGAAGAAGGAATATCTATATACAATAATCTATGCCAGAAAATCTCTTTAGCGCTATAAAATATGATATATTAAGCATACAAAAAGGAAGAATTAAGAAACCGCGGCGTTTAGTTTCGCCTCTGTATACACAATGCCTCGATATTAGGCCAAAAATGATGAACACAGTGTCTTCACACTAGACTGTATACGTCAGGGTTGTGGGTTCAATTCTCATTTGGGGAAATAATTATATTTAAATTATTTTCTTCCCCGCTCAGGTAAGCGCCAAAAGCGTTCAATATCTTGATTTTAGACAGAAAGTGAAGAACGGAGTGTTTTAACACTAAGTTTTTAACTGTTATTTGAAAAAGGGTGCTGAAAGAAAAACATCCATTGAAGTTAAAAAAATCTGATTTGCATCAAATTCGATTTTCTCCGTCTCATACTCTAAATAAAAATATAACATCACGGTTAATCCATTATTTTTGCGTGTTGCGGAACACAACGCCGGATTATATTTTGCCGTGGCTATAACAAATATGTGACAATTAATGGGGAACGGAGTGTCTTAACACTAGGTTCCCTCTGCCTACCTGCTATATGCGGGATACATCGTGAAGCTATATATGTATGTATGTATGTTAATTAATAATTAATTTATATAATTTTCTCTATATGTAAATTGAAAACAAAAACATACATACGTTAAAGGCATGTGAAAATAACAACGTAGTACGCAGTGCTAATAAAACGAACGTGTAAAAAAATTCTTAGGGCCCCATGACGCATGCGTTGTCGATTCAATACATAACTATATCTAATTACTATGGAGTTCCTATATGAGAGTTTATTTGAATTGTTGGCACGATTTCTAGGCGTGAATAGGTTGGTAAGTCGACTTGTATGTATAATTTTTTGACTACAGCAAAGGTTATCTGTTTGATTGTATTTTTTAATATGTGTTATAATATATATTTTTACTTAGTGAACTAATTTTGGTGATTCTTATTTTATATGATAGCTGGTGTTTTTGATGTGTCTTTAAAATTTTAATTAAGATCTGATGGGTAGTTTTTGAGTTATTCGTAATAATGGTAATTTTTAAAGCATTTTCTTTGAAGTCGGTTTACTTTTTTTGTTAAAATTTTATTTATTTAAATATTAATAGGCTTTATTTGTAGGGTGTATGAACGATTAAGTAAAAAAAAAATCAAATAGTTTCTGTTAAAAATGGGGAGAAGCAGTAAAAAAATTAATAAAAAATAACTAAGCTCTGTCCAGTTTCCAGTTTCTATCCAGTTTCTACGTAAAATAATGGAATCAATTCTTATTCTAATGTAATAAAATCCTGAAATAATGGAATAGAAAATAATTCATACTAATATAATTTTTAGGGTAACCAAAACGATATGGTAATGTTTCTCATTTCGAGGAAATATTATGTTTATCAGTTTTTATGGCACAAGGTCGAGGACAATGGTGCTTCCGCGTTTACGTTTGATAAAGGGATGATTCAAAATTTATTACGTCGTTATTTAAATTTTTGTATTGAGGCCACTGTGGCATAGTGGGATTGAAGACTGATGGTTATGGGTTTGAATCTCACTCAGGGGAATCATTTTCAGCGTTGAGTTCCACCACTCAGCACGCAATGCCTCAATCTGGTGGGAAGTGGGGAGCTGAACTGTTTAAAGAGAATGGAGTGTCTTAACACTAGGTTCTCAGGTTCTCTTTTATAGGCGGGAACTCTCTACAGCGTGAAGCGAAAGAAAAATAATTTCCCCTCTCTGTTAAGCAATGTATGTATGTATGATTGTATAATGTATGTTTTTTATCGAATCTCACTTTCTTTAAATTGATTTTCACAAGCATTTTATTTAAAATTTATTATAAATATTAAGCCTTGCCTATTTGTATTAAACATTTGGGTAACTGACAAACAACGTACAGGCGAAAAACTGGACATAGAAAGCTGAAATTTAACATTTAGGTTCCTAGTAGACTGTAGGGAAGCACTAAGGGAGTATTTCTCAAAAAAAAGAAGAATTTTACGTCCACGCAAACGTAGCTACCGGAAACAGCTAGTCATATAAAATTATAAAGTTTACAATATAATATAATAAATAATTTATTAGCTGATTAGCTAGAACAAAGCTCCTTTATGCTTAGCTAAGCTCCTCGTGCCCCGTTAGCGTAATACGAGGTGTTTCACAATAAATGAGTGGAACTTATTCTGATTTGCCACGTCAATGAGTACTTAATATGAGAATAGAGGTGGTATTGTCAGGGTACGCTGATATTATATATAGTGATGTATGCCTTCCCTTACTTAGGTATTGCTTATGTATCTCGTTTGTAATAATTTGAATACGGTTTTCTTTTTGGGTTAACTTTTTAATACACCAATTAATATTTAGTTGGATATACGATGGTTGTGTGTTCTATCTCCAGTCGGGGAAATTTTTCTAATGTAATAGCCAACAAGTTATGGGGCAAGAGCTTTTCATATAACCGAAACTTTTACAAGCCTCTCCCTGAATTATCTATGTTCCAAAAATATTATATCAAGATAAAAACAATAAAAAAAAGATATCAAATAAAATCTATTCAAAAGTAAAATTATTACGAATATCTCAAAAACAATTTTTTTGAGATGTTTACTAGGTAAGAAGTTTTGGGGGTAACACATATAAAAATACAGTACAATTGAGAACTTCCTCATTTTTTGAAATCGGCTTAAAATTAAAACATCAATAAAAGGCACACTACCTAAAAAAATATGAAAGCTTCCAAAAGTCACGTATTTATATATCGTTATACGTTACACAATTGGGTATAATGGCCAGCAAGTTTGGGGACCAGTGCTTTTCATATCGTCTAAACTTTTACAAACCCCTCCCTAAATGATTTATGTTCCCAATATATGAGATATAAGTGAGATTTAGGCGAATTCGATCGGTGAATATTAGAAAGTTTCCTTATAATCGTTATTTAATGTTGAGAAGGTATTTGTATAATAGGTATATAACAATAATTTTTTTTTTAGCTTCACGCTGTATCCCACAGAAGGGTAGGCAGAGAAAACCTGAAAATCTAGTATTAAGACACTGTTCTATAGACATACTTCCGATCCCCACATTCCGCCAATTGAGGTATTGTGTGCTGAATAGCGGAACTCAACGCCGCGCTTTGTCTTGTTACCAGAGCGAACATTGTAGACTTACAAAAAATCTTTTTTGTATGATTTTTATCATTATAATCAAAGAAAATAAAAAAGTTGCTTGAGATTTTATCTGTGGGATAAGAATAGCAAGGTAGTCAAGGAGAACCTAGAGTCAGATAGATAACACTCCGTTCTTTGCTTTGCGGCCGATTCAAAACATCACTCGTTGGGTAACGGACTCATGTCTTCTTTTGTGTTACTAGACCAATGAAATGGAAATTTCCCCGAGTGAGAATCTAACCTACGATCTTTACCTCAGTTAGATACTATGGCACTGTACCACAATAACCTCCTAATTATAAAATAAAACATATTTTTTCATACAAAACAAAGTTACACGTGTATTTGTCTCTCGGTTATATCATTTCACGCCGTCTTTAACTAATTCCCTTAGTATTTATAAAACAGAAGTAATGGACGGACCAAATTTAGACGCAGCTGTCGCAGACTATTTACCGGTGAATGTTAAATATACCATATTATTAAAATCATAGTTTAGCTTAGAAAAGTGAAATTTTCTTAATCTATCTATATATATAAAACACTTTTAGTACTGACGCCTGCTGTGGCGCAGAGGCTGTATACGCGACAGGTTGTGGGTTCGATTCCCACTCCAGGAAATGTAAAAGATAAGTATTTTCATTTTCTGGGTTTGATAACAAGGCAAAGAGCAGCGTTGAGTTCCGCCACTCAGCACACAATGTCTCAATTTGGCGGAAGTGTAGAACGGAGTGTCTTAACACTAGGTTCTCAATGTTCCCTCTGCCTACCCTGCTATATGCGGGATACAGCGTGAAGTTAAAAAAAACTTTTGACTGATAGATAAAGGCTCCATACATAGGTGAAATGTGGTATGGAGTGTCCGTGGGGAGAGTAGGGGAGCACTAAGGGAGGATTTCTTGAAATTCCCATGAAAAAACGTAATTTTACACCTAATCGAAGACGCGGGTTACAGCCAGTATTATATGTATACTCTGTCTGTAAACACCATTGGTATTGGGTTCAATTCATCCTCCGGGTAGTAATTAAATGCAAAATATTTCTATTGTCCCACTCTGGGGAGAGAAGGCGCGGTGTTAAGTTCCGTAACTTAATGAATAATGTCTCGAACGGAAAATAATTATTTTAAGTATGTCCTTTATTATATAATGCGAGGTTGGCAGATTAGGATTTTTCTTTTTGAGTTATTTAGACACATTTCTTATTATGAAATAGTTCACGCTGTATCAGAGAACCTAGTGTTAAGACACTTCGTTCTCTTACAACAATTCCGTTCTCCACTTTCCGACAAATTGAGGCATTGCGTGTTGAGTGGCGGAACTCAACGCCGCGCTTTGCCTTGTTACCAAATCCAGGAAATGAAAATACTAAATAATCAATATAAAGCTAATTTCCACTAACCATAGATTCAAAAGATATCAAGTCACCAATATCGTCGGTGTACGAGTATTTCTATTTATACAACGACAGACCGTGACGTTCGCTGTTTAGCAATAAACAGGCCCTAGCACGTGACAAGACAAAATGTTTACGACATCAACTGAAAATTTAGGTAACGCTTTAAATAGATTTAGAATAGGCAACGCCTGTCGTGGCGCAGAGGCACAAAGTGTAAATGCGACAGGTTTTGGGTTCGATTTCCACTCCAGGAAATGTTTGTATTTTCATTTCCTGGGTTTGGTAACAAGGCAAAGCGCGGCGTTGGGTTCCGCCACTCAACATGCAATGTCTCAATTCGGCGGAAAGTTGGGAACAGAATTGTTGTAAGAGAACGGAGTGCCTTAACACTAGGTTCTCATGTTCCCTCTGCCTATCCTGCTGTATGCGGGATACAGCGTGAAGTTAAAAAAAGAAAATATTTTTACTTTTTTTCATAGATTTTTGGCTTTATTGTAATGATAAATGTGTAGATATCAGTATTTATTTGTTGTTAATGATATGTAATCTATATACATATCTATATATAAATACGTGAAGCAAAAACTTTATATCCCTTTTTAAGAAAGTTACGCGGACGACGGAGCATGAAACTTGGCACACTTATAGTTTATATAAAAAAAGAGTGCAGAATGCTAACATTTTTTAAAAATTGTGCATGTTTATATAAAGTGACATATACATTGCGAATGACAACGCGTTGTTAACGCGTCAACGGAGACACAGTGTATATAAAATATATGTAGAGGAGCATCAGAATTATAAGAAATTATTTTTAGAATTACTTATGATTTCGATGGAAACGGGAATAAACGGGGTTTTAGGTTTTTTAGTCAACGCAAACGATGTAGCAGGATACAATCAGTGCCAAATCAAAATATTCTTTATTTTTCTTCTTTGGCTTCACGCACGCATACAGCAGTGTAGGCAGTCCCTATGCCTACCCTGTTATATGACAGATGTAATAGTGTTAAGACACTCCGTTCTCTTTCAACAATTTCGTTCCCCACTTTCCGATAAATTTAGGCAATGCGTGCTGAGTAGCGGAACTTTTGCCTTGTTACAAAACCCAGGAAATGAAAATATTAAACTACATTTCCTGAAGTGGGAATCAAACCCACGACCTGGTGCGATACAGTCACACGTTTTTACCTCTGTGCTACGACAGGCGTTGAGGCGTTGATATTCTTTATTCTAATTGTAGTAATCAGGCTTGTTCAAAAAAAAATTATGAAACGAAACTATATATTTAAAATATAGAAATGAAATGTAAAATCTTATTAATATAATATTAATAATAATTATACTTGCGTTTTTTTTTAACTAAGTAATTGTTTCTCTTTCACGCAAGAAACTACAGAACGGATCTAGAAGAAACTTTAGTTATATAACTTACAAAGGACACTAACATATAGGCTACAATTTATAAGGAAAATGTTTAATTTGGCCGTAATGACAACATATGTATATGTAGTTGTTGATAATTAAAAGCTATGTCTGTAAAAAGCATAGTTATTTCCAAAATATTACACGAGGAATTAAAAAAAACAAACATCAAAAGTGAATCTTTACAAATTCCAAGAAAACTTGTAATCAAATGTGTAGTATGCGACATACCTAAATAGATGGCGGATGCGTTTGAAATTTTACAAATGGACATACACTTATATATAATAAAGTATAATAAAGTGATAAAAAATTTAAAATATAAGTACAAGTAGTGCTTTCGGTAACTTTGGCAAAAGCTTCAAAAGACCGAGTTTCACTAAAACAGGCGTTTTACGATTGTACACAACCAAAGTCTTTACGCGTACGGAATCTTTAATAAGCAACAAAATTCACTAAAACCTTCGCTTCTATGAAAAAAATAGCGTGGAAGCAATCGTTCTAAGTGCACTTGGTTTTCCCGCGCGCCGCCATATTCCAATATGGCGTCACGTCAAAAGTTCATCGACCTACGCTAACGAAGTTTTCATTCATAAAATCCTTTTTTAATTATTGTTTTTAAAATTAAATCCTACGTTTGCAAATTATAATGCCGCTAATTGTACAGATAAGTGTGTATAAATCATTTCTGATGTAATTACTTTTCGGTTTATTTTTATATGCGAATAAAATAATTTTAATTTTCCTCGTTTAAATACGAGTACAGCATTGGATTCTGGCATATTAATCTTTAAATGGGCAGAATATAGAGAAAAGAGTTTCTTATCACTTTGTCCCCCTTTTATGACGTTTCTGATCAATACGGACACGTAGTATCTTACTTTTATTAGCTTTTTGTGGACTATTAGAATTGATTTTCTTTTGTTGGATAAATATTATATTATAATGGAAAAGTCGTATCTATGTGTAAATATGTGAAGCAAAAAGCTTGTACTCTTTTTACGATAATTACGCGGACGGAGGAGCATGAAATTTGGAACATTTATAGTTCATATAGAGACGGAGTGTCAATATTTTTTAAAAATACATAAAAAGTATATTAAATTCATAATATAAATGTTACAGATACTGCTATAGTTTGACATTCACGTTTATATAAAGTGACATATACATACGTTGCTAAAGACAAGGCGTTGTTAACGCGTCACCGGGGACACTAGTTATAAATGATTATGCATATAAGATTTTTGCACATAGAAAGTATATGCATATAGATATTTATAATTATGTTACGGTCAAATTACACAGTCTGTATTTATTCTATAAAGATAGCTAATAAAATATAATATTATTATAAAAATAAACGTTTTTAAAGCTATTATATATTTAGATTGTTTTTTATGGATAACGGATAACAACGATACGACGGTAAGTGGTTACCTTCGCCCATGAACATCTACGACACCAGAGAGTTGTAGATGCGTTGCCAACCTAGAGGATACAGATGGAAGGGGAGGACAATGTAATAGTCCGCTATCGGAACCACCACATTTTGGAGAAAGGATGGGTGGGAAAGAGGAAAACCTGACTTACATGCCATCGAACCGGAACACAACATAAGATATTTGGCGGTTCGTCTTTGACATGATAGTGGTCGTGAGCCAGGCGGAGGACGAACCTCCTACTACCAAACGATATAGATATTTATATTTTGAGATTTTTATATATTACAAATAAAATAATATTGACAAAAAGGCCGTCGTGTTACAGTGGGACGGCTGACTGTAAACGCGTTTGGATATGTGTTCGATTCCCTCAGGGGAATGGTCATATTTAAATTATTTTCATTTCTTCGCTTTAGTAGAAAAAGTGCGGCAATGAGCACCAGTTAACACACAATGTCCACAACAAGAGTAGAGAACGGAATGTCTTCACTAGGTTCTCTATGCATACCCTGCTAAACGAAACCTAAAAAAAGTATACTAAAAAAATTATATTAGATTACAAAAATTTTGATTAGCATTTTTAATATTTTTTCTAACCTTTCATTTTATAGTTAATAGCCACTATTACTAGGTAAGCTTGTTACACAATTACTAACTTTATTACCACGTACTAAGGTACACAATTATAATCTAGATTTTAGACTTTCTATTCGTTCTAGGTCACCTAGAGCTTAGTGCCTATTAGAATCATTTCCTTCTATAAATAACTAGAAAACCTAATATAAGGTAAATTGAATTTCTGAAACTAAAGGGTGAATACTGTGTAAATTTTGATAATAATTCAGTGACATTGAATTTACAACGGATTTTACACGTGGAAGTTTTATTCATAGCCGATTTTAACCGATTTCAAAAAAGGAGGGGTTCTTTCTTTTTTTATGTGTTACCGCATACGGCGGAACGTGGGGAACGGAAATCTTAAGAGAACGGAGTGTTTTAACACTAGGTTCCCGGATTACCCTGCTATATGCGGGATACAGCGTGAAGTTACAGTGCTATTTACTGGGTGAACAAATTTTGATGATTCTTTTGCTATATTATAGCTAGCGTTTCTAACATAGGATTATCATTTAAATTTAGTTAAGATCTGAGTAGTTCTTGAGCTATTCGTAATAAATTTACCTTTTAGTGTAATTTTTTAAGTATTTTTTTGTTAAAATCTTATTTATATAACATCTTTTTTAATGATTAGGTAGAGAGAAGAGGTAAATGTATTTTAAAGGGACTCTTCAAGCCTAGACTTGGACCGTAAGTCCCAGGCACGGCTTCGAACTCCTCTCGCGAATTCGTAACGCGATTGGCACTCGTAAGGTTAATCCACGGAATGCTTAGAAGCTTCTTCTTTAAGTTTACCTAACTTAAACTTAGTGTTAAGACACTCCGCTCACTCTCTACCCACAAATTGAGATTGCATGTTGAGAGGCGAAACTCAACGCGGGCTTTTGTTTTATCAGCTTAGGGAAATGGAATCATTTTTCTGAGTATAGATTGAAACCATAAGCAATTTGTACGTTAATATTTCGCGATTTTTATTTAAGAAATACTAACATACATACATACATACATAGCTTCACGCTGTATTCCGCATATAGCAGGGTAGACAGAGGGAACCTAGTGTTAAGACACCCACCTTCCGCCGAATTGAAGCATTGCGTACTGAGTGGTGGAACTCAACGCCGCGCTTTGCCTTGTTACCAAACCCATGAAATGAAAAATTCCATTTCCTGGAGTGGGAATCGAACCCACAACCTGTCGCGTTTACAGTCGCATGCTTGTCCCTCTGCGCCCCGACAGGCGTTAAATAAAATAAGAAATAGATAAATATCCAAATATAAGATCCACAAATCATATTGACTTAAAACCTTAAAGTCAAATTGTCATAAATAGACCATGTAATCTTAATAAAAAAAGACAAAGTACAGCCTTGAGTTACGCTGATCAGCACCCAATATATCGAATACAGATGGAAAGTGGAGGACGTAGTGTTTGTACACTAAGTTATCCGATGATAACGGAAAAAAGCTTAAAACTCAACAATTTGTATTAAAATAATTAAGATTTAGACAAAAATAGAAAACCGGCATCAAATAGAATGTCCTAAAAAATCGAATTAAACAGATATAAAAATATACAAAAAAAAATAAAAACCGAATTGATAACTTCTTTTTTGTGAAGTCAGTTAAATATCCAAAAATCTTCATCCACTATTAAACACATAACATAGATGGATGAATGATAATCCTCCAATAATCATACAAACAAAACAATACAATAAACAAGTGAACTGCAAACTCAAATTCCATAGTTAAGCCGTTAGTTGCATTCCGGCATACAGATCGGCATTCCACAGCTTGCCCCCCCCCGGGCCCCGAACCCGCGTACCTGCGCAAGCGCATACGGTGAACGATCGCGATTAGGGGTCGGAAATGTCTCGCATAACTATGTACAGGTGTATTCGCCTATTTCATTATTTTATGTTGTTTTGCAAGGTGTTTTAAGTTTGCATGTAGTTTCATTTTGATATATTTTTACCAGACGGTCAGAGAAGGGTTATGTTTTTCGCGCGTATCATATATGTTTGTAATATTCTTTATTACCTCATATCTTCTAAATTCCTGGACTGAATTATATAATTAACGTGACGTTAGATAGGTGGATACTCCAAGTGTTCTTAGATACGTGACGTCACTTTTAATTCAATATGGCGCCCTCTAGAGGCAATTACGTCATAAATAAAAACCAAAAAAGTCGTTGGTGGTTACTGTGTGGGGTGTTAAATGAAAGGACCTAATTAGTACATTTCAAATATATAACACATAACTAGATTTTATAGCTTACTTTATTTGTATTTGCTTCCTAAATTTAAAGAATTGGTTTTGTTGTTTATAATTATTTTATTACAATATTTATTCTGATCACTACGGACACGTGGTTGCCTTTTGTCAACTTTCTCAATATTTTCATATTACTTAACTAAGCTTAGGAAATAATATTTTTTTTCTAAAGAGAGTCCAAATATTTTAGTTGCCTACTTTTTATCAATAAATTAATATTAATAATAATATCTACTTATTATAACGAATAATACCTAATATTATAATTTGAACCTCTATTTTAATATAATCTTAAGAGGCCATCAGAGGATAAGATTCATTTTGATATCATTTGTAGAATTTTTAAGCTTTTACCAGCTAAAGGCGGATAGCGTCACGCTGTATCCCGCACATAGCATATAGCAAGGTAGGCAGAGGGAACCTGAGAACCCAGTGTTAAGACACTTCGTTCTCTTTCAACAATTCCTGTGCCCCACTTTAGCGGAAAGGTGGATAGCTTAGTGTCAAAATCCTCTGCTCTCCACTTTTCGTCCGATTTTAAAATGCTGCATGTTTATTGAAGTAACTCGTTGCGTTTTGTCTTTTTAACCAATTTAAAACTAAGGAGGTTCTTACCAATCAATGGATTCTACAGTTTTTTTTGTATGTATACGCGTAACGTTTTTACTGGGTCAACCAATTTTGATGATTCTTTTTTTATATGATAGGTAGTGCTTTTAATGTGGTCCTATTTAAATTTAGTCAACATCTGACTAATAGTTTTTGAGATATTCGTAATAATTTTAATTTTTAGCGCATTTTAGTTTATTTAGTAGAGGATAAAGGATTTTCGGATGATATTTTTTCTAAGTATATTTAGATAATTCTTATATATTATGTGTGTTACCCCATTACTTCTTACTGGGTGAACCAATTTAGATGAATCTTTTTTTATATGATAGCTACTTCTTCTAACGTGGTCCTATTTAAATTTAATTAGCATCTGTCGAATAGTTTTTGAGTTATTCGTAATAAATGTTCTTTTACTTTAATGTTGGTTGCTTTGTTTTAAAATTTTAATTACGATTATAATTTAAGATGTAATTGATATTATCGCGACTATAACTATGGTATAGGTTATAGTGTGTCAGAAATCCTACACTAGGTTACGTCAGGCGGCACGTTTGAATCTAATGGGGATATCTGACACCGTTTCCTCTCAAGCCTTGCCTCGGCTATTGACTGACTTAAGTGTCTTATATATATTAAATTGTATTATTATTTTAGCTTAGTACCTAAAATGTCACGCAATTCGGTGGAAAGTGGGGAACGGAGTGTCTTAACACTAGGTTCTTAGGTTCCCTCTGCCCCTGTATGTGCCTCTGTATTTTAATTACCCCGTTGTGGTAACAAGGCAAAGCGCTACGTTGAATTCCGATAGTCAGCACGGAATGCCTCAATTAGGTGATACGTGGGGAACGGATCATAAGAGAACGGAGTGTTCTAACACTAGATTTTCTGGTTCTCTCTGCCTACCCTGTTATGTGCGGGATACAGCGTGAAGCTAAAAAAAACCGTCGCCGTCCTTTTTCAACTTTCTGTCCGAACTCGTAGTATTGCGTATTGAGTGGTGGAACTCAACGCCACGCATAGTCTTACTAAGGTGCGAAAATAAAACGTCACTAGTAGTTTTTGAGGTATTAGCAATAATTGTACTTTTTATTGCATTTTCTTTGAAGTTGCTTAGGTTTTTTCTTTGTTAAAATTGATTGTTAAAATTATTGATTTCTAATAAATAACTACTATAAACCTTTCAATCTTTCAACCGTACAGTTCAAAGAACTCCCAGTTTAATCAATGTTTCAACCTAAAGTTCAAAGTACGTTAAACACGGCCAAACAAACAGGTGTCCAACCATCTGCCACTCGTTAATTATACATTGATTATTCATTAGATGTTTTCATGATAAAATCAAAAGTGGGTAGCAATACCCCCTCTTAACTGAACGGAGTGACTAAACTCTAGGTTTCCTCAGGTTCCCCCTGCCCCTGTATTTTAATATCCTCGCTCTGGTTACAAGGCAAAGCGCGGCGTTGAGTTCCGCCACTCAGCATGTGCCTCAATTCGACGGAAAGTAGGGAACGGATTATAAGAGAACGGCGTGTCTTAACGCTAGGTTCTAAGGTTTATTTTGCCCCTGTATGTGCCTCTGTATTTTAATTACCTCGTTGTGAGGCAAAGCGCGGCGTTGAGTTCTGCTATCCAGTACGCAATGCCTCAATTCGGCCGAAAGTGGAGAGAGTAGTGTCTTAACACTATGTTTTCAGGTTCCCTCTGCTTACCCTGCTATATGCGGGATAAAGCGTGAAGCTAAAAAAAACGTAATAAGTACTTACATCAATATTATTTCACGCTATCTTAAAATCGGTCGTGGGAACATTGAAAAAGTATCGAAGTACCGAAAATTTCTGTGAAAAATGCCTTTCTAACGGTGTTTATTTCAGTTTTTGCGGTTACCGTGTAATTTTGACACTCTTTGTTGAGCTCGTGGATATTTATTTAGTTTAATGTGGAAATTGCTTTTGGGTAAAGCTTATTGTATTATATTATAGGGGCTGACTGTAAATGCGATTGGTTGCAGATTCGATTCTCACTTAGGTGAATGATTATTATTGTTTTCTAGGCTGTGGTACAAAGTGTGACGTCAAGTTCCGCTACTTAATACGCATAATATTTTTGATACACACACATTTGGGTAACACATTTCTTTATAAATCCTACAGAGATGCCAAGAACTATAATAAGTTGTAATGAGCATATAAGAATTTCGACTGTTTAGCAATCAGAGTGCTTGGACGGTTTCGAAGAAGCACAGGTTCGAGTCCCGATATGTGTATTTTTATACGTTTTATAAATAATCCTCAATGCGAAAAGTAGGGAATTAGTATCTTATGAGAACGGAGTGTCCTAACACTAGGTTCTAAGTTCCCTCTGCCTACCCTGCTATATACGGGATACAACGCGAAGCTAAAAAATAAAAAAATGTTACATATAATCATTCTCTTAACGAGAATCGAACCCACCACAAGTCGCCTACATTATTAATATTCACCGTCCCATTGTGCCACTATGGCCATCAATACTATTCAACCCTTCAATCTATCACCCTGCAATCAGATGATCCCATAGTACAAATAAATTACACAAAAAGTACTAACACTTTCCTCTCGCCCTTACAGTTTTAATTCTTGTATCCTTTCCCCCCTCAGACCTTTGTCGAGGGTTGTAGTGTGAAAATTTTATTTGATACGTAAACTATGTATCGAGTAGATACTTATTTATACTTTTTATAGATACGTCACTAAATAATGATAATAATTAAAATTTTAACAAAATGGAAATTTCAAATAAAACGCACTTACATACATACATACATAGCTTCACGCTATATCCCGCCAATAGCAGGGTAGGCAGAGGGAACCTTGTGTTAAGACACTCCGTTCCCCACTTTCCGCCGAATTGAGGCATTGCGGGCTGAGTGACGGAACTCACGCTGTTGCCTTGTTACCAAACCCAGGAAATGAAAAACTTTTCCTGGAATGGGAATCGAACCCACAACCTGTCGCGTTTACAGTCGCACGCTTGTGCCTCTGCGCCACGACAGGCGCATAAAATGCACTTAAGAGTAATATTATTAAGAATAAATCAATAACTCCTCAGATCAATAACTACTAGCTAAAGAGAACCTAGTGACAATACACTTCATTCATCACTTTCCGACCAAATTCAAGACATAATGTATTGTAGTGGCGTAATTTAACACCACGCTTTGTCCTACCCCTGAGTGGGAATCGAACCTACAAGTTTTCCACTCTAGTTCCACTGCGCCAAGTCTCTAACATATTGATATTCCATAGATGCAAATCTTAAATAATGTAGAACTTCAATAATATCTAAAAAACACTTAAAGAAGAAAAACCCAACTAGTGTAATTTCCACCCTCGATCATTATAATAGGGGAGGTGGTAATAGTTTGACGGTCGGTAACGTAAGGGTTAAATAGCGTTAACGCAACAAAATATATTTTGTTAACTTCACGCTGTAACCTGCATATAGCAGGGTAGGCAGAGGGAACCAGAGAACCTAGTGTTAAGACACTCCATTCTCTTTCAACAATTCCGTCCCCCACTTTCCGCCGAATTAAGGCATTGCGTGTTGAGTGGCGGAACTGAACGCCGCGCTTTGCCTTGTTATCAAACCCAAGAAATGAAAATACTAAATTTTTACATTTCCTGGAGTGGGAATCGAACCTACAACCTGTCGCGTTTACAGTCGCACGCTTGTGTCTCTGCGCCACGACAGGCGTTAAAATATTATATACTTATCTTTTATCTACATATTGTTGTGGGTTCGAATTTTATTAACGGTGTTGGCTATTTCACGAAGCGCGGCGTTGAATTCCGCCAAACAGCACGTAATGTCTCAATTTCGGGTCAAATTGGATTTCACAACTATTCCACATTCCACATACAAATGCAAAACTGCTACTGCCCAAAGACTTTTATCTTCTATATGCCTTCTATATGTATATTGTCTTTCTATCGGGAGTCATCTTTACAATAAAATTAATAAAATTTGCAACATATTCCCTCTGTCTAGGCATCTAAGCTAGGCACGAGTATGTTTATTCCTACAGGCTCAGGATTGCAAGGAAATAAAGAGTCTTATTAAAGCTGTTTTATAACTCAGATTTCTGTCTTAATTTTTTAGTTTTTTGTTTTTTTAGATTTAAATTTTATATTATATATATATATATATATATATATATATATATATATAATATAAAATTCTACTGACACAAATCTACTGACGTCAGGTTCTTAAAATTGTAAGAGCGCTGGTACCCATAACACAAGTTAAATCTTATAATGGGTACCAGAGTTTATAAATACCAGTGTCAAAACAATAAAAGTAAGGAGATCATATTATGTATCTGGCTACTGTATAACTTTTCTTTTGGTCCAATAAAGATATTGTTCATTTATTTTACAACTATTACATTCAGTTCCATACATTTGAATGCAACACAGTATCGAAACCGATTGCAATTTATGATAATAAGATACGACCAATCTAATTAAGCCTTATCTCTTATCGTACCCATCGAAGTTAATTGATGGAACTTGCAGGTTACTACTAAGTTCTCACGATATATGTGATGGAAATCTTAGTCCCCAGGAAATGTTAGTATTTTCATTTCCTGGGTTTGGTAACAAGGCAAAAGCGCGGCGTTGAGTTCCGCCACTCAGCACGCAACGCCTCAATTCGGCGGAAAGTGGGGAACGGAATTGTTGTAAGAGAACGGAGTGTCTTAACACTAGGTTCTCAGGTTCCTTCTGCCTACCCTGCTATATGCGGGATACAACGTGACGTTAAAAGAAAAAAAGAATATAAGTAATATGGAGAAAAAGACAGAAAAAGAAATTAAATTAGTTTATTTATTTTTTATTACAAAGATTCTTGTTGTACTTACAGCAAAGCCAAAGCGTACAACAAGATATATGTTAGTGGTTACAATGAAAACTTAAACTATTTATTATTTATATTCTTCTAATTTAGTAGAATACAGAGAAAAAAGAATGGCGTAGATGCCACTAATATCAAGTTTGTTGATAAAGCGCGGCGGTGAGTTCCGCCACTCAAACACAATGATTCGAATTCGCTACTAGCTATCGTATAAAAGAAACCATCAAAATTGACACACATAAAAAAATGCAGTGGCATTGAACCCCTCGTTTTTTGATGTCAGTTATAAATATTTCTTATTCTTATTTACCTTCCGTCACTGAGAATCGTACCTAACACCATCGTGTACGGTTTCCCTTGAAATAATAGCATTTCGGTAAAAACCATCATTTTTGTTACTATTATAGTAAATTCTATAATCAATACTTATTTAAGTAAATATAATCTAATATTAATCTTTTATCATCGTCACGCACCACATTATGAACTATAGAGGAATATTTTTTATAGTATCAAAATAGTTTAAAGTCGATCTGCGTCAGTGGAGGCATGACCTTATCATGTCTATACGTTTTTGTCTTTCATATAAATAACTTATAGTTATAGGTCGCTCTGATAACAAGGCAAAGCGCGGTGTTGAGCTCCGCCACTCAGCATGCAAAGCCTCGGTTCGGCTGAAATTGGAAATGAAAATATTAAAAGGCAATGTGTCTTAACGCTTGGTTTTCTGGTTCCCTCTGCCTACCTTGCCATGTGCGGGAGACAGCGTAAAGATATGTAAATAACTTATAGGCGTAAACTTAACTTAGATTCATGCTTTGTCCTTAGCGGGGTAGTCAGAGAGAACGGAGCGCGAAACGCTACGGTCCTTGAATATCTCTCTCTCTTTAAGGTCCGAAGGGTCCTCATTCTTTTTACGTGACCTTCCTCCGGTATCATTGATACTATGTTCTCGAAGGTCTTGAAAGAAATTAAATACTGTCAAATTGATTGACCTTAATGAAATTGGTTGAAAAGTAGGTTTCTGTTTTGCATAAAGTCGATTGGTATAGTGTATATGATCGATTACTTTTGTGTAAAAATATATATATTTCGGTAAAGTGTAAAAATTTAGACGTAGCTGGATTCGAACCTGCGCCCCATAAGTACTAAGCGTTATAGCCAGTTAAGCTATACGTTCTTATCGAGTTACAAAGGAATTGATGTACACTTATAATTTATTGTTTTACTTCAAGCTTTTTTTCGCATAGCGGGGTAGTCAGAAAGAACCTAGTGTCAAGACACTCCGTTCTCTACATTCCACTCTACATAACTTGTAGAGTTACATGTTCAGTGGCGGGACTCAACGCCGAACTTTATCTTACCTGGATGATAAAATCTAAAAATTAACTTCATATTTCACGCTACTCATGTTTTTGCCTTATATCCCTCATACTCTAAACTCTCCTACAATCTCTCCGCCTACACAACTCTCTCTATCTATAAACGCTGGCTTAACAAAAAAATAAAACATAATTACGTTACATAGAAGCCTTATAACGTTGACCTTCTGAGGGTTAGAGTTCATTGTTAGGAACAATAACCTCATGTGTCATCTACTATAGTAGCTGATATGTCACCTTTTGTAATACATTCAAGTATACTTATGATTAATACTTTAAAATAGACGTATAGCTCCTTATGGCACAGTGGAAAAGTGTAAACGCGATTAATGGGTTCAATTATCATTCGGGGGAACTATTATGTTTAATTTTTTTTTTGAGTGAAAAGCACAAGCGTGTGACTGTAAACACAACTGGTTGTGGATTCGATTGCCAGTACAGGAAATGATATTTAGTATTTTAATTTCCTTGCTGTGGTAACAAGGCAAAGCGCAGCGTTGAGATCCGCCGCTTTAATTCGGCGGAGAGTGTAGGACGGAGTATCTTAACACTAGGTTCCCTCTGCCTACTCTGCTATATGCGGTATACAGTGTGAAGCTATGTATGTATGTAAATTAAAAATAATAATATAATACCAGTTCTTAAACAGAAGCTTATTAGATTAGTTCACTTTTTCCTTATTAACGCCTTTCACTTCACTAACAACTGTTTTTTTTTCTAACCAATGTTTTTCCTTTGTATTAGAAACTATATCATGTTATCGTCTTCTTATTTCATTGCATATTTTAAGGAAAGAATGCAAAATATATATAAAATAAGCGTTACGTAGTGACTGACAGACAACGTACAGGCGAAAGTACTGGGGATAGAAAGCTGAAGGCATGTCCTTGGGGAGTGTAGGGGAGCATTAGGATAGGATTTTTCGAAATTGTTATTAATATTAGGTTTTATAGCCTACGCAAATGAAGTCTCAGGGTATAGCTAGCTAGTATAAAGCCATGAACTATTAAGATGGTTTTTTGAACGGTTAGTTGAAAAAAGTGCGGCGTTGAGTTCCGTCACTTCACACCCAATGTCACAATTTTGAGCGGAAAGCGAAGGAGCGTCGTGACACTTTTTATGGTTTTCTCCGACTACCCTGTTATGCAGTATGAAGCTGCAAAAGAAATTGTTATAGATAGAATTCCTACTAATATTATAAATATGAATATAAGTTTGCTTGTTATGTTTTCACGCCAAAACTACTCAACCTATTATCATGAAAAGTTGTACATATATTTTTAAAGGCATAGAATACTTTTTATTTCAAAAAAAAATATTTTTGGCACACACGATTGCTTGACAAAAAAATTGAAAATCTCAATCAAAGTCATCAAAATGAACACATATACGCACTATAGACTATAGTATGAAGTATGGACTGACATTGACCAAGCAAAACCGCGGGTAACAGCTAGTAATAAATAAACTATTTAAAAGCAATTACACTGTTATTACTAAGTACCATCCATAAGACGAGAGACGATACACACGATACAAATTACGTATGTTTATCTTTAATTAGTAATTTATCTAGATTCATTTGAGAGCTAAATACAGATCTAGGCTGGATCCAGGCTTAAGATAGACCTAACCTTATTGATCTCACTAATTACTTTCGTATACTTAAAAGATACACTTAAGTAAATACAACGTTGTCGCGCAGTGGAACAGCGTTTGACTGTAACCGCGAGAAGTTGGAGGTTCGATTCCCGCTTGAAAGAATGATTATGCTTAAATTATTTTTATTTTTCCGCTCTGGCAGGGCAAGTTGCGGCGTTAAGTTCTGCCACTTGATATATAATGTCTCGAGTTTGGACGGGAAGTGGAGAAGGGATTGTCTTGATCTCATTAGGATATATCTATTACCCTGCTGTGCGAGATAAACCATGAATATTGTCGCTCAGTAGAATAAATTATAAATAGCACTGTATATAAGGCAAGGCTTTTCCTGCATAACAGTGAAGTCAGAGATAAAACACTCCGTTCTTTACTTATAGTTTGAATTCGAGATATCGCGTGTTAAGTGGCAGAACTCAACGCTGCGCTGTGTCTTATGTATGTCTCTTATATACTAACAAGTTTAGAGGCTATCATGGTGCAGTTAAAAAGATGTGGGTTCGATTTTCACTTAGGGGGATGACTATATTTAATTATTTTCATATCTTCGCTCTGGTAAGGCAAATCGCAGAGTTGAGTTCCACCTTTTAACAACTAATGTCGAGAATTTGGGAGGAAAGATGAGAACGGAGTGTCTTGACACTAGGTTCTCTCTACCCTACTCTGGGAAATAAAGCCTGAAAATGAAAAAATATATACGTCTGTTACGTACAGTACAAAATGGATAAATAAAGAAAGGAGTGACGCAGCTCATTTTAAATTATAATAGGTGTTTGCGTCTCGGCGCGTGTCGTCCATATGAATAAATATTTATACTATATATTATATTTATTTTATAGTATTGTATTGGAGACAATTTTTTTTCTGTTTCGCTTTATTCTTGTACGTCAGCTTGTTTTTCTATGGAAAAAATGGTTTGTTGTTTCCAGTTAAAACATGTTTCTGGTATATTTGGCTATTATTTTCTTAGTAACATTAAGTCGTTATGGCGCAGTGGACCAGTTTGGGTGAAAATATGATAGTTGTGGGTTCAATGATAAGCTCTTTTAGGTATAGACGCTTGTATCTATATATTAATACGTGAAGGAAAAACTTTAAATCTCTTTTTACAAAAATTAAGTGGATGAATGAGAATGAAACTTACACTTATATATAGCGAAAGAGTGCACAATGATAATATCTTTTTAAAATAATGTATAAAAAATATATTAAATTAATAAAATAAATATAAGTTTGCATGGTTTACCATGGCATGTTTATATAAAGTGACATATATTTTAATAGACAACGCGTTGTTAACGCGTCAAAGGGAACTCTAGTATATATTCTAAACTATGTTAACCAAAATATATATGTATGTATAATGTTATTAGAAAATATAGAGAGCGAATATTAGTAGGTTTAAAAATTAAGGAATTATATAATTATTTTAGCAAATGCTTTAATTTTCTACAAAAACAATTACAAATTTTAAAAAATTTAAAAAAGAACATTTTTTTAGTTTCTCTTAGCAGTAAATTCAAAGAGTACTTGTCCTCATACTTGTTTGGAGTATGGTACTCCATTTTCCATTCGAAATCAATACATTATATATCGTAACGGAACTTAACACCGCTTTTTTTATATAATAATGTAAATAGTATATTTAAATTAATATAACTTATTTCCCTAAACTGGCGATCGAATCTACAACCATTGCCTTACAATCAACCATACCAATGTACCACTATGGTCCAAAGTTCTAATATTCCATCTAATTTAATTTACCTACAAAACATGTACTTGTATTGAAGTTATATCTCCTATGAGACCTAGAAATTCCAATAAACAACAAATTTGTTCGTTTTTGTATGAACGTACGTTTCTATTACACTGTAATCATTCTCCAGTGACATATAAAAGCGCAAATATGTATTGACAATATATATTTATTAACCGACTTCAAAAAGGAGGTCAAATAGACTTTTTTTAAGCTTCAGACTGTATCCCGCATATGGCAGGGTAGGCAGAGGGAACCTGAGAACCTAGTGTTAAGACACTTTGTACTATTAATAATTCCGTTCCCAACTTTCCGCCGATATGAGGCATTGCCTGCTGAATGGCGGAACTCAACGCCGCGTTTTGCTTGTTATTAGATCGAGCGCTCTGTTATTTATTATGTATGTTATATTATGACGTAAGTGAAATGGGTGAATTAATTTTTGATGATTCTTTTTTATGTGATAGCTAGTTCTTCCGAATGTGGTCCCATTTAAATTTAGTTAAGATATGAGAATACTATTTGAGTTATTTGTAATGATAATACTTTAAAAAAAAAACTTTTCAGTGCATTTTCTTCGAAGTATTAGTTATAATATTAATTGTATTTGAAAACTACCTTAATTTAGAGAAATATTCTAAATAGATAGAGAACACGAACATATACGATGAGCGTGGGTTTGATTCCGCTTTGGGGATAGAGGTTTCAGATGTTTTATGGTAGGCAAACGATTTAAAAACGCTTGTAAAAGCTTATTTTAATAAAGAATATTTTGATTATATAATAAATCTTTATATATTAATGTCAATTAAATGTTAATTTACGTCTCTGTGCGGTTCATAACTTATATGACATTAACCACGTATTTTAGTGGTCGCGTGCAGCAGGGTAGGGGAGGTCAACACCCTTACCAGCCTGGGATACGTTAGGGTATAGTTTTTCACGTGTCCACGTATCGATGTATTGAAGTGACTCGAAAGAATGTAAAAAAGATTTTTGATCTGTTTTTAACCAACTTTAAAAAATGAGGACGTCCTCAATTTGACTGTATTTTTTATGTGTGTTACCGTATAGCATTTTACTGGGTCAATTTTGATGATACTTTTTTTATGATAGCTGGTGCTTCTGGTGTAGTCCCGTTTAAATTTAGTTAAGAACTCACTTGTAGTTTTTGAGTAATTCGTAATAAGTTTGCTTTTTAGTGTATTTTATTTGAATTGATTGATTTGTCAAAATCTAATAATTTAAGATTTTTCTTAAATATTCAGTGATATAATATAATTTATATAGATTAACTTAGTTTCTATATATTTAAATAGTCAAAAAATGCTTAAAGCGTTTTCACCTCAGTATTTCTCTTTTCTTCATCCTTTGTCCCGCATGGTAGGATAGACAAAGAAAACGAAATGTCAAGACAGTCGGTTCTCCATTTTTCACTAAAAATATACGTTACGTGGTTATTAACGGATCTCAACGCCGCAATTAGCTAGCGCGGAAATGAAAATAACTTGAATATTTTCAATTATATTACTTTTTCCAGCGCCAAAACACTCCGCCTTTCACTTTTCGCTCGAATTCGAGACATTGCATGTTGATTGGCGGAACTTAACGCCGCGCTTTATCCAACCAGAATAACCAATTACTCATATATAACTTTCTCATAGTATTTATACGTAAAGTAAAAATTTCAATAGAAGAGCTATTCCTATGTATTTCGAGACACAAGGAGGCATTATGTAAGAACGCGTCTTGCCACCAGTATTTTGTGTAATGACGAATGCTTCTTGTGTTCTGATGTTTCAGCATTTTTCAGGCTTTCAAGCTTATATTATGAAAATGTGAAACTTTCCTTATGATTTTCTTGACAAAATATCTTTTAGTGTCCCCGTAAATGCGTTAATAACGCGTTGTGTAGTGACGTATATGTCACTTTATATAAACATGGATGTCAAATCATGGTAGTGTGTGTAACACTTATTTTATTAATTTAATATACTTTTTATGCATTATTTAAAAAAAATATTAGCATTCTGCACTCCTTCTCTATATAAACTATATGTGTGCCAAATTTCATGCTCCTCTGTGCGCGTAATTTTCGTAAAAATGGATTCAAAGTTTTGCTTCACGTGTTTATATATAGATTATATGACAGGTGAAATTGTCTTGCTATTGAGAATGTAAGAGAGAGAGACAGAGGGTGTAAATAGTAGAGTGGAGATTGTAATAGAGTCTCGCTGTAAACGCAATGGTCATAAGTTCGATTCTCATTTCATTTCTTTCTCATTTCCTCAAATGCCTACGGAACATTATGAACATCAAATGGTCCGATCACGTGCGTAATACCGAAGTACTGCGACGAGCCAACGTAGGTGGCATTGAGTTCTACATCATGCGTCGGCAGCTTCGGTGGTGCAGGCACGTTGCACGGATGTCCAAGGAGAGAGTGGCGAAACACATCTTCTTTTCAGAACTGCAGGAGGGCAAGCGGAAACAAGGCGGCCAACTCCTCCGGTATAGGGATGTTCTGAAGAGACACATGAAAAGGTGTAATATTGAGCCCTCAAATTGGGAGGAATTGGCAGCACAACGAGATGAGTGGCGCGGGTTTGTCAAGAGGTGGACGCACGAGTTCGAGGAGCAGCGCAAAGCTGACCTTGACGCAAAACGCGACGCGCTTAAGGCCCGACAACCTGCTGCCATTCATTATAATTATGTCAATGGGGAATTAACGTGCGCTCTGTGTGCACGTCAATTCACCTATAAGATTGGCTACATCAGCCATCTTCGAGCGCATCAGCGCTGATAACCAATAGGGAGCCGAAGCGGTCGCCATGGCCGAAATCGGTCGGACTAATCATCATCATCATCTCATTTCATGAAATAAATATATTTAAATTTTCAACTTTTCACTCTAGAAAGTCACGTATATTTATATTATGGTTTAATTACACATTAGTAAGGTTATTCTAATATAATAAGCTATAAAATTGTGAAATTCCATCTAAATCCGTTCAGTGATTTTTGCGTGAAAGACCAACAAACATCCATCCTCATATACTTTCACATTCATAATATTAATAGAATAGTTATAAAATTATACAAATATTTCCCATCATCGGGATTCAAACTCCTGAACCTAACATTAAAGTAATCCCAAACAAGTTACCTTCATAATTATTTTATAAGCTCACTCTGGACGCAAGTAATAAAGGAAAATCGTATCGTAACGGCATCGAAATCGATATAATAATAATAAAAGATGTCATGAAAACTCCTGTTTGTTCTGCTTTTATGACAGGTGTAACAAATATTTATTTATATATATATATATATATATATATATATATATATATATATATATATATATATGACATAATGTATTTAAGGTTTTAACAAAACAAGAAAATCAACTTAAAAAGATAAAATGATTACGAATAACTCCGAAATTAAAAAAGGAGAACGTCAGAAGTACTAGCTATCATACAAAAAGAGAATCACCAAAATTGTTTCACCCAGTAAAACGTTATGCAGTAATTATGTGGTATTTTTACATTTCCTGGAGTGGGACAAAGGGGTGAACAGAGTGTCTTAACAATAGGTTTTCTCCCTGCTATGCGAGATAAAGCAAAAAGTCACTATCATAATGCGCCACGGTTCTAAAAATATTCCAGTGCAATTGTTATTTTATCATCTTGCATTTTTAGATAAAATAGTGTTAAATCACTCGTTTCGTGTGAATGGAAAAATAAATTACCATTAAACGGAGTGTCTTAACATTAGGTTCTCAGGTTCCCTCTGCCTTTTTTTTTTTTCTCCGTGGGGAAACCCAGTTGCGGGTAACCGCACGCTGGGAAGTGCAATGCGGTTTATGTGAGACTCATGATTAACATCCTACTCACTAAAACCCCACGGCAGTCCATCAATCTGCATTTTCCGAGGCCATGGGTACATTGTCATACTCTACCACAACCTCGAAGCAGGTTCCCTCTGCCTACCCCATATATTTGAGACCATAGTGGCATAGTGGGTCTGCGTCTCATCGTAAACGCGATGACTGTAGGTTTGATCCCTGTTCTCTTGAATGCTTTTATTTAATTTATTTCTCTTTTTCTTTAATTATAACGTAATGAGACAGCTTCTGACTGTAGACTGATTTGTTTGTTCAGGCAATACTTGAGGAAATCATTAAATTTAATTTATAATATTATTCTTTCCTCATCCTGCTAAGGCCTCTTCATTCCATGAAAGACTGGGGTAGACTGGGGTGGCGCTCCAGGAGGAGCTCCGTGAGGTTTTAATGGATAGTCGGTCGGCCTAACATCTGCCAGCTTAGGAGTCCCCAACGGGCGGGTACCCATAATAGGGCTTCCTCCCGGCAACAAAAAAATCTCTCAAAACACAATATCTCAAATTCGTGCTTGTAGTGTTTTGACACTACGTTCTCTCTGACTAACCTGCTATAAGGGAAACGTGTGCGTTTATTACCCACTTGTTAATCAATATCAAAAGCCATAGACACTAGAACGTGTTCTATACTTTTATTCGCTGTAAGCCCTCCTTAATTTGATGACTCGTGAAAACCCCCACATCCTCCCCACTTCTATCTACTTCCGGTCTGAATATTCGATGAGAACATAAGGGTTCGTGTTATCGACGATATCTTTATAATTGTATGGCAATTATTATTCTTTTTCACTTGTATTCCTGATTGACATAAAATTTGTTAAAAAATATATTTATGGCTCAGTGGGACAACGTCTGATAGTAATCGATTCGATTTCCATTTATACAAATTATTATATAGAAATTATACTCATTTCTCCGTTACGGTAATACAAGGTGTGGCATTCAGTTCCGTCGCTTTAAATGTCTTTATTTCGGACCAAAAATGGAGTGAATTAACACTACTCGTATATTCTCTCTAATTATACTGATATATATAGTGTACTATTACATAAATAGAGATTTTCAGATCCTTCGTAATTCACGGCTAATGTAGAACCACTGTTTCCTATAAATGTGAATTAAAACTGTACATTTTTGAAATTGAAATGAAATGAAACTTCAATTCTATATTAATGCATACTGTATCCAATGCATTTAGATTTATGTTTTGATTTGTCTTTTTTACAATTTTTAGTGAAATTGTCAGTGGTGGATCTAAATAAATAAACAAAAATAAAATAGAATAAGACACTCCGTTCTCTTTCCGTTCCCCGCTTTCCGCCGGATTTGAGGCATTGTGTGCTGAGTGGCGAAACTCTAGTGTCTTAACACTAGGTTTCCTTTGTCTACCCTGCTGTACATACAGCGTGGAACGAAAAAAAAATGAATATATAGCGGAATCACACAAGTTGCTGAAACAGACCGAACAAAGTGGTCCTATATTTCTATAGCTGACTAGCCCAGTCAGAATGCATCTAGTATCTTAATACTCCAGTATCCACTTTATGTCCGAAATTAAGGCACTGTGTTTTTCTATGTTTTGACTTTGAACAAATGAATACCGTCTAACATATTTTCTATCTCGCTTTCTTGGCGACTTAATATTATATCTTTAATTGTTTATTTAATTATCGTGATGCATTTTCGTTACAAAATAAAGCATATCTAAAGAAGTTTCACTTCAAAAGTTTCATAAGATCGTCGTAATATATCAAAAGGCAGTTACAAAGTGAGTAACATTCAACACTTGCTATTAAAGTCACGTGTGCCACCGGAAACGGAAGCATATCCTATGTTTCATCAAACGCCTAGGTCCTAGCTTAGTATTCTATCTGGGCTCGATCTAGTCTAGTTCTTAGAACTTACATGTTTGTTAGGAATATATTAAGCCAGGGGTTAGCAACCTTTTTTAACGGGTCTATCTAAATTTTTAATTTCGACTTCAAATAAACAAAAAAACACTGCTTTTTAGATATTTATTACAATTAAATGAGATCACATCAGAATTTCTAGCTATCATAGAAAAAAAAGAATCATCAAAATCGGTCCACTCAGTAAAAAGTAATACGGTAACGCTTCTGTTCCCCACTTTCCGCTGAATTGCTTGCTGAGTGGCGGAACTCAACGCTGCGCTTTTTTTGTTACCAGAGCGAGGAAATATAAATACTAAATATTAATTATTATAACAATTTTATATTTTCATTTCATGGAGTGGGAATCGAACCCACAACCACTCTCATTTAGAGTCGAACACTCTCCTCTCAAAACGATATAGAATAAAACAAAAACAAGTATATTTCTATCAATAATAAAAGCTATCAGAGTATATTAATTGATATCCCAACTGGGAACTTTGCAAAGTTTTAATGAAATTCATCAAACAGCGTTGCCAAAAGAAAAATACATACGAGCTCGTTAAATTATACAATACTACAAATGTAATGGTACTTGGGTGGAGTATATATTTAAATTAATTTTGAGGCCTTTATGGCGCAGTGGGAAGGTGTTGAGTGTATTGCGATGGGTATGGGTACTCTCTCTGGGTAGTGATAATATTTTTGTTTCTATGCTTTGTTAAGACAATACGCGGCGTTGAGTTTCGCCACACAATACATAATGTATCGGATGTAGGCGGCAAGCGATTGACAGAATAACGTTTGTGTTTTGTTTATTATTACTAACACTAGATTCTCTGGTTCCCTCTGCCTACCCCGCTATACGCGGGATACAGCGTGAAGTTAAAAAAAAAGCAATATATATATATATATATATATATATATATATATATTTAATACGTAGTCGTAATAAATTCGCCACCCGCTGCTCTAAAATCTTCGGAAAAGAAAGTCTTAACTTAAAGTTCTCTACATACGAGTACACAAAATAAAAACGTTTGTGTATCTATGCACGTAAGAAGTTATTCTTCTTTGGTGTAACAAGATTAAAATCTTTGTAAAAAATTTATCCTACCCATTATTTTGTTTGTAAAGAAAGCGATACTAATAATAGAAAAAAATATCGTAAATGAAATAGCCAGTTTTCACACAAACATACATATGTACATTAGGGATAAGACCGATATAACAAAACGTAACTAAAAACGGTTTTGACTCTTATATCATATCATATCGATATCTAAATGATCATATCTGATATCAAATAACTACACACAAAACGTAACGACAACTCGACGATGAGATATAAAAACTAAATTGTAACGAAAACTAAATTATAACCAACACAAACTCGATATCTGAAAACGAATATGATATCGGATATGAAAACTTCATATCCGATATGTAACCGTTACAGCTAAAAACGAAAACGTCCATGTCTAATGTACATAGATGTTCTTACTTTTATTCTGTTGGTAACTCTTTTTACTTACTTAACTTCACTCTTTATCCCTAGCGGGGTAGTCAGAGTTCCGGAGCGCCAAACGCTACGGTCCCTGCATATCTCTTTCGCCCCGTCCACAGTCATTAACCTCTTCATGCATGCCCTCCAGGGGGTCCACATGCTTTTTACGTGACCTTCCTCCAGTATCATTGATACTATGTTCTCGAAGGTCACTGGTAACTCTTTTTAAAACCAAAAAGTTAACCAGCTAATATCATGGCGGTTTTGCGTGATGGTTAGCGCGCGCATCTTACAATATTACTACCATCCTTCTCTAATGCTTCAAAAGAAGCATAACTTCCAAAATATCTTTCTAGTACTATGTTACATAATTTTTGACTCCATGTATACGTCTGCGCGTACGCATACTTTAGCCTGATTATCGATAACACTTGAATGTTGAATTACTTGTCTGTCTGTAACTAGACGACACAATACATTGTCCCAGTTTTTACAAAGAAGTTTTTTTATATATCTACGTCTAAAATACATTAGATAAGTGACAAGTTGTAACTGTATTTTGTCTATGGAAAATAAAACATGTTATGTTATGTATTTTTGACTTTGGTGACGCCTGTCGTGGCGCAGAGGCACAAGCGTGCGACTGTAAACGCGAGAGGTTGTGGGTTCGAATCCCACTCAAGGAAATGGAATTTTTCATTTTCTGGGTTTGGTAACAAGGCAAAGCGCGGCGTTGAGTCCCGCCACTCAGCACACAATGCCTCAATTCGACGGAAAGTGGGGAATGGAGGGTCTTAACACTAGGTTCCCTCTGCCTACCCTGCTATATGCGTCATAAGGCGTGAAGCTATATGTATATGTGATTATATACGCAAAGTGACTGGCAACGGTTGGGAGCGAAGAGCTGAAGACCAAGCTCAGTGGCGTGCCATTAGAGAGGTGTATGTCCAGCTGTGTCCAGGTGTATGTCCAGAGATGATGATGGTCATGATGTATGTTCGATGCAATCAATTGTGCAATTGGTTTATGATATGAGGATTGTAGACCTCTTTCCTTACTAACCGATAGGCTTCAGCCAAAATTACTAAACATGGAAAGATAAATAGCATATAAGTTCCTAGAGGCCACTCTCTCTTAACTCAACACGCAAAATCTTCATTTAGACCGTAAAGTGGAGAGGGTATTGTCTTGACACTAGGTGACACATGACACAGTACCCTTTTCTTTTTTTTTTACGTGAGGAAAACCGTTAGGCTTTACCGGCATATAGGCTGTCTATATACCTACTAAAATGCTCAGCAGCTACTAAAGTGTTCCTCCTCGACTGCCACTGGCTTAGGCTATGGGAAGACCGCAGGCTTTCGTGAACCTTGGCAGAGGACCCGGACCTTGCCGTACAAGATAAAGTGTAAAGCTGAAAAAGATATTAAACCAAGTCACAAACAAAAAAATATTATATATAATATTTATTATTTATGATAATTAAATAATAATTGTAATTAAAATAAAAAAAAAATAAGCTAGAAAAATCACACCATAACACAAATTTAATTAGATAATTTGTAAGCGAAATAACAAATAAATATATATATAACATTATTATAATGTAACATTTAATGAGTTAATGAGTTATGCTCCAGAGGACTGAGTTGTAAATCTTACTGTTTTTTAAATATAATTTGTTTGTAACCCGTTAATTAATGAACATTATTTTTTTACCGATTCTAAAAAAAGGAAGTCGATATTTTTTTTATATTATATTTCTTTTTATTAATTTATAATTTAGTATTTTCATTTCTTGGGTTTGGCAACAAGGTAAAGTGCGGCGTTGAGATCCGCCACTCAACACGCAATGCCTCAATTTGGCGGAAAGTGGCGAACGGAAATGTTGAAAGAGAATGGAGTGTCTTAATCTTAGTCTTATCTAAGTTCTCTGGTTCCCTCTGCCTACCCCGCTATATGCAGGATACGGCGTGGAGTATAAAAAAAAAATGGAATTCAATCATTGTTCTGGGACACAGACATAGAGCGACGTTGAGTTCCGCAATTGAGCACACCATGTCTCTACTTCCGGTGGGAAACGAAGAACATAGTGCCTTGACACTGGGCTTTCTTTAACTACCCTAATTGATAATAACTGCGCAACTTTAGACAGTCTTATCAAATTAAAAACATGTAATAAAATATTTTTTACTCACCTTCCATAGAATAATTAAATTATTTCTAAAGTAATTATCTTAGATACAGACTTGAAAATATAACCATTATATTATGTTAAAAAAAAGAAATAATTTTTATTATTTATAAGATAAATTAATTATGATTTACCTTAAAATTAGTGTACGGGTATAAAATATTATATCGTAAAAGGTTATCGTGGCGTAGTGGGACAGTGAAATGTAAGGACCATTGGTAGTAGATTCAATTCTTACTGAGGAAATGATTATATTTAAATTATTTTCATTTTTACGCTCTGGTAAGACGAAGCCTATCGTGACGCAGAGGCCAACAAGCGTGCGACTGTAAACGCGACAGGTTGTGGGTTCCATCCCCACTCCAGATAATGTAAAAGTTTAGTATTTTCATTTCCTGGGTTTGGTAACAAGGCAAAGCGCGGCGTTCAGTTCCGCGACTCAGCACTCAATGCCTAAATTCAGCGGAAAGTGGAAAACGGAGTGTCTTAACATTAGGTTCTCAGGTTCCCTCTGCCTACCTTTCTATATGCGGGATACAGCGTGAAGCTATAAAAAATATTTTGATATACATTAGCACTGATTATGGCCAGTGGAGGCGTCAAGAGGAAACACCGACTTTCGCGTTCATAATATCAATTAGGTGATCAAAAACATCAAAACATGCTCAAATAAGGTACGCCGGAAGTAATATAAGCGGCGCCAAGCTATATATAATGTTAGTCCATTTAAAGTGACCTAACTCACTAAATATAGAAAAAAAAAATACTTTTAACCGATTTTAAAATAGGAGGAAGTTTGCTTTTTATAACGCATAAGTTTATACTAGATGTAACATTTTTGATGATTCTTTTCTTATTTGATAGCTAGTTGTTAGATCCGACGAGTAGTTCTTGTGTTTCGTAATAATTGTACGTTTCAGTGCATTTCATTTGAAGTCGATTCTTTTTTGATAAAACCTTAATTATTCGGAAAACAAGCTTTTAAGACAAAACGCGGCGTTGGGTTCCGCCATTTAATTTGTAATGTCTTAGATTCGGGTCGAAAGTGCGGAACGGAGTGTTTTGACACTAAGTTTTCCATAATTAAACTGATATACGGAGTTAAGCGTAAAGTTAGTTATTTTTTTAAATTACAAGATTAAGAAGCCATTTAGAAGTAGAATGTATTCTACTGAACAGATCAAGATGAAACTGTACTAATATAGCTTATACATCAGAATAACCCATCGACTATAATTTATATATACATTCATATAAAATTTAATAATTTTCCTGTTGGAATTCGAACCCACACTCCTTAGAAAGTCAGTCACGTTTGACGTCGTCAAAGTAAATGTAAAAGGGCATATTGTACGCGTGTCACGTCATGGAGTGACGTCAATGAGATTACAGTCATCCTTTACTTAATATATTGGGACAGGAAGTGAATGCCTATATTAGGCGATTATCAGTTCAATTCTTCAGACTTCATTCTTGATTAAGTTGGTAAGTCAAAATGCATATATTTAGGAGAAGCATTTTTATTTGTATATTCTTTTTTTTATGTTATTTAAATATAATTTTACCTGAGGTAAAAGTTTAGTATTTTCATTTCCTCGTTCTAGTAATACGGCTAAGCGCGGCGTTGAGTTCCGCTACTCAGCACGCAATGCCTTAATTCGGCGGAAAGTGGGGAACGGAGTGTCTTAACACTAGGTTCCCTCTGCCTACCCTGCTATTTGCGGGATACAGCGTGAAGCTATGTACATGTGTTTACATATGTATGCTTTGAATTGTTCAATTTTCTAGACTTTTATGTCTTGTAAATACGAAAGCCTATTATCGTATTTAAGTATCATACTCATGTATGCAAGTCGATTTATCAACGTATTCACACCCGACCGTTTAATACTATACTATTCAAGATATTTCACATAAGTGATCACTTTCAATATAAATATCAGAACAGCGGTTAGAATTGCAATGAATGTGTGACGTCATCTTCCGTAATTACGTCACCGTTTAAATTAATATGAACCCTCCATATGAACTGTATTCTCTTGGGAAGAGTGATTATGTTTAATTTATTAATATTTCTCCGCTCTGCTAAGAGCGGCTTTGAGTTCCGCCATTTAACGCAATGTCTCGATTCAACTCTAGGAAATGAAAATTTTAAATAAAATAATTTAGTATTTTAATTTCCTGGGTCTGTCGGTAACAAGGCAAAACGCGGCGTTAAGTTCCGCCACTCAGCACGCAATCCGGCGGAAAGTGTAAAATGGAATTATTGAAAGATGACGGAACACTAGGTTCTTAGGTTCCCTCTATCTACCTTGCTATATGCGGGATACAACGTGAAGGTAAAAAAAAGTTTAAATAAATCTTAAGAATCGTTGTCACTTGAAACTTGATGTAACGAAAAATCGACACTGAACGAGACAAACAATACGTCTGTAGGAAAAAAGTGAGACATTCATATAATGTTAGAACTAAATAATACATAGATAGTCTATAGTAAAATGCGAAATAGAAAGTTTTTATTTTTAATTTTCATAGTTTCGCTTCTGTCTTGCTTGAACTGGACACACATTTTTTATTTAAATATACGATGACACTACAGATACTTAGGCTGTACCCTTTTTCTATTATTGTTGTAGCTTTTGTTATCAACAACTTTATACATATATAAACTTGAATAACCCTGAACTTGTTTGTGTGTGTTAAGCATATTTTTTTCTGCTTTCGTGGGTATTTCGAGAAATCTTCTCTTAGTGCTCCCCTACACTCCCCAAGGAGCCTACAAGCCAAATTTCAGCTTCCTATAGCCAGTAGTTTCGTGTGTACGTTGTCTGTCAGTCACTGAGTTAAGGTTAGGTGATGCTTAAGCGAGCTTTTTTCTGTTTTAGTTATCGTTATTATTTGATACGTTTTCATATGTAGCTCATTGTTTTTGGTACAACTTAATATATGAGGTACATACAGCTTGGGTTTTTGATATATACATATATTTTTATAGAGGCCCGTTGTGGCCCGTACGCACAAGCGTTGACTGTAAACGCGACAAATTTTGGGTTTGAATTCCACTCCAGGAAATGAAAATATAATATTTAGTATTTTCATTTCCTCGGTCTGGTAACAAAGCAAAACGCAGTGTGTCTTAACGGAGTGTCCTAACACTAGGTTCTCTTCCTCTATCTACCCTGGTATGTGCGGGACACAGCGTAATTTTTTTTTTTTTTATATTTATCACTGATTACAAATATATTGTATGTTAGGCTTTGATAATACCAAAACCGCGGACACATCTATATAATAAGTGTTTTAAATATGCCTCCATTTCATTTTGATTTATAACTAAATAACCGAACCCTTCCAAATAGTTGGACAAATTGCAGCGTTAAGTTACGGAAACAAAAATATCCTAGAAGTAGAGTATTACTGTATACTGCCTAACTATTCAGCGTGATAAGGAAAAAAAGCGTGAAGAAATAATAATAAGTATAGTACAATTGTTAATTTTAAATTACATGAAAGTTTCTTACAGATAAGTGGGTATTATATTATGAGAGGTAAAATAATTATAGTGTTTCAACAAATTGTAATTAATATTTTAATTAAAAGGTTTAATTTTAATTATTAAAGAGGCACAAGCGTGCGTCTGTAAACGTGACAGGTTGTGGGTTCGATTACCACTCCAGGAAATGTAAGTTTAGTATTTTCATTTCCTGGGTTTGGTAACAAGGCAAAGCGCAGCGTTGAGTTTCACCACTTAGCACGCATTGCCTCAATTCGGCGGAAAGTGGGGAGCGGAGTGTCTTAATACTAGGTTCCCTCTACCACCCTACTATATGCGGGATACAGCGTGAAGCTATGTATGTATATAATTTTAATTGTTAAGGCGATAGCAGCGCAGTGGGACAGTAATTGACTGTAAGGATTGGTTGTGGGTTCGATTCCTAGTCAAAAAATACTTTTTTTTAGCTTCACGCTGTATCCCGCATATAACAGGGTAGGTAGAGAGAACCTAGATTCAAAACACCTCGTTCTCCCCTTTCTTTTTCGAATTAGAAACATTACGTGTAGGTTCGCGGAACTCAACGCCGCGTTATGTCTTATATCACATTTTTTTTATACTAGAATCAGACCCACTTCAAAAGTCGTTACAAGTTCATTGCCATGGAATCCGTTACAGTAATATATATATTTTTTCTATTTTTCCGTTTGCATTCCATACTTTTTTCGTATCCATGTGTATGTAATTTCCGGTCATTAAGACTGCTGATTAAAAAAATAACTGACTTCTAGAAAGGTTTCATGTAGATTCATGTATAGTATAGTATAGTATTTAATAATTGTAGAATACACGCGATGGTTATTATGATGGCTATAGAGCGTGAATGCGATCATTGCGGGTTCGATTTCCGCTGGAGCTTTTTGTTGTTAAGTATATTGTTGCAATTTTTTTGAGGAAAATTTGCATGACAAATAAAAAATTGCATTTCACTTTAACCCGCATACAATGATAATCAAAAAGTGGCCAGACACTCCGGTAACCATCATTCGTCCGAAATTGTGATATTGCGTGGTGAGTGGATGAACTCAGCACCGCGCTTTTTCACCAAAGCGAAATGAAGTAATTAAAATGTAATTCCCCTAAATGGAAATCGAACCCACAAACAATCAAATACTGTCCCACTGCGCTACAGGCCTCAACCCTATGAAATGCTTGCGTTAGTGACTGACAGACAACGTACAGTTGAAACTATATATATTCTTTAAAAGTAAATACATTTTTTAGTTTACAAAGGTGGACTTATCCCTGAAAGAGATCTCTTCCAGTCAACCTGTGGAAGTGGATGAGTATGTTACAGGCGGAATTAAAGTACAAAAAAGAAAAAAAAACCCAACAATAATAAAAAAATAGACATCCAATAGAATATATGTAAACATAATAAATATATTATATACCATACCTTCATACAAATATACACATATACAAAAATATTAAATCAATAAAAAAAATACATAAATAGACTATACAAATATATATTCATAATTTGTATATAATAAATATATATATATATATATATATATATATTTATATATAATATATATATATATAAATGAATACGATCGTTTTACTTATAATATTAGTCTTAGATCACTGAAAACTGTTACAAGTTGTGAGTAAATGCTGTTTCAAAAGAGATTTAAAGGAAGGAACTATCAGCTATAGTAAGCTAAAAAGTGGCTTGTAGGCGCTTTGGGAAGCAAGTTAAGTCCACATAAACAGTCATACAGCTAGTTATTACTGTGTAAAATATAATTTACTTTCAAAATTGAATCTAGATCTTCCATCTACAGTTACAACCACTGAATCATCAGAGCTAAAAAGTTCTTAAGAAACAATATGAATCAACCACGCCGTATAAGGCGTGTCGCTTCATACAATGCATTAAGTTGCAATACGATGACGTAATTGCCATAGTGGCGCAGTAATTGCCAGTAATCGTTGCTTATGGGTTCGATTCGTAAAATTTCGGAAATCTAAATACTATAGTGTCCTAACACTAGGTTCTCTGATTCCCTCTGCCTATCCTGCTATGTGAGGATAGGCAGAGGGAAAAAAGTCTAGTATATAATATTAACATATTATACATATCTAGAACACAGATAGGATGTCTAATCGACACCGCCTACTGTGGTGATAATAGGATCCTGTGCGGGACACTTATGTACTTTTTTTGTCTAAGTTCCATCCTTTCTACGTAATTTTTCTAATTAAATAAGAATAAATCAGTAAGTTTATAGTTTTTTTTCTTTTTTTTTTAACTTCACGTTGTATCCCGCATACAGCAGGGTAGGCAGAAGGAACCAGAGAACCTAGTGTAAAGACACTTTATTCTCTTTCAACAACCAATTGACGCCTGTCGTGGGGCAGAGGCACAAGCGTGCGGCTGTAAACATGACAGGTTGTGGGTTCGATTCTCACTCCAGAAAATGTAAAATTTAGTATTTTCATTTCTTGGGTTTGATAACAAGACAAAGCGCGGCGTTGAGTTCCGCCACTCAACACGCAACGCCTCAATTCGGCGGAAAGTGGGGAACGGAATTGATGAAAGTTTATATTTAGTAATATCTTTTAAATACAATAGTAAATGTGCCATAGTAGTGTAGTGGGATAGCGCCAGATTGTAAACGGTAGCCGGTTCGATTCTCTCTAGGGGAAATGCTATATGCAGAAAATAGGTACGTCATGCTCAAAAACGTAATCTGTTTCGCGTGTTGAAAGGACAAGAAAGAGTTTAATGGTTAGGCATTCCTTTCTGTTTATTTTGGCCGAAATCGAAACATCGTGGGTTCAGTGGCGGAAATTAACGCCTCGCTTTGCCTTCTTAAAGTGAAATTAAAAATGAAAATAATTTAAATACAATCATTTTTTGTTTGTCGTTTGTCGTGGCGCAGAGGCACAAGCGTGCGCCTGTAAACGCGACAGGTTGTGGGTTCGATTCCCACTTCAGGAAATGTAAAAGTTTAGCATTTTCATTTCCTTGGTTTGGTAACAAGGCAAAACGCGGCGTTGAGTTCCGCCACTCAACAGGCAATGCCTCATTTCAGCGGAAAGTGGGGAACGGAGTGTCTTAACATTAAGTTATCTGATTCCCTCTGCTTACGATGCTATGTGCGGGATACAGCGTAAAGCTAAAAAGAACCACAAGGAAAACCACGAGCGGTAACTAGTATCTTCTATCTAATATAATATGCTATGGGAACTTAAGAAAATAGGTTCTGATAGTTCAACAGTTATGTGCGGGGTGTCATGAATATGTATTCGGTTACAAGTTGCATTCCTGCAAAATGTTCACTTATTGATGTAGGTCAGCGTCTATCTCGCTTGCACGGATAGCATTTGTGTGCTATCTCGCTCTGGGAGCGGCAGGAATTTATTGAGTGCTAGGGTTGGTTGTTATGAATAATTTAAAATGTTTTTTTAGTAATTTATATATTATTGTAATTTATGATTAGGATTATACTTACCGGAGGGTAAGACAAAATGCGGAGTTAAGTTCCGAGATCAATATTTGAGATATTATATAATATATATTTTATTCGTTCCCCTCTTACATACATACATACATACATGCATAGCTTCACGCTGTATCCCGCATATAGCAGGGTAGGCAGAGGGAACCCGAGAACCTAGTGTTAAGACACTCCGTTCTCTTTCAACAATTCCGTTTCCCTCTTATATAATATATATTTTATAAGAGGGCAACGAAGTGTCTTGATTACACTGAGCTATCGACACTGAGTTATCGTTGTCTACACTTATTTTTTTTAATAATAATTTATTGCGCACAATAGTTGAATCGATGAGTGCAGAAACAACGTAAGTCACAAAAAATGCAAAAATTCGTAATCGATTTAAACTAGCTTAGAAAGGCAAGATAAGTGTTGCTTTTCTCTCTCCTGCAAAATTTGGAAATCCGGACTTACGTTGTTTCTGCACTCACCGATTCATTTACTATTCATGTTATTTTATGTAACTTAAAAGACATATTGTGTTATGACGGAATTCTTTAATGAAATGAAGTTGAAACTAAAAAAAATAGTTTCGACGTAGCCTTTTATTTTAATGCTTATTAATATTTAAAAAAAAAATTATACAAACTGATTTATTAATTTCTACTAACTAATACAGATTTTAATCATATAATAATAATTAAGGTTTTAACAAAAAAAAGAAAACCGACTTATTATTACGAATAGCTTTAAAACTCGTCAAATCTAAACTAAATTTAAGTGGAACCACATCAGAAGGCTAAAGCTATCATATAAACAAAAGAATCATCAAAATCGCGATAATACGTATAAAACGCCTGTCGTGGCGCAGAGGCCCAAGCGTGCAATTGTAAACGTGACAGGTTGTAGGTTCGATTCCCACTCCAGGTAAATTTAGTATTTTCATTTCTTGGGATTGGTAATAAGGTAAAGCGCGGCGTTGAGTACCGCTACTCAGCACGCAATGCCTCAAATCGTCGGAAAGTGGGGAACGGAATTGTTGTAAGAGAACGGAGTATCTTAACACTAAGTCTTCAATTTCCCTCTGCCTACCCTGCTATATGCGAGATACAGCCGTGAAGTTAAAAAAAAACGTAGAAAACATTGAAATCTCATTTTTGGAAGTTGGTTAAAAGAAATAATATTTTAATATATTTCTATGAACAGCTAACCCTGCGCGAGGCGTGCACTCAATATTCCTTTCTAACTTGACCAGTTGCAACGACCACTATTACCACGTTTTAAAACTGATACACATAGTGTCTTCATTTTGGATAAATACTCATAGAAATTACTCTAATAGCTTTAAGCTGTATCTCATATATAGCAGGGTAGGCAGAGGGAACCTGAGAACCTAGTGTTAAGACACTCCGTTGTCTTTCAACTATTCCGTTCCCCACTTTCCGTCGGATTGAGGCATTGCGTGTTAAACGCCGCGCTTTGCCTTTTTACCAAACCCAGGAAACGAAAATATTATTTAGAATTTCAAATTCCTGGAGTGGGAATCAAACCCACAACCTGTCGCGTTTACAGTCGCACGCTTGTGCCTGCACCACGACAGGCGTCATTCTTATCTCTCTATATATAAAATTTTTGCGTTACTGAGTGACTGACAGACAACGTACTTGTGAAACTGCCCATAGGAAACTGAAATTTGCTATGTAGGCTCCTTGGGGAGCGTAAGGGAGCAATGAGGGAGGATGTCCAAAATTTTCAGGAAACGGGAAAAAATTACGTTTTGTAGTAGCGAACGTAGTGAACTACATTTAATTAAATAAAATATTAAGTGAAATTCGTATTTTTTTTATATTTTTAACTCAAGAATAATGAAACTATACTAGAATAGTGCTAAATTAGATAAGGGAAAGGTAAATTTGCTAAACTAGATAAGGTTAGAAATTTTCTTAAGACGTTCCGATTTTTTTTTACTTTTTTTTAACAGTTAGTAAGTGTAGTGGATTCGATCGAATATTTAAAGCTCTCAGATCTAGTGAAACAAGGTGCGGTGTTTAATACCGTCATTCGTGACTACCATGCTATGTGTGAAATTGCAAAAAATATATATAATTTCTTATGATCCTTTCTACCTCCTGCACATTTATAAGTAATAATATCTTTAATAACCCACCAAGAAATGTCATCTTTTTTTTTTTTTTATGGATAACTGATGGCAAACGAGCAGAAGGACCACCTGATGGTAAGTCTACATCTACAACACCAGAGGCGTTGTAGATGCGTTGCCAACCTAGAGGATACAAATGGAAGGGGAGGACAATGTAGTAGTCCGCTATCGGAACCACTACATTTTAGGGAAAGGATGGGTGGGAAAGGGGAAAACCTGGCTTACATGCCATCGAACCGGAACTATTCATAAGATATTTGGCGGTTCGTCTTTGACATGATAGTGGTCGCGAGCCAGACGGAGGACGAACCTCCTACCACCAAACAATCTTCATCTAGCGTAAGTAGAAGTGAATCGTTATATATTTAATTTAATAGTTTAATTATAATGATGCAGTAAAGTTAACTGCGAGGTAGCATGAAGCTTTGAAGTTAACAACTTTACTGGTCTTTTAAGTAAAAGGTTTGTGGTAGGTGTACACGATACTACATAATTGTTTCTCCATTTTTTTTCTTTATTATCTAGATAGATATGTTGTGGGTTTGATTCCTACTTCAGGAAATGTAAAAGTTTAGTATGTTAATTTCCTGGGTTTGGTAACAAGGCGAAAGCGCCGCGTTGAGTTCCGCCACTCAGCACACAAAGCCTCGATTCGGCGGAAAGTGGGGAACCAAGTGTCTTAACACTATGTTCTCAGGTTCCCTCTGCTTACCCTGATATATGCGGGATACAGCGTGAAGCTAATACTTTTTTTTTCTTACTGAAAATATTCTTCACTAGCTGTATGCCGGGACTCTAAACTCGGAACTATTTTTTTATAATAAGTATGTCTTTTGACTCTTACTATAAAATGGTTGCCGCCACTCATACTGTTCTTTACGTGAAAGAATTTTCGAGTCGAAAAGCAGTCTCTTTCTTTTCAGTGAAATATAATTAATTAATTTATAAAACCGAATGACCGTATTATTTCCCTAATTTCCTACAATAGAATCATACTTTATCACGAACATAGCAAGGTAGGCAGAGGTAATCAGACAACCTAGTGTTAAGACATTCGCTTCTCTTTGTTAATATTTCCGTTCCCCACAAATAATTATACTTTTTAGTGTATTTTGTTTGAATTATTTTTTATTTTTTTTTTAACTTCACGCTGTATCCCGCATGTAGCAGGGTAGGCAGAGGGAACCTGAGAACCTAGTGTTAAGACACTCCGTTCTCTTACAACAATTCCATTCCCCACTTTCCGCCGAATTGTGGCATTGCGTGTTGAGTGGCGAAACTCAACGCCGCGCTTTGCCTTGTCACCAAACCCAGGAAATGAAAATACTAACATTTCCTGGAGTGGGAATCGAACCCACTGCCTCTGCGCCACGACAGGCGTCTTATTTGTTAAAATATCAATTATATATTATTTCGCCAATAATCAAAAAATATCTAGTACTATAAGACTAGTTTACAGAAACAAAGAATAACGGAATAAAAATCAGATATTTCATTATTATTTTTGGTATAGAATAACTTCCGTCAGTTTACTTTCACTTTTTTACGTTTAATTTTCTTTTGAAAGGTACCTTTATGTAAACTCTTGAACTTTTTAGGTATTTCGTCATGTTCTTGAGTTACGTTGTTAGCTAAAGTCAACATAAGGTATATATAATTAAAATTTTAACAACAATAAAAACCTGATTCCAATAAAATTCACTATTTTTTTTTTTAACTTCACGCTGTATCCCGCATATAGCAGGGTAGGCAGAGGGAACCTGAGAACGTAGTGTTAAGACACTCCGTTCCCCACTTTACTTCATTAATATTAATTATTCATTAATTATTATTAGTAGCTCGAAAACTATTCCACAGATCCTAATTAAATTTATATAGCACGTTATTAGAAGCACTAGCTATCATATAAAAAAGGATCATCAAAATTGGTTCACTCAGTAAAAAGTTATGCGAAAAAACCTATAAAAAAATTAAGTCAAATTGAGAACCACCTTCTTTTTTGAAGTAGATTAAAAATAAGAAAATTTTGGCTATTTCTGTAACATTTACTTTGTTTTCTGTATTTTGACGTTGCATGCTAAGTGGTGGAACCCAACGCCGTTTCTTATCTTATCAAGTTATATTTGGTTGACTTATATTTGGGCTATACATAGGTTGTGTATCTTACGAATAAATTACAACAAATTTAATAATCACTTTTACACGAAAACATTTTCATATATATATATATATATATATATATATATATATATATATATATAT